>JAGXJF010001809.1:0-126175 GCA_019208055.1 Stipa capillata | reverse complement strand
CCAAACAAGTAAATTAATAATTCTTACCTCCTAAACTCCTGTTCCACTGTAAATGCCAAAATTCCGACCTCCCCTTCCATTCCCAGTTCCGTACCAAGAAACGTGGTGCGGAAAAGTCAAACAAAAGTCAAAGCTGCAGCATCCAACCCAACCAATGCCAATGGACGCGCCCCGCGGCGGCAGCGGCGGCGGCGGTGCGCGGAGGCCGGGCCCCGTCGCTGCCGCGTCGGACCCCCGGCGCGCAGCCGCGGCGCGAGAGGCGATGGCGCGGATGGAGGAGGTGATGCTCGCCCACGCGGGCGCAGCCGGCGAGTTCAGCATCATGCTCGACCCCCCGCTCCCCACCCTCCAGCGCTACCGCCGCAACCCGACGCCTCCGACGGGCCCGGTGTTGGGCTCGTCCCCGCTGCGGCGCGGGGGTGTCCAGGGCAGCATCGCGAGGGACGAGGTCCCCGCGCGCTTGCGGCGCGAGGGGAGCGTCCCAGAGGCCGTAGGCGACGTGGACGCCGTGCGATCGCGGCGCGGTGCGGAAGAGGGCGCGCCTACCGGGGCCGGTAGCGCCGGGGACGCGCGGAGGGCACGACCTACTGGCGCACACGGCGGAGTACGCGGCGAGGAGGTGGTGGAGGCGCCGGTGCGGCTGGGAGACCCGAGGAGCATGCGGAGGGAGAGCGGCCGCGGAAGCACGCCTCCCGCGAGGGTCGTCAAGGTGAAACCGGACGTTGCGCCGGCAGAGGAGGAGGAGACGCCGCTGCGGCTACCGGCGCGCGGAGGGCGGAGTTCGAGCGCGACTAGGCGCGTGGACGCGCCGCAGGAGGCGGTGGCGGCAAGGCCATCGAGGCGGGAGGGGATTGGGGACGTCGTTGTAGATGCTATTGTAGCTGAGCCGGTGGTGGAGGCGGCGGTGCGGCTGGGAGACCCGAGGAGCATGCGGAGGGAGAGCGGCCGCGGAAGCGCGCCTCCCGCGAGGGTCGTCGAGGTGAAACCGGACGTTGCGCCGGCGGAGGAGGAGGAGACGCCGCTGCGGCTACTGGCGCGCGGAGTGCGGAGTTCGAGCGTGACTAGGCGCGTGGACGCGCCGCAGGAGGCGGTGGCAGCGAGGCCATCGAGGCGGGAGAGGATTGGGGACGTCGTTGTAGATGCTATGGTAGCTGAGCCGGTGGTGGAGGCGGCGGTGCGGCTGGGAGACCCGAGGAGCATGCGGAGGGAGAGCGGCCGCGGAAGCACGCCTCCCGCGAGGGTCGTCAAGGTGAAACCGGACGTTGCGCCGGCAGAGGAGGAAGAGACGCCGCTGCGGCTACTGGCGCGCGGAGGGCGGAGTTCGAGCGCGACTAGGCGGGTGGACGCGCCACAGGAGGCGGTGGCGGCGAGGCCATCGAGGCGGGAGGGGATTGGGGACGTCGTTGTAGATGCTGTTGTAGCTGAGCCGGTGGTGGAGGTGGCGGCCCAGGTGGAGAGCGTCGGGAGGCGGAGCAGTCGTAGGAGCGGGGATGGAGGGGAGGAGGCGGTGTCGCTGCCAAAGCCGCTGGCTGCGGTCGTCACCGGAGTCCGGAGCAGGAGCAACTCACCGGCCATAAGTAATGTCAAAGATGACAGCCTTTATTACTCGCAGCAATTTCTTGGGAATGCTTAGAATTTACTATGAACAAATTTACTCAAAAGGCAAACATTTATGCTACTCCCAGTCTCTCTTTGATACTCTGCTGGTTCTGAAACGAGCTGCTTTTTACATTGCCTTTTCTAAAAGAAAACAACTGAGGCAAATTTATTCCATGGTAGCAGCCAACAGGTAAGGGGAGCATGCAGTTGTTAAAGTTGACAAACTGCATTAGAAGTAGTGTTTGGTTAAGGGATTGCTTTAGAGATATACTGTTGTTCATTGCCTAACGTTTTTGGTCGTCGACAACATGACCTGTAGTTAGCGAGTTAATTTCACCGTGATGCTTCTTGTTGGTATAATTTAAGTTTGTTGTGCTTCATGTTGAATGGTGAAAAAGAAAACGAGTAACAAAATTGGTCTGACTTTCCGTTGTTTTACAAACATATTGATGCACGTGCATGATTATCTGGTTATTGATTTCAAATGGTGATGTGTTTTTCAGTTTTCAGTTTTTATATGAAATGTGCGGCTTGGTATATCTGTCCTTGTTTACCTAGTTAGGTCGGAACGGTGTGGACTCAGGTGCAGCAAATCGCCCACAATCAACAGGAAGGTCAAGTTTTGCACCACCTGTTGGGGCTAATGTGAGGCCTCTACAAGCTGTGGAAATGCCCAATGGGATACCTAAGGAAAGAAGGTGAGTGGATAAGCTCTTTGAGATAATTTGGTTTTCTTGGCATTGTAGTATGGTATTACTAACATCACTTCTGAAAACTTGGGTGTCATTGTGATTCTATCAATGATTTGTTGCCTAATGCAGTTCCTTTTATACTGCACAAGTTGGTACCCTGTACCCAAGTCCACAGTTGGTGCTCTTGGATTTAGTTAGTTCTTGAAAGAGAAAAGCATATTGCTCATGTGATCATGGTGATTTCAAATGATTTATGAAATTTTAATGAGTGCGAGGTATGGCATACAAGTACGACCATAGTGCCATTGTGGTATTCGGTTCTAGCACAAATGTAGTAAGAGGAAAAATTTCCTGCAGAACACTAACTTTCATTTGGCTTCCAAAATATCAAAAAGGTTGAATGACATCCGTAAAATGTAAGTGAATTGAATGCTTTATCTATGCTGCATAGAACTTAAGCTGCGCAGGATCCCTGTTAGACATAAATAAGGACCATTTGTACTTTTGACGCATGCAGGAAGGGTCCGACTATTTCTAGTTTTTAAAACGTGGCACTGGCATGTTTGTGCCGATCTATTTGGAACAGGTGAAAACAAAGGAGCTATAATTCATCTGTAGTTTACCAATGTTTTTGTTCTGCTAGTTTAGTTCATTGTTGATTTTGGTACCTTGTACAAGACAGTAACATGTTAGAATGTACAAACATATTATTTGGTGCCACTTTCTTATCTGTTCCTAATTGGCTAGCAAAATCCCTGTTTATGTATTGCTTTGAAGTTTTCAGCATTGACCCTATATTGCTCTAATATCATCCCCGGAATCTTTTTTATTGATGTACAACGTTACACAATAGGCCTCACCCGAAATACTCTATATTAAATATCATTATTTTGTAATATTTAAATATGTGTGATTTATTTTTTTATGTTTTTAGAGAAAGTACAAATCATTTGATGTGGTTATTGCCTGAGTAACTTCCAGTACTGTTGACAACAGCGTTTATTGCTAACTAATTTTAGTCAGTATACTTTCAAATATAAATTAACAACATGATTGCTGGGATTAAAGTTACTAAATTGATATTGAAATACTTTGTAGGACAATCTGTCCAGATCCCGCTTTTGTGCAGTCCACACTATCAAGAGACTCGCATGACAGTTCAACGCTAACTGAAGAGGTTTGTCCTCAATTTTATTGTGTTCACCTTGTACATTTATGAGGTTGTGCAGACGCTTCTCTGCAGAACTATTAGTGAAATCATACTAAGTATTCATCAAGGATAATGAAGTAACTTAATTTGAATGATGGAATCTGATTACGGTTGCTTTTCTTTTTCAGGTTGAGATGCTCAAAGATGAGAATGTGAATCTTTTGGAAAAGGTGTGCTATAACTCTTGCATGTGTTGTGATCAATTTGATGAAAAAAAGTACAGGAGAAGTGCCTTCCTTGTGTATGGTACCAGTGATAATACTCTTGTTTTTTCAAATTCAGCTTGGACTAGCAGAAGAGAAGTTTAGACAATCTGAAGCCCGGACAAGGGAGCTTGAGAAACAGGTAACTTGTTTAGTACTTCTGGCATGTACCATGGCATCATCTTTATAATTATAGAGTGCTAATACTAGCAGATGATGTTTGCTACTTCATACATATATAATTATATAGTGCTAATACTAATAAGAGTAGCATTTCTCACCTTGAAGTGATGTATGGAAGCATCAATGGTCATCCAATCTTGGTTTAGTTTCATCTGGTTTGAGCTTCCTCTCAACTTCATACTTATTTTGTGAAGGGTTCTTTTGGTTGTCTAATTGGTTATTTGTTTTGTATGACTATGGTGAATGAGAAGTAATATGACCAATGCAATTAGATAATGTAATTATGAAGAGCAAATATTATATCCATCTCACTTCTTTTTTTTTCCTTTAATATGTTCAGGTTGCTAATCTTGGTGATGGGTTATCTATGGAAGTTAAGCTTATGAAAAGGTACTTAAGTATAATTTGGGTTCTCTTGAATGTTGGCTTGCCTGCCACATTGTTAATGATTTCCAACTTGAATGCAGGAGGGAAGAGATGCTAGTGAGAAAGGAGGTACAGTTTAACTTCTGCACGGTTACATATTTTCTAGTTAACACTATCTTTTGATTTTTCTAGAAATTTGTGAAAATTGTTAAATAACACTAGCATTGATGCTGCAAGCGTGACGAATGGTTCACTAGGACTGTTTTCACTGGTTTTTAGAGTATAATTCGTTTTAGAGTAATGCAGTGTACATGTACATGCACCACCTGCGTGCACTTCAGTTGGGATATTAAGAATGCACTCCTTTTGTTAGAGTTATTTCTACTCTTTGCCTGCTGGTGTTATGGATGAAGATGATATTGATATATGTGCTTTCTTGAAATAAAAACAGCAAGAAATAAGGAAAGCTCTTATATCCAAGAATGATAAAAGTGAGGAAATCAACACTCTTCAACAACAGCTACAGGTAAATTACTAACCTACGATAATAAACAATATTAGTTCAATCATCTGTGGTCAATTGTTGTTTTCTCTTCTAGTCTGCAAGTGAAAAGGCAGCAGCTGCTGAACGGAAACTCAAAGAATCTGAATCTGAAACAAAAGCCATACGTACAATGACACACAGGATGATCTTAAGCAATGAAGAAATGGTTAGTTTCCTTGTGTTAATCCAAAGATGCAATCAAGCAGAGAGGTCCATTTGCTTGTGGAAATGCTAATCTGAAGTGCATGATTTTTGTAGGAAGAAGTTGTTATGAAGAGGTGTTGGCTTGCCCGTTACTGGGGCTTGGCTGTTCAATATGGTAATTCATTGTCAGGGCCTTACCAAATGTTGCTGAATAAATACTAAGATTCAAAAGGAGAGCTTTACTTTATGTTAATTCCTAAAAATTGAATGCTGGTGATGTGATTCATGGGGACTGAGAACATCAGACTTCCTATGATACCCGTCCTTATTGCATTCACACAATTATGCTCTGTTTCCTACGTTTCTTAACTTCCATCAGAAAGCAGTAACCTTACTCCCCATTTTTAACTTACCAATCGACTTCTTCAAGTTTCAAGTTGATTCTTGTACTTCTCCAGGCATTTATCCAGACATCTCTATGTCAAAATATGAATACTGGTCTTCATTTGCTCCTCTTCCCCTTGAGTATGTAACATCTGCTGGACAGAGAGCTAAGGATGGATCTAATCATAGTGGCAAGTTATCGACCTTCTGACTATTCAAAATAATATTGTTTTAAAAATATTTAATTGTTTCCCATTATATTGAGTAACAGGGAGTAATGATTTGGAAGAAACAGACATGATTGTTCATGATTTGACTGTTACGGCGGGAGAAGGCAACATAGAAACCATGCTGGCTGTTGATAAAGGACTTAAAGAACTAGCTTTCTTGAAGGTGCTTATGTTTTTTGTTTGGCTTTCATCCACATGTATTACATAATACATAATACATAATAAACCTTCAGCAATTATCAACACCTCAGCTAACCTGATATTGAAGGTTTTTTAGATCAAAATCCACTCTTCCTCTGTTTTGTTGGCTCTTCTCTGAATTCTGACACAGTCTGTTCCTAATTATTTGAAGGTTGAGGATGCTGTTCTTATTGCTCTTGCCCAACATCATCGCCCTAACGTTGCAGAGCCAGCAGATCCAGGTCTCTTAGTTGCCGTAGTTTTTCCTATTTGTTATTGATCATGTAAATAACTGAAACTATTAAGAATATATTTTTCCAAAATAAAATTATATTAAAAATTTATTCTTAAAATTTTTATTCATTAGTTGATCATAATTACTTTCCTGCACATCGGAGAGGCTAACACATGTTTATGCTTCTGCTTTTCTCATTTACAGATATAAAATCATCTGGCGATGAAAAATTCACTGAAGCATTTGGTACAATCATCTATATCTTTGTTTTCTAATCGGAATTTTTTTCCTGTTATCTACATATAGTTCGCTACATGAGAATGCTGTTTTTTTCAGCACTAGTTAGCACTTAGCAGTAGCACAATGCTATCCTCTCCTTATTCTGTGGGGAAACCTTAGAAATTTCTTATCAATACCTAATTCCAATCCTGGTTCTGCAGACCTAAGCAAAGAGGAAGAGGAAGATGTATTGTTCAAGCAGGTAGCTCTTGACCCATGTTTTTCCTTATGCTCTTGATATATAACATGCATCAGTGATTTGGATTATGTGCCAACAATGCTAATATTGCTCCATTATGGACATGTCAACTGGTCCTATACTGCTTAACATATGTGTAGCAAGATTGTTTGAGGTAGCAGAACCATTTCTTTAATTTATTGATTACAGGATTGATCCTAGCCCATCTTGGTTGTGTTTTGATGTTCTTATATTTAAGTAATTGCATACAGCCAATACTTATAGGGTAAGTTATGAGACACATAAACTAAGGAAGTTGAATCAAGTCCCTCATTTTAGAATCACTTGACCAAGCTTCTAAAACTGCTTTTGGTAATATGGACTCTTCCAAAACAAGACAATTATGTGTGATTTTCCATGTCGATAGTCTTGTTAATATATTGCCACTGCAAAGTTGGTATTTTGGACAAATGCCACTGGTTGTGAGAATGATAAGTGGGTCCAGTCTCACATGCCATTAAGAAACTCAGTGACATTTTTCAAACCTGCCAACATTACAGTGGCATGGTTCAAAATATCCCGTACTTTAAGGCAATAGGGTTCAATGAACACCATAAATACTTTGAGTTTGTGTTGTATGAAACTATGAATTTTAGTGTTGGGTAGCTTAATTCGACACTTGAGTTTATGAACCCCCTGTATTTTTTTTCCAACGTAATATCGCATTTACTGTAAAAGCACCTGTATTGATATATAATCAAATTGGCATAGTTGCTCAAGTTATTACACTAGGCGCTAGTCACACTAGACAATGTGGAATGACACATGGTACTCATTCAAGTTTTGAACAATGGAGAAGCTAGGCGGTTTGATTTTGATCAAGCACATCAAGTTTTCAATATAAACATATCTACTAACATCTCTGTTGTGTTTCCTTTTTCTTCTTCTTAGTAAATCCATGTGCTTTCTGTTCTAGTAGACCACCAGAGCTTTTATGTTGATTTTTAGCTCTTGCTTATACCTAAAGGTATTAAAAAAGGAAACAGTGAATTACAGTCATCCAATTCTGGTAGATCTCGATTACAATTAGATCTGCGGGAAAGAAAAACTAACTGCATAAGTATGCACAATCTGAGCTGCAAAAAATAGTTTTGTAATTAACCGCTCTGGAACAATGCCATTCACTAATAGGAAAAAGAGAACAATGTACAGGTGGCCTTGGATTAGGGTTTTTTTGGGTGTAGTGAGGCCAGAAGAACCCCCAAAATTTGTTGCAATATGAAAAAAAAATCTTTTCCCCTGATCTCGATCAATAACAGACTTTAGATTTTGTAAATATTGATTCTCGGACTTTTGTTTTTGTTCGCTATGTTGTTATTGTGCCTATAAAAGTGACCCTTCACTTTGGTGGCTATCTAGGCTTGGCTCATCTATTTCTGGAGAAGGGCTAAAACCCACAATGTGGAAGAAGATATTGCGGAGGAGCGATTGCAGATGTGGATTGATCGACATGGCCAGCAACCGACTTCACATGATGCTGTAGATGGTATGTACTTAACTGCTTATACATTGCTCACATATAAGTTAATTTTGCTTGGTTTCATTTGCTAAAACAAGATGCAAGTTGGCAGAAGTTATTCTGTTTCAATATATGACTTCGCATAATCAAGCCATATATAATTTACATGGTGCAGTGCATATCTCATTATCTTAAAATCAGAACTCAAACTCGCTTTGCAACAAGTTGATGAGGATGCACAGTAGCAGCGGAATGCACCTTTAGGATAACAAATCTACCCTTTTCTTAAACTTAAACTTCCTTTGTGTGGAAGTTTAACCATTTCTTAGGTGGAAAATTACATTGGAATTGCTAATGTTGCCTCCCTTCAAATGTATAGTGTTCTTCGAGTCAATTCATCTAAAAATTATTTAGTGGTTAGTATCTTGGCCTGTTAAACACAAGACCCTGGTACAAAAGATCAACGAACAAGCATTTTAGTGTGAATGGAGGCACATGCTTTTTGACATCACGTTCTCATTGCCTAAAATATTGGTAGGTGATGTCCTATTTAAAGTTCACCTACAGAGATTAAGGCTTTTGACAATGGTTTTCACTCTTCACAGTTCACATACTGCCTGCATACTCTTTGGTACTTCAGTAATCCATACAGCATCTTTTGATGGTTTCTTTAGACTTCAGACTGGTGCCATGTCGCTAAATTCAACTGAGCACATCATACCTTTCATGCTGAATGATCATGGAAATAAACCCGATACAAGTTTTCCCATTTGTATTCTGTTTTGCCCACTTTTGAAATACATTTTGTTACAGTTGAGCAAGGCCTGCATGAACTGAGGAAGCTGGGAGTCGAACAACTACTGTGGGAATTGTCCCGCCAGGAGGTGAACACCGCCAAAGGCGAATTGTCCGATGTCGAGGATGATCTGACCTAGCAGCCTCAATCCTGGAGAAGCGACGACCATCGCTTGTATTCAGCTCAGTTAGACCTGTGTATTATACAGCGACTGTAGAACATGTTCGTTGATTTTTTGTGTACATAACTTGCATCCAACAATGTTACTAAAGCATCTTGAAGGGTGAGATCATTAATTAAACATAGCGATGTAGTTTCCATAGGCCTAACATAGCTGATGCAATCACTGCCTATAAAATCATTACATTTGCTGTCATTGTTTGTGAATCAAGAGAGCCCTTTTGCTGTCTAGCCGAATTAGCAGTAAGCTAAGTCTTCAATCCTGTGACAGTTTAGGAGGCCTATGCGACTTACTTTCGGCTGGAAATTTAATTGGTTTATTCCCATTGGTGCCGTGTGTCAGTGATACGGGGAACGGGCCCCCTAAACCGCTGGAAAAGGCCTAACTTGACGCCACGTCTCCAAGGACGTCAGAGTCGAGAGGAGGTGCTCGAGGGGCTCACCCCGAGCGCTGGATCCACTCGGACGTGGGAGTCAAGAGGAGGTGCCCGGGGGCTCACCCCGAGTGCTGTGTCCACTCGGCCGTCAAGAGGAGTACCAATGCTCGGATCCACAAATGACGGCGTACCTGGCCGAAGTCAGGAAGTTGGAGCGGCGTTTTGACGGGTTGGAGCTCCAACACGTTCCGCGCCGCTACAACGAACTCGCCAACAACCTATCATAACTGGCCTCCTCTCGGGAGCCGGTCCCGGCTGGGACCTTTGAAGAAAGGCTCTCCCGGCCGTCCGTCAAGGCCGCCGACCAAGACGAAGGGGGAACCTCACGCCAAGGCGAGGCTACCCAGGCAGCACCTTCAGTGGGAATCCCCATCAGGTCACTGCCACCCGGCGAGCACGGCGTGCTCGCCACCTGTTCTTAGGAGACTTCCTGGATCGGCGAGATCCAGAGATACTTGAAAGAAGACATCCTTCCCGAAGACGATGCCGCAGCAGAGAGGATTGCGCGACAAGCCAAACGCTACGCCCTGGTGGATGGGGATCTCTACCGGCGTGGCACCAATGGCGTCTTCCTGAAGTGCATTTCCCGGGAAGAAGGCCGCGACTTGCTCGCGGACGTCCACGAGGGCAAGTGTGATAGTCATGCATCGTCCCGCACGCTGGTCGGGAAGGCCTTTTGGCAAGACTTCTACTAGCCAATAGCCCTCCAGGATGCCATCGAGTTGGTTCGACGCTGCGAAGCGTGTCAATATCATGCAAAGCAGACCCATCAGCCAGCTCAGGTCCTCCAAACCATCCCCTTATCATGGCCCTTCGTGGTCTGGGGGCTGGATATCATAGGTCTGTTCCTCTATGTCGCCATCGACAAGTTCACCAAGTGGACGGAAGCCGAGCCGGTCGTCAAGATCAACAAGCACACAGTAATCAAGTTCATCCGAGGAATCGTGAGCCGCTTTGGAGTGCCCAATCGAATCATCACCAACAACGGCACGCAGTTCACAAGCGACGCATTCCTCGAGTACTGCGACGCCATCGGGGTCAAGATCTGTTTCACGTCGGTCGCTCACCCTCGCGCCAACGGACAAGTCGAGTGCGCCAATGTTCAAATCCTCAAAGGGCTCAAGACCAGAACCTTTGATCGGCTCAAGAATTGCGGCGCTGGTTGGATCAACGAGCTCCCTGCCGTCCTTTGGTCAATCCGGACTTCTTCTAGCAGGGCGACCGGAGAAACGCCTTTCTTCCTCGTATACGGGGCAGAGGCGGCCCTCCCCTCCGAAATCACTTTCGGCTCGCCTCGGGTTAGAGCTTACTCGGAGGGCGATCAGGAACAGAGAAGGCTCAAAGACATCAACTACCTAGAAGAGCACTGATGCAGAGCCGTCCTCCGTGCCGCCAGATATCAGCAGAGCCTGAGGCGCTATCATCAGCGCCACATTCGGGCCCGGTCGCTGGAGGTCGGGGATTTAGTACTTCGTCGTGTTCAAACGCGGGAAGGAAAGAACAAACTCTCCCCCATGTGGGAGGGCCCCTACTGAGTGACTAGCGTCTCCCGACCCGGCTCCGTTAGGTTGACTACGGATGACGGTCTGCCGCTGCCCAATGCTTGGAACATCGAGCATCTGCGCAAATTTTATCCGTAAATAGCTCGAGTAAGTTTTTCTTTATGCTTTGGATCAAACCCCCGAGTAACAAAGCGAGTCTCGGGAGTGTTCTGGGTTCATCGCCTAAGCCCTGGTCACCTTGCTTGGTTTCTACACCCTAGGCACCAGTCCGGCCAAAGGCCGCCCGAGTATCCCACGCGCTCGCACACATGCTCGGGGGTTCCCTCGTATCATAGGCTATGTCAATAGCTTTGATATTGTTAATATAAGTAATATTCGCCTTTTCAATTACTTGTCAAGTTTTTCTATCCCCTCGCTTGCTCGCAAAAGAAGTCACTCTCACGAGTATCAGTCTCCCATGTCTCCCTGGCACAAGTAGGTCCCTACTAGTTTGTGGTATGAGGAGTCGGGGTAATCTAGTCTCTGGCGGCAGGCTGTTGGCGCTCGGACTACCAATTGTACCCCGAGCACTCCCAAGTCAGGGCACATAAGCCCCTAGCGACTCGTGCTCAGACTGGTCAGTTACCCCGAGCGCTACCGAGCCTCAGAGTACTCGGATAACCTTACCTCTCGTACTCATGACCAGTCGGCTGACTCAAAAGCCTGTGGGTCCTGACAGCGGGGAGTTTCGGAAAAACTCGGGGCAGAGGCATCTTTTGCCTGCAGGTTGTTATAATCGCTTACGAGTTTACAGATGAACTATGGTGAAGCTCCCGGGTGCCGCGGAAAATATCAAGGCGAAGACCCGGGACGAAAAGCCACCATGGATTCCTCTGAGTCAATCTCGAAGATAATATTGAAGAACGAGAGGAAAAGCATTCGATCCTACTCATAAGCTAAGTTTTCTCTACCGCGCTTTCTCGGTTTTAAGGCTTTTATACCGTCCCCGCGAGTAGTCTCTCGCGTCAGCAATCCCGAGCACCGCTTGATCATAGGGTGGGGGCGTTTCGGAGTAATGGTGCGAGCCACGGGGAGTGTTCCAGGTCGTCGCTCAAAGCCCTGGTCGCCTTGCCTGGTTTCTACACCCTGGGCACCAGTCCGGCCAAAAGTCGCTCGAGTATCCTACGCGCTCGCATAGGTGCTCGGGGGCTCCCCCACAGATGAAGGACTAGCGGTGCGAGGGATCCTTGCTGCATGAGAGGGAAAGTCAGTGAAACCAGGTGGAAAAAGTCAGCACGATAAAACTTCCGCTAATGCCCAGCTACCTGTGTAACCATTCCCGAGCAAGTGCTCGGGCGAACCTGCAGGAGCATCAAGACCCGAAGGCGCGCAGCCTCGAGCACCCTAGATGGCTCTCGGTGCGGCGGTCTGCGCTCGGCGCCCGCCTCTCGGGGACCTGGGGTCCTCGGGGTCCCGAGGCACGGCCTGCTTAAGGACAAGTTCGACGCATCCAGCTCTCGGGGGCTGGGGTCCTCGGGGCCGCCCCCCAAGGGTCGGCCCATTCCGGTGCGAGGTGGACGCGTCTTCAAAAAAAGGAAAAAAAGAGAAAGGTGTGAGGAGCCAAGTCCGCACCTAGCATTGCATCAACAAGTTCTTTACAAAAAGGCTCTTCGGCCTTGAATAAAAAGCACAAACAAATACAAAGGGCTAATCCTCACCGCGATCACCGCCGTCATCATCGGAGTCGCTTTCGCCCTCTTCCCGCGTGAAGTGTTGGGCGATCTCCCTGGCTACCTCGCGGACGGCCTCGCGAGCGGCGTCTCCCTCCTCTTCGGTGACCCCGAGCCTTGCCGGCTCCAAGGAGAAGTTTGGATCCCAACTCCAGTAGCACGCGAGCACATGCTCTACCACTGCGGCGGCCAGCTCGCGCCCCTCCCGAGCGGCCATATCATTCACGGCCGCCGGCAGCATCTCTAGCCGCTCGGCGATCGTGACAAAGGGAAGGACGAAGTGGCCCAGGGACTCCAGGCCCTGCTCACCCGTGGCTACGCGGCCAAGCCCGGCAGCCACCACCGAGCGCCGCGCCCGGTCGAAGATGTCACGCATCATCGCGGTGGCGCTGTTCCTTTCGGACCGCATCTCCACGAAGAGGTCCATCTCCTCGGCGGCCGTCGACTCCAGTCGCTGCAGCTCCTCCTGTAGTTCCTTCACCCGCTCCGACAGCCTCCGCTTGGAGATGTTGCTATCCTCAAGGTGCTATTCCACCTCTCGGATGCGACGGTCCCTGTCCTCTTCGGCTCGGCGGAGTTGCTCTCGGGCCTCCGCCTTGGTCGCCTCTAGCTGGTCAGAGATCTCTTTGCGAGCGGCCTCGACGCGCCGCTCCACTTCTCCCTCCAGCTCCTAGGTTCGCCACACCAAAGAGACCTCCCCTTCATCGAGTGCTTTCTCCCGCTAGTCAAGGACGATCTCTCGCGTGGCGGCCTCTGCCTCGCGGAGGGCAACCTGTTCTTGCCGTCGGATTAGTTGCTCGCCCTCATCGATTACCTCCACGCGCATCTCCTACAGGGCCTCTTTTTCCCTGAGGATCTCCACGGTGGCTCTTTGGTGCTCGTGCTTGGTGATCCGGACCCGCGTGAGAAAAGCTTCTCTGGCTTCCGCAAGGACGGCCTCCCGCTCCTCCAGCGCTGCCTTCTCTGAGGCGACGGCGGCCTGGATCTTGTCCACCACGGCGTGCGCCGTGTCAAACACCTCGGGAAAGAGCCCCCAAGGCGTCCTGGCTTGGCGCACGGAGCCCCGGCCCCTCGGCAAGGCAGTCGAGCCCGAGCTCGCTCCGGCGCCGGGACGGCCGCAGGCCCCCTCGAGGACAAGGTTGGGCTCTCCACCTCCGGGCACCGAGCTCCCCCCGAGTGCCTCCGGCAGGCCCCTGGGTAACTCCCGAGTGGCTGAGTCCCCGAGCTCTCCCTCGAGGAGCGCCCCCTCGGTCTCCGCCCTCGCGATCCCGGCTGTCGTGGCTGCACTCCGCTCAGGCGCTGCGTCCTGGGTGTCGGGGATCAGGCTTGGCGTCATCCGCGCAGCCTCGGCCCTCAGGACGGTCTTGGCTCTTGGGGCATTCTCGGCGCTCGGGGCGGACTCTGCACTCGGGGCGGTCCGAGTCTTCTTGGACGCCCTGAAAACGACAAAACGAAGCTCGGGTCAATCCCCGAGCACTCTATTCACCCTACAGAACAAAGAGGGAGTTTTCGTCCTACCCTGACGAGGGCCCTTTGTACCGCCAGCGTGCGGTCGGGATCTCAAACCCCGGACTCGTCGATTCCGATGGCTCCTTCCTCTTCTTGCTAGCTGCCTTGGGCTGGGCAGCCCCCGAGCTCGGCTGCACCGGGCCCCCGGCCGGCGCCGACTGGGCGCTGCCTCGCCCCGAGCTGCCGCATCAGGTACCCGTCGCCCGCCGGCCGGGGGACGGAGGAGGGGGTAGCAGCGATGATAAGGAAGACGGGGGGAAGGCGCCCGCGCCTTCTTGCCCTTCGGGTCCACGGGGTCCTCACCGGCGACGCGGGTCCCCGAGGTCCTCGCGGTTGGATCCTCGTCGATGTCGCCGCCTCCCGGAATCGTCAGCGAGCCGGCCGCCCTAGCCGCGTCCTTCGGCTTGGTCCCCCTGGAGTCGAACTCGGGGAGGGCCGCGTGGATCGCGTTGCGCTGCGGGTTCACGCAAAGCGCAAGGTCCGGCCTGGGCAGCTCGGTGGAAGCGGCGTCTCCGATGCCCAGGAGAACCCACAGCATCGCTTTCGCCGTGTCGGAGCTGAGGTTTTCCGCCTCGCCGATCACCGTCCGACCGATGTCCCGCATGCCGGTGCACATCCAAGCCGGGCGGCCACGCTCCCGCAGCGGTGGCTACCACCGCCGAAGGAAGTCGCCAACCACCATCGTCGCCGTCAAGCCCGTGGCCCGTAGCCGCGAGATCCGCTCCACCACCGGTCGCAGCAGGTCGTCGTCCTCCGGCAGGAACTCCCACTTCCTGTTGTGCGCCGGTGCCGGCCCGTTGGGAAACGGTAGCTGGACATGCGGATCAGTGGAGATGTAGCACCAGTGGTTGCGCCAATCATCCCACTTGTTCCACGTCTCCTGCGGGATGTAGCCGTCCCCGATCTTCTCCCGAAGGCGAAAGTTGTAGCTCCCCACGGTCTCCACCCAGTCGGAGCCCCTGCTCTTCCCCGCAGACCGCAGCACAAAGAAGTGACGGAAGAGCGCCACCAATGGCATCACCCCTACAAACATCTCGCAGAGATGGGCGAAGATCGCCAGCATCACTATGGAGTTGGGGGAGAGGTGGATGAGGTGGATCTGGTACTCCGCCAGCACCTCCAAGAAGAAGGGGGAGAACGGTGGCACCAGGCCCGCCGCGACGAAGCTCGCAAAGATCACCGTCTTCTCCGGCCTTGGCGCCGACGGATACATGGCCGGCCTCACCGTCGATGCCCCCCTTTGGCCCTTTGGGACCAGCATCTTCCGCATCTTGGCCACGCTCTCCTCGTTAAGGAGACGGGATTTGGGAAGAATGGTGTTGGCGGCGGAGGACAGCGAGGAAGCGCGGCACTTTTTTGCGCCTCGGCATGGCGCCGGTATGGCGTGGAAGCTGGAGGGAAAAGGAAGTTGGAGGCAAAAGGACGCAAGGAGGCGAAGGGCGCAAGGAAGGAGAAGAGGCATTTGCAGACAAGGAAGATGAGGAGGCGCAAGGCTGGCGAAGCGTTTAAAGGAAGGGATCGGGAAGTCGAAGCGTTTCGTGTAGTGGGCGGACGTGGGGGCTCCACAAGGCGCAAAAATCGGAGCGTGGGGGGACGGTTCTGTTTCCCTGACAGAGTGTGTCCCTCTGCAAGGCGTGAAAATCAAAACGGTTCCCCCGCATGGCACTCAGAGCGGGCCGGCATCTTCGTCGGCCCATGGAGTGAAGGCCCCGCCCCTAGCCTCGTCCTTTTTCTGGGCCGTCGCCTGGTCGTAGGGCCGGGGGCTACTGTCAGCGATACGGGGAACGGGGCCCCCTAAACCGCTGGAAAAGGCCCAACTTGACGCCGCATCTCCAAGGACGTGGGAGTCGAGAGGAAGTACTCGGGGGCTCACCCGGAGCGCTGGATCCACTCGGACGTGGGAGTCAAGAGGAGGTGCCCGGGGACTCACTCCGAGCGCTGTGTCCACTCGGCTGTCAAGGGGAGCCCCGAGTCGTCCCTTAAGGATGCTCTCCGAGCACCCAAGGCGACTTGGCTCCCGCTCGGGACGGCGAGTGCCTCTCCTAGGCAGTGGGATGGCCTAAGCCATGTGCTCGGGAGTCCTCGAACACGGGAACCCCGAGCACCCTTCGTGGGTCCCTACCTAGTACACGTGGCCCGACAGGCGCATTTAATGCCTGTCTGTGTAGGCATTCCTACTCCAAGTCCGTTGTGGACAAGATGGCGGTGTCCTGGTCAATTTTCGTCCTCCCATGTGATAAGTCCCGTCAAGCTGTCAGTCTTGGCAGGGGATGAAACTGTCTGACACCTTTTTGACTTTGGGGCTCGTCGTCGCGCGCCCAGGCGCATACCTCCTATCCCTGGTTAGTGGGGCCAGGGTAGCTGCAGCATGGTCCATGGCAGAGGGTGTTCCGGGAAGTCTTCACCTTCTGAACCAACCACGTCATGATGATCCAGATCCTAACCAAAGCGTGGCAGGAACTATTCTGCTACAGCAACCCTCAACTGCCGGCGTGGGACGCCCACGCCCTATCCGTCAGCAACGGTGCTACTATAGTTGTTTTGCCTTTCGGCCATTGTGGTGACCCACGGGTATATAAGACCAAGACCATGAAAAGGGGGAGACAAAAAAAGGGACCTAGGGGAAAGAAAAGAGCAAGAACACCTGTGTTTCCAGGCTCATTGTAATCATCCAAATATTCATATATACATAAAAAGCAGGACGTATGATTTTACACCAAGAAGGTGGCCCGAACCTGGGTAAATCTCTGTCTTGTTTCTAGCTTCCTGCCGTTCAAGATCCGGTGTAGCTCCTGTTCCTCCGCTCCCCCGGCCGAATCCCAAAGGGGGTCCTTCCGGACCACCGACGTCGGCGTTCATTCGCCGACACCGTGTTTTGGAGATGTGATGCTTTTGTTTAATAGTTTGTTCGAAAAGTTGGATCAATCAACACTATCGTGATACTTGAGAATCACATAGGACTGTTGTTTTTCATGTCTCACTTTGGGACTATATATAGTTGTTTTTCCCATGAGGAATTGTTTATGTTTGGTGCATGACGACTCCATAATTCATCAATCTGCTGTTGATGTAAGACGGTGATGATTAGCATGGATCATCGGGACCACATGATCCCCATCCAAGGGTCTCGACTCTCGAGTGTTCTCTGCTGTGGGCGCAGGGCGATCGTTTTGAGTTATTTTTGGCTTTCCAGTTTTGAATAACTTAGAGCTCTTGAACTGAAGAGAAATCTTGTGCAAGCTCTTTCATCCTAGTCCTTCTGGAGGTTAACTAGAACATCCTGAGGTGTATTTTTGTGGGATTGTTCATGTGCACTCTTCTTAAATAAGACACAACATACCAAATCTTAAGAAGATAATCGAGCTCAACTCGGATGTGTTGGATCGAACTTCACTCCCAGCGTGTTATGCCACGGGCCTATCCTTGGTGATGTGACTCTGTGTCATGGCTGTGGCTACATAGAAGGGCTCTGTTGCTAACAGGTCGGCCTTCGATGCCAGCAAGGGCCCACTGGTCAGTGACACGCCTGCCATTGGATTACGCTTCGACAATCCCTTCAGCTGGTGACGCGCAATGAACAACGTGTGCGTGGATGCTTGTTACTTGCTCGCTGACGTGGCGGAACGTGATGATGACTCACGTGGGACCGGGACTATGAGATCTCGATCCAATGGTCGTGGCTCTACCATTCGAGGCAGTAGCCAGGTTCACATGATGGATGGATAATGTTCATCATTTGTCCATTCTCGTTGTACACTACTAGCTATAGTAGTATGTTGCATTCCTGATCAATGTAAGAAAAAGGAAAGAGACGGAGACCCTATAAGCTAGAACATGTCCGACAGTTGTTCATCGCCTTATCTTCCTGCATCTTCTTGTTGTCGTTGGATAGATCAGATCGGTCGGTGTTGCTTTGGTTGCATGCACGAACAGAATTATAGCCCTACCCAGGTCTCTCACATGCATCATGTGTGCAGCAGCAGCTATGGCTGGGTTTGCTTGGTCCAAAAACCTATGGAAAAGTGGGCTAAACTTTCTCTCTCAAACTCAGGACAGGGCACTAGTGCATGCTGCTGTGCTGGTCCGCCAGACGGGCCCATTTGCAGTGGCTACGAGGGTCCACGCAAGCCAACAAGAAGATGCACAAAGGTGAGCTATCTAGCCTGCAGGATATCATTACATCCACCCAACACTACTACAGAATGGTCTAACCGTGGCGCCATATCCGAGGCGGTTTAGGAAAACTGCCACGAAAAACCAATGTCGGCAGCGGTTAGCACGAATTTAGCGCCTCGGATAACGATTCCGGGAGCAACCGCCACGGATAACGCCCACATTGGAGGCGGTTATAAATAAGCAACCGCCTCCAATATTATCCGAGGCGGTTGACTGTTTATGACCGCCTCTTATATCGACGTTATAGGAGGCGGTTATATATTGGGAACCGCCTCGGATAAGCGAGTACATATCCGAGGCGGTTGCCGCTATATAACCGCCTCGATTATCGAGGCGGTTGTTTGGATTTAACCGCCTCCAATATGATTCACAGTATTTATTGCACTGCGCGAGCAGATAGACGACCATCTCTTAAATGTGGCGAAGTGCTGGTGAATTTTGGAGCGATTTGCTGTGGATTTTCAGTGGAGAAGCTACATTTGGTAGAGAAGTTGGAGAAGAACTTCCTTGTTGATTAAGAAAGGTTGGTGTTTAGTTTTTGAGTCATTTCATCCAATAATTTTTTGTTGATTGTGCTCTTTTCTTGAACATTAGTTGAGAAGATTCAATTGTATGATAATAATTTGATTGAATGAGATGTTTGAGTTATTTGTATGTTTGAATGCATTTAAATTTGTTGGTAAGGTATGCAAATTATGAAACAATTTTATAATTTGTGGGTAAAAAGGAAAAAAAATGATGGAAATTTTTTGTGGTGTATTTAATTTTTATACGGAAGAAAAAGTGGTAATATGTTAGTTATACGTTAGTAAATGAAGAGAGTCGACGCGTATATGTTAGTTATATTAGCAATTAGTATGGCTATTTAGTTATAGTAGTTAGTTATGTTAGTAATTATTTGTACAATTCGATTATGTCAGTAATTAATGTGTTAAACTCATCTCACGAAGTCGGTGCACTTAATAAATTTAATTAAAATTTCATATTTCCATATGCACGGCTTAGATGGATCGATCGTGGATGTACGGAGCTCGCAACACAGAGGCGTATAGAGATGGAGTGAGATCATTTATGGAAGCTGCCGAGGCGGACATGTTGAGACAGGGTAGAGGTGACACGTACTGTCCATGCCTAGACTGTTGTAACGTAAGGATATTTGAGCTCCATCATATTGAGTACCACATCTTCAAGAGAGGTTTTACGGAAGGGTATTCAACTTGGACCAAGCACGGCGAAGATCAAGCCGTAGTATCGGATGATGATATTTTCGCCGATGATATAGCAACCGATATCCCAATTGATATCCCTTGTCATTCAGAACATGAGATGTCCGATGATCCGGAGTCGATGCCTGAGCTGGAACAGATGCTGCGTGATTTCGAAGGGCACGAAACCGACAGAGAGTACCAGCAATTCGTAGGCTTGATGGGGGCATCGGAGAAACCGCTTTTCGCAGGATGCAAGGCTAAGTTCACTTTGTTATATGCCGTGCTTGAACTATTGAAGCTGAAGGCGAGCAACAGCTGGTCCGACAAGAGCTTCAACGAGTTGTTGGGCCTTCTAAGTGACATGCTTCCAGAGGGGAGTGAGTTACCCATCAACACGTACAGAGCGAAGAAGTTGCTTTGTCCCTTAGGACTGGAAGTTGAAAAGATACATGCATGTCGGAACGACTGTATGCTATACCGGAAAGAGTTTGCGAAGCTACATTCGTGCCCTGTGTGCAAGGCTTCTCGGTACAAGGGTAAAATTGGAGTAGAAGGAGCTGAGGAATTCGTCGAGGTGACGAAGGGGACTCCCGCGAAGGTTGCTTGGTACCTGCCTGTAATCCCGCGCCTGAAGCGTTTGTTTGCAAACCCGAAGGAAGCAAAACTTTTCCGCTGGCATGCGGACGAGCGAAAGACAACCGATGGAAAGCTGAGATACCCTGCCGATGCAATCCAGTGGAGGAACATCGATAGGAAGTATCCCCAATTCGGTGCGGAAACTAGGAACGTAAGGTTCGCGCTCAGTACAGACGGAATGAATCCATTTGGCAACATGAGCAGCCGACACAGCACCTGGCCCGTACTCCTCAGTATGTACAACCTACCTCCCTGGCTTTGTATGAAACGGAAGTACATTATGATGTCCACACTTATCGAAGGGCCTAAGTAACCTGGTAACGACATCGACGTGTATCTCCAACCGTTGATGGATGAGCTACAAACACTGTGGAACACAGGAGTGCACGTATGGGATGCGGACAAAAGAGAATACTTCACTCTGCGGGCCATGCTGTTCTGCACAATCCAAGACTTTCCCGCTCTCGGCAACACCTCCGGTCAGACGGTCAAAGGACACAAAGGCTGTGTCGTATGCATGGAGAATACCGTTAGCCTAAGTCTCAAGAATTACGGGAAAGTCGTGTACATGGGTCACCGGCGGTTCCTGCCTATAAGGCACCGTTACCGGAGGTGGAAGTCACAGTTCAACGGGAGAACGGAGAACGGTGCGAAACCAAGGCCATTAAGCGGTGCAGAGATATTCGAGAAGGTTAACGACGTGGATGTCGTGCTCGGAAAGGGTCGGAAAAAGAAGGCCGCTGATGAGTCGTCATACTGGAAGAAGCGATCTGTGTTATGGGACCTCGCAAACCAAGGAAGCCGTCGGGGAGGCCGAAGGGCAGATGGGTAGTTCAGAGCGTGGATCCGGTGACCGGAGTGCCTGAGCCAGAAGAAACCCGGAAGAAGTGGCGGACGTTATGCGGGGTGGTCGCCCGTTCTAGGGTTAGGATCACCCTCGCGGATTGGGGTGAGCTGACACGGGAGGAGCGGAGGTCCCTCTTTGACGAAGTGAAGGGCTCCTTCATGTACCCGGAAGAGGTCGAGGCCGAGTTCTTCAAAGCGACAATATTGACGGCTGGGAAGTGCTGGAGGAACTTCAAGCACAGACTGGTGAGGGACTATCTCAATCAAGAGAAGTCGCCTTGCCAGGCATACCCTGATGTCTCAAAAGAAGATTGGGCGGAGTTCTGCGCCTTGAAGTCGTCCGAAGAATTCCGGACAGAAAGCCAGAAGGGGAAAGAACTAGCCAGCAGAAACAAGCACCCGCATTTCCTCGGCACCTTAGGGTACGTCGGTGCGAAGAAGAAGTGGGCAAAGGAGGACGAGGAAGCGGAGAGGCACGGTCAGCAGCCGGCGTTCTCGGGTTTCGGCGACAACCGAGTCCGGGACTGGTGCAGAGCGAGGACCAAGGTGGATCAAGGTGGGCAGCGCATATGGAGAAATCCTGAAGACGAGCAGGTATATCAGAGAATGGTGGGGCTGAACGAGCAGGCATCTCAAGGCTCGTTTGTGCCAAGTAGAGAGAAAGACATACTTTCCGAGGCCATCGGCACCAGGGAGCCCTATGGACGCACCAGGGGTCTCGGAAACCTGGCAACGTGGAGCAAATCCTTCACCGGGGACACGCAGGAGGCACGTCAGCGGCGGAAGAGAGCTAGAGCCGAACAGATGAAAACAGAGATTCAATCGTCGCTTGAGGCGCAGTTCGAGGAGAGAATGAGGGCAATGGAGGAGAGGCTATCAGCACAGTACCTGCAAGACAGGGCACCGGTCGCAATTAGCCCGGGTGCCCGCCGCAGTAGCTGTGCATCTGGTGCGGATGATTGTTCTCCTATCGACCAGATTGGGGGTCCGATGAGGTGCAAGCTGCAGATATAGTTCGCTACGACGAACTTCTCGATGGACGCCGCGTACGGTCAGGTCTGGCCATCTCCTCCTGGAACGGTGCTACACGGTGTCCCCTTGGCGGCAGGCTTCGCGCGAGTCCAGGTTGAGTCAATCAACCCGACTTTCGCTTGCTGTCCCTTGCCGGCTGCGGGAGAATCGGATGAGCTGCAGACATTGAGCGACGCGGTCGGGTCGTTCGTCCAGTGGCCGAAGAAGGACGTTGTCCTCGAATCAGCACCGAGCGCACCTTCCGTTCCTCCATCTCCGGCGGATCAAGGGATGCTGAGGTTTTCACCGCTGCTTGCTCCATCTCCGCCCAAGGTTTCGAGGGAGCTCGTCCTTCCTCAGCCAGTCCCGACAGTGCAAGATGTGGAGCCTGTTACTCATCAATCGCTCCCCCCTTGGCTCCCGGCACTACCAGCAACGCAGACCTCACAGGCACGCCGGAGTCGAACGAAGAGTCACGGGGCGACGTCCAAGCTGAAAGTCTACGAATCTAAGAAGTCTGCTTCAAAACATGCTTCTGATGTTGAATATCCTCTAGCGGAGGTGGCTCGCCAGTACGTGCCTGGAGAACCTATGGTGGACGATGACGTGAACTTGGGCGTAGCGGGCCGGCAGCTCCATAATCATTACCTCGAGATGTCGCGCAGGCCGTTCCCAGATAGAAGACTCGGCCTCGTGGTATTCTTCAAGGAGGAGCACTTCAGGCACCGCCACGGATATATGTTTCCCGTGGATTTCTCGGACATCTTCAACATGATGCACTTCCGTGAGCTGGACGCCAGTCTCATGAGATGCTTCTCGCTGTAAGTCCTTACAGCACATCACCGTTTTGTGTTGTCACTCCTAAATGCCTGCAATGTAACTCCTTATTCTCCTGTACTCAGGTACATGATTGAGCTGAGCGTAAGAAGAAGGATGCACAACTCCGTGGGGTTCGGCGACCCACATTTGATCTCTGCATATTGTCTCGCGCAAAATAAGGACATGGTGCGGGATTATGTCGTGCATTTACTCCATCAGTACTCCGCACGAGATCAGATCCAGGTTGCCTATAACATCGGGTAAGCCACATCCTACGCAAATTCTTATGGTTCGACGGCTAAACATGTAATAACTTCGTATCGTACAAGCAGCGGCCATTGGATCCTCCTCGTGATCGTGCCGAAATGGAGTAAGGTATATTACCTTGATTCCATGAGGCGCAGCATGGACTCGCGCAAGCAAGCGTACGTGGAGATCATGGCTGTACTCGACGAGTAAGTATCAAAACGTTCGACTTAGTCCATGCCTATTCTTTCTTCTTCACAAAAGAAGAGATAGTTCGATGCTAATTGTTTTTAATCACCCAGAGCGTTCGACACATACATCAAACACGGGGGGAGGCACAAGGTCAAGGGCGGAGTGGCCGTCAAGTTAAGCCATGATTGCAAGTTTAAGGTATTCCGTAATGTCCTTGACTTCTAGAACTAATGCCATCATAATTCTGCCCTCTATACCTAATCGATATCCCTTTTGTAGTGCCGGCAACAACCTGAAGGGACCGACCTCTGTGGGTATTACGTATGTTTCCACATGCTAGCCCTTTCCAGCAACCCAAAGTACGCAGTTCTACCGGTAAGAAATTAACCAGCGCCACTGCTAATGTCGAGTGTTTAGTCTTTCTATTCGCCCTGAGCGTAAGACTCATGTTTTCAGGATGCGACGAAAACCATGCAAATCAAGATGTTGGAAGATATGGACCTCACCTAGGTCCGGTCGCACATCGCCGGCTTCCTGAACAACGAAGTCATTAGTGCCGAAGGACGCTTCGGTTCCCCGGCGACAAGCTAGGAACTTAGGATTCAGATTAGTTAGATGATTACGTAGGTTTCTACTTAGGTCCTTAGTTACTTCATTAACTTCTACAATCAAACTTTGTAATTATCTGTCCAACAGGTGGTTTCGAATTATAAGTGCACCTGATGTTCTTAAACGTCGTGTTGTTCATTTTTTCTCTCACTGCTAAGGTCACTCTATTACATATGATGCTTCTTTATCAATAGATATGGTGTATGGAGGCTTCGGCGCGTGGTTCTATTCATGTGAACAATTGAAGAGATGTCTAGTTTTGTTTAATTTGATCAATATCCTGGCTGTGAATTGAGGATATGACTCAAGTGAACAACTTTTGTAATATTTATTAATTCGTATGCGTATGTATGTGAATGTTTACATGTAATGTTTTGTGGTCGATCCGATAATGAATGAATGTTTGAAGTGTGCTGTGCTGGTTGTGCCTGCTGTGATTTTGATGTATATATATATGTCTTTGTTTTTTCAGGGATGCTAGTAAATCAGGGAAAATAATGCCTAGTGAACAACATATCGGAGGCGGTTATCTTTACCAATCACCTCGGATAAGAGAATATAGGAGGCGGTTATCTTTACCAAAACGCCTCCTATAAGAAAATGTAGGAGGCGGTTATCTTTACCTAAACGCCTCGGATAAGAGTATATAGGAGGCGGTTACCTTTAGCTAACCGCCTCGGATATGTGTATATCGGAGGCGATTGTATTATTCTGAGCGCCTCTAATAATACATTATCCGAGGCGCTTATGAAAACGTAACCGCCTCCGATATGCCCTTATCCGAGGCGGTTAATGAGTTTTAACCGCCTCCGATGAGCTCTTATCCGAGGCGTTTGCATAACCGCCTCCGATGTATGCCCCCATATCTGCAACCACTCCGTCGAGGCGGGTGCTATAACCGCCTCGGATGTGGTATTTTAACCGCCTCGGATATCGTTTTCTGTACTAGTGCAAGCTGCGTGCTCCTTGGTCACGACCACTCACCACGTTGGTGTGTGCTCCTTTTGTAGGGTTTGTCTATGGCGGCTTGTTCTTCATCGAGTCTTTTTGTGTGCTTCTTTTCCGAATTTTATCGATCGGTTGGAATCAATGTTGCATCGATGAATCCGAGGATTTATTTTTGTGTAAAATTAGAACATAATGTACACAGACTAGTTGAGGAAAATGATTAACCGTGTGAATCAAAGTCTCGAGCTAGTACGCGCAATGAGAGGGAAAAATACTCATTGTTATAGAGGGAAAAAGCTTATGGCACTTACAAATGAGTGTGCATGACTATGAAATGTCGCACTTGTTATAACAACACTATCACTGATCAGGGGCACTCTGAGAATTACTGATTGTATTTTCTTTGAAGTGGAGCGCTTTCACGCACAACAAAAATTCAGCTGATAAGATGCATTTATACATCTATTTATTAAATAGTTCGTTACACAAATTATCAACTGAGCTAATTATACCTCACTCTACTCTACGTAGCAGCTGACGAAATAATTTCATAGCATAACATTGGGGGGAAAAAGGTCGTAAATGTAACTAGAGCAACTTGTCAAAGATGCATAGCATATCATATGGTCCAGCACACCGAGCAAGGTCGCAGCATGGATGAACGCCAATGCGTGCGAACCCCAGGCTTTTAACCTTTTGATCGAGGGGCCTCGTCCTCAGGCAGGAATGGTTGCCATTGCAAACCTGACAAAATAATCACATGGGAACCAAAAAGGTTGAAAAGCCAATGGGTACTCACAAGTTCTCTTTTTGGCCCAAGCAACCACTCGCTGAGCCCACGATATTTGCACCATTTTAAATTTAATTACTAATTAAACCTCAAGGTACCTTGGCAAATTAATGCGCAGGTAAATTTTATTTTGGATCAGGAGGTCGAAATGTTGGGACCTACTATACCACCTGGCAATGTGATTTTTTCCATACAAGTGTGAAGTCTAAAGAGTATATTCAGACTTCTAGCTGCTCCCTCCATCTAGATATATAATGCATATCTATGTTGTTCAATTTTAAACTTTATGAAATAATTAATTTAATTATATAAATTATGTGACATAAAATTAATACTACTGTGTTCATATTTAAAAGTATTTTTATGATTGTGACTTTGTAACTACTAAATAAATATTGTAGACAAAATTTACAGTTAAATATCGAATTTGAATGGTCAAAATACGACATACATATCTAAACGGAGAGAGTATTGCACAAGATATGAAAAGTAAATAATAGTATAGTTCGTGGGACTTAGCATTGAAATTCAAATGAATAATGAAGAACCTAGGAGCAAAATCATTAATTAGTACTAAGTTGCAAAATGCAGCCTACAGTCGAATCGTTTTAGTTAATTAGTAGGCTGCATGTCAACAAGGTAGCTGAATAGTAGCTGATTGCTCGATTCATGCAAGAGGCAACAATGCGCACTTAATTTATGTAGCTATCACCTTATAGATCATAAGACTTGGATAGGCTAATTTGCATCAAACGCGTAGCCCCGCGATTTATCATTTTGTCCAAAGTGTAATCGTCTTTCCCTAAAGGAGATTAAGGTGTAGTACTCGGTGGGGGGAGATTTTGTCACATGAACATGAATCAGTTAATATTTTCTTTTTTTAAAATAAGGCAAAAGATTTGCCTTGGTTCATTGAATACGAAAGAGTTCTCTACATAGGCCAAAAAAATAAAAAGACCCATAACGGCAAACGCGCCGTCAAACGGTAGCCTACTCTCGTGGCAAGATCGTCTCGAGGTGTCTAGCTCCCGCTGTTGCCCATATCGACGTCTTCCCTTTGATTCTTGCGAAGATGACGGCGGGTATGGAGGCGACGTTTTGAAAAACTCTCGTGTTTCTCTCCAACCATAGCTCCCACGACACGAGCATAAGCAAGGAATGAACGGCCTTCCGCTGGTGATCTGTTCGTCGCGAGGTGAGTCCACCACTGCTGAACCGTATCATTGGCAGTCCAAAGCAAAGGGTCGATACCCTGGAGAGCAAGCCATGCAAGCACCATGTTCCATACCCTGATTGAGAACTGACACTTAAAAAGGAGATGCGTCACGGTCTCCTGCTCACACTTGCACAGAGGGCAGAGCCCACAGTTTGGCCACCCTCTTTGCTGAAGACGGTCCACCGTCCATATCCTATTCTTGATGATAAGCCATGCAAAGAATTTGCATTTTGGAGGCGCCCAATTTTTCTAAATCATTGTTTTCAATGAAGACCTAACCGCCCCAGCAAATTGCACCTTGTATGCAGAGGCCACTGAATATTCTCCTGCCATCGACAGTTTCCATCGAATTGTGTCGTGTGTGTCGCTGTCCAACGAGATCGCGCTGATCTTCTCCCAAAGGGTGACAAATTCGGTTAGATGGTCAACTGTTAGGCCTTCCGTGGTATCAATCTGACTGATCCAAGAGTGGTTATGCAAAGCCTTCTTTACTAATGTCTTTTTCCTTTTAGAGGCAGCAAAAATCAGGGGCGCGACATCCTTAGGCCTAGCACCCTGTAGCCAAGGCGCTCCCCAGAATTGGGCGGTTTCCCCGTTTCCCAGGGTAATCTCCGTGGCAGCATAGAAAAGGTCCATATCCGCCTCATCACACGGATTACCCATACCTACCAAAGTTCTCGCTTGGTCCCTCCATTCAAGTCATGGCCAACGCAAGCGCAGGGCCGTAGCAAACTTCTGGAGGTCGAGGATGCCCAGTCCTCCATAATCAGTGGGGCGACAGACCACCTTCCAATTGACCTTGCAATTAGCACCAGAGGCGGTGTCAGTCCCCGTCCAAAGGAAGGCGCCATTCTGTCGATGTTGGAAAGGATGCCCGCTGGGACGACGAGATGTGTGAGATGAAAGACGGCTTGAGAGGTGAGCAACGATTTGACCAGAACGCCTCTGCCGGCCGTAGTCATATGTTTGCCTTTCCAAGTTGCGAGTCGCGCCGCCACCTTATCCTCAAGGTGTTGGAAGTCGATCCTCTTTAGGCTCGTAACCGACAGCGGAAGACCAAGATAACGCATCGGGAAGGAGGTGCGCACCGCTGGGAAGCTCTGTAACACGTCTGTAAAGCCGATATGCCCACACCGAATTGGAGCCACCACACTTTTCTGAAGGTTTGTCAACAAACCCGTAGCGTCCCCAAAAAGCTCCAAAATCTGCGCAAGATGCTTAACATCTTCTTTAATGGGCGCTAGAAAGAGGTGGCATCGTCTGCGTATATAGAGGTTCGGAAGATAGTGCCACGGCCACGTAAGCGGTGAAGGAGGTCCTGCTCGGTGGCGACGTCAAGGATGCGCTGCAGGGGGTCGATGGCGAGGACAAAAAGAAGAGACGATAGCTGGGAGTAAATGCCGTTGTGGATCGTGTATTTATCATACATGATGGGTTGAAAATCAGATACAAAAAATTTCACCATATTGCACCAGATTTTACAACTGAAATCATGACTTGAATATGGGTCAGTTTGTAAGTTTCCGAGATTTTTCTTCGATCAATATGATGATACTTCCAAATCTGGTTTAACTTGTTATATTCACAAATACGTGATCCACGATGGAGTTTACTCATTAATTTACTATCTGGATATCTATTTGCTACGGTTTTTACAATCGTGTAACTTGTCAAAACTAGCACGGTGAATGCGAGTACACATATATTGTGAATCACCCTAAATTTGATGGAGTAAGTACACCTGATGTTTTATCGATCACGACCATCCATTTCTAACCCAACGATTGGGATTGCTTGCACGGACACTAAGAGATAAAAAAAAAGAGAGGATAATATTGTAGTAGATCCCACGTGCATATAATTTCTTTTACGATACACTTAAATTAATATGAATCGTCTAATCTAAGAGGTAGCTTTAATTTATACTCTAACACGAGAGAGTACCACCACCAAATATTAAAATTAAAAAAATACGTACAATAATCAAGGGGTAAAATCGTAATTGAGAGGACACTCAACATGAGTCCAGTGTTCTCATGCCTGGTAATGCTGTTGCCCTCGCGAACGTGTGCTGATTATGGTGATGCTCACTAACGCTTCTCGTCTTGCCTGCAGTTTGAGGAGCGGCGGCGGGCGGCAACAAGCAGCCTTATTTTTCCCTTTCCTCGTACAACTAATAAGCACCAAACAATTATTTTTGTCTCGAGCCTCTAAAGCGTATCTCCATAAATTTAGATAAGATTTTAATCAATAATTACTCTATTAATATATAATTTATATGACATAAAATTAATATCTTAAATTTATATTTAAAAATATTTACTTATGATTGTGACTCTGTATACATAAACTACATATTGACATAGTAACTATTGGTCAAAGCCTTGTTGTAACCGATCAAAATATGCCATATATACCTGGATGGAGATTAAGTAACAGTAATTAAGTAAAAAATTTAACCAATTAATTAAAAAAAAGGTAAAAACCAATATTACAAACACGTCCACAAGTTAGCCAGACTAGGTTACAAACACATCCATAATCTAGCCAGGCTAGATTCAGGGTACCACCGGTCTACATGACCATTATAGCACAAACTCGAGACACACTACCTCAGATTACAGCTCTGCTGAACACCCTTCACTGACGGGCGCCGTCTTGCCCGTCAGTCATATAGTGTACCACTGACGGGCATACGACCGCCCGTCAATAGAGATGCAGCCAAACCCAGTAGATTTGGGGAAAAAACATATCACTGACGGGCATAAATATCGGCCCGTCAGTGATGCCTTGTTATCACTGACACGCAGCTCTACTGACGGGCCAAAATATCCAGCCCGTCACTGGTCCGTTTATCTCTACTGACAGGCTAAATTTTGTGACCGTCACTAGTGCTTTTTGGCCCAACTTCAGCCCACATAGCCCTTGTCTTATAACCCTAACCCTTACCATCTCACACCAGCCGCCACGCCCGTCTCCTTCTCTCACCCCGACCCGCGCTCCTCCTCCTGCCAGATCTCGCCTCATCCCCGCGCTCATCCCCGCGGCCGTCTTGGGCACCTTGAACGCCGCCAGGTTCTTCCGGCAGAAGGCCACCACCTCCTCCTCCCCCAGCTCCACCCCCTCCCGCGGGATGACCGCACAGTTTATCTCCTCACCGTACTTGTCATCGGAAACGCCGAACGCGACGGCCTGCGCGATGGACGGGTGGCCGAGCAGCACCGAGTCCACCTCGATCGGGGAGATCTTCTCGCCGCCGCGGTTGATGAGCTCCTTGATCCGTCCCACCAGGTACAGGAACGCTGCCTCGTTCGCCTCCGGGTTGCCCTTGTACCCCGCCGTCACATTCGCGCCCTTCACGCACACCTCCCCGCGCTCCCCGGCGGCCACCTGCTTCCCCTCCTCGTCCAGGACCGCCATCTCCAGCTGCCCCGCCGGCCGCCCCACCGACCCGGGCCTCCGCTCCCCCTCCTCCGGCAGCGGGTTCGACGTCATCAGGTGGGACGCCTCCGTCATCGCGTACGCCTCCAGCACCGGCGCGCCGAACGCCGCCTCCAGCCTCGCCAGGATGAATGGCGCGGCGGCAGGACCATGGCGGCGGCGCGGGGCCAGCGGCGGCTAGGGTTGGGCCTGGCGGGCTAGGGTTGGGCCTGGCGGGTTTTTTTTTGCTTATTATTTACATCTTCACTGACGAGCACAGCCACCGTCAGTGGTGGCCACACCCTCCACTGACAGGAGCTTGCTGACGGGCGGCCCACCCGTCAGCAGAGACCGTTAATCGCCCGTCAGTGGAGGCCTAATCTAGTAGTGACACATCGCTGAGAAAGATCCATCCATTATAGCCGTCTACAAACTCATCGTCATTGCTCATCGTTTTGCGACACAACGGCTCTGATTTCATCACGAACAACTACCAATGCACAAAGATCACCGCAATGACCGCACCAAGCTTACCCTAGCTGAGACACTACAATCAGCTCCAATTTTAGCGACTTGCATGCCTTGTTGAAGAGCAAAACACCACGCAGGCCTTGCGCTGGTCAAGACCACCATAAGAGCTGGAGTGTGTTGCTCACTAGAGCCACCTGATATGTGTCATCGTTGCACTCCTTGTCGTCTTCTATGAGACAACAGCTCTAACTTCAACGTGTCAAAATGAACCTAGTACCGTGAGCTCTTCTTAAGATACACATGCGTGGAATGATGGTATTTTACAATGAATTCATACGAAGTTTGCTGATATGGGGTATGTTCGGATCGTGGCTAATATCTACATACCAATTTTTGGTCATGACAAAAATTTTATTTGAATGAAAAACTTTGTGGTATGCCAATATCCCTTTTTCTACTCTAATTCATTTTTTACTAACGTTGACCAAATCATAAGCAACCATACATCGACCTCTAAGGTCTGATCTTTTAGAGCATGAAACATTACAAACTTGTCTCCAAAGCTATGTAGAAGAAACCCATTGCATATTTTACCTTCTCAAGAAAGTACAATAGAGAGAGATGACAGTGCATCTTTTACCCCTCAAAAAAGTGAAGCACTGAAACATATAGACAGAGAGAGAGAGCGAGAGCGCATATTTTACCCCTCAACAAAGTGAAGCACCGAAGCATATAGACCGAGAGAGAGAGAGAGAGAGAGAGAGAGAGAGAGAGAAGGAAAGGCCGGGGGGACAAAGAGAATAAAGAGGGGGGCAGTAGGGACAGGAAAGCCATGCCACACACTTCGTCGCATGATCGCTCTGTTAGAAATATGCCCTAGTGGTAATCATAGGGATGATCATATTTCATTGTATCCATGATTTATTAAATGTTCCTTGAATAATATCATTGTATTGATTGGCAAGTACGTGACTTGTTTGTGGAACTCCGTACTAACCTTGAATGATTATTCTAAATTGGTCTATAGTGGGAACTCATGTGAGGACACATATGAATAATAGACTAGCATATGTATTAGTTGATGATCATGTTTCACGGGTCATGGACATAGAGATGTCGAACCAATTATATGAGCACATGTTAGGGAACATGGGGTTGGACAGACCCAACTTAAAACACAATTTGTGTGCTATGTCCTTTGACTGAGATTGTCGTATGTGCTTGATATGTGTAAATAACTTACTTAGGGGTTACCAAACGCTACTCCGTAGCTAGGCAGTCATAAAAGTTACCTTCTTATTTGTCATGAAGCATGATGCGTGTCGCGGGGTGTTCGCGGCAATATCCATTTGTTATAGGATCGTCGGGAATGCGTGTATGGAAGATCTAGGCGGTGCACACAAGAACTTTTACCCAGGTTCAGGCTCTCCAAATATGGAGATAATACCCTACTCCTGCTGAATGTATTGATGTTCTTGCGTGAAAAAGGGAGTACAATAGGAATAAGAGAACGTAAGGTCTAGAGTCTAGCCCCCTTCTGCATGGAGGGCTCGGCCTTATATAGGCCTGCGCATCAGCCGACTCGGTCACTCGGCTGAACTACAGTTACTGTCCTAATTAACTGACATTTATATCTGGTAACCGTCCGAGTAACACCAGTCTTCATGCCGGCTGAAACGTATGCCTTGATGAGTTGTAACGCCTGTCTTAATGGCACCCAGACGTTGTACCATGGCAGGCTGTTCTTGGGCCTTCGTCCGAATAGGCCTTTGCGAAGTTGTTGGGCCTGCATCCGAGTGGGCCTTGCCAGGCTTGCTGGGCCGACTCGAGTCATTGGGCCTACCCGGTTGGGCTTCCCTCGTCAGTAGCCCCCGAGTACTTCGAGGTCTTGACACGGATGCCGAGTGGCGAGCTAGTCGTTTGTGCCCGAGTTGCGAGTGGAGAGACCTTGATGGACTCCTGCAATACCTGAAAAGTAGGTTAAATATGTGCTAAGTATTAAGAACTCAATGATACCCGCATTTTCCGACTGAGGAAATCGGCTTGTGGCCTTCCGGGAGGCGTATCATGAATTCCGAGTGAATCCGAAGTAACGTCTGGCTTATCCGAATGAACGGTTACCATCTTGTGCCCGCAGGGGGGACGCCCTCGATTTTCAACTTCGGAACCGAGTCCTCAAACTCCGACACTGATCCCTGAATTAGTGAGCCATTTTGCGCCGCTGTGGCATTCGGCTCAGATTCAAGGATCCTGTTATTCCGCTGTGGATGCCGGATTCGTCCTTAGCTTGGGTGTTGCCGAGTGACCTGGAAACCCTGTTGGGTCGGTCATCAGCACCCTTTTTGCAGTGCTAATCTGCTTCCGAGTTTGGCGGCTTGTGCGCCTCGGAATTACTTGATGAAGTCGGATGATCTGTGACGTGTCCCAGGGGGCTATGCCGACTGTTGAGTCGTCACCCGAGCACACCCGACTCTGATTGAGTCGGACTCGGTTTTAAGCCGACTGGTGCCACAGCATTGTTTTGTCCGAGACGTCGCATCAGCATTTAATGCGCGCAGCCGGTTGGGCAGAGTGTTCGCAGCGCCATGATTTCGCCTCGAGTCACGCGCGAAGCGTGCCCGCGACATGCGCTGCTGCTCTGATTTCGCGCGCCGTCCGAGGCGACGGCTCATCATGTCTGCACTCGAATCACGCAAACGACGCGCGCGAGACGAGGGCTGACGTAATGTTAGCCGGTCACGTCGCCTGGAACTCCGCGTCGTGGCGAAAAAGGCGCCCGAACCCCGCGGGTTCGCGCGCGGCGGGACGGCGGTTGCCTCGGTAGTTTCCCGCCACGTCGGACGCACGACCGCCGGCGGTTGGACTCCTTTGTCTATAAAAGGGGACCGCGGAGACGTCGACATTCTCATCTGCTTTTGCCTTCGTCTTCCTCGCGTCCAAAGCTCTCGCTTCCAAAGCTCCGCCACCGCACACTCGAGAAGAAGCCCGCTCGCCGCCGTCACCCACCATCCGGCGACCATGTCTCGCGTCGCCAGCAAGGGCAAGAAGGTCGCTGCCTCCGCTTCCGCCCCCGCCGCCGACTGGAATAAAGGGGATTGGATCCCCTCGGTCATCATCGACGAGCTCTTGATCGAGTTCGCCCGCAAGGGCATGCTGCCGCCGCGGACTATCTGCAACTGGCGGGCGCCGTACAAGGAGAAGAAGCCCGCTCCAAATGAGCACGAGCGGGTGATGCTCGTTCCGTTCATGGAGCGTGGACTCAAGCTGCCGCCGCACGACTTCTTGCGCGGTTTGCTATTCTTCTACGGTCTGCAGCTTCATCACTTGAGCCCCAATGGCATTCTGCACATCGCGTGTTTCATCACGCTGTAGCGAATGCTACTTGGGAACTCAGCCGCACTGGGGACTTTGGAAGAAAATCTTCACTGTCAAGGCGCAGCCCATCAAGGCCGGCGGCCGACTGGCAGTTTGCGGGGGAGTTAGCATTCAAGTCAAACCCGGCACCGGGTACTTCAAGATGCAATTTCCGGACACCATCCGGAGATGGCAGGATGGGTGGTTCTACTGCCCGGACGAACGCACGCCGACTGGCCATGATGGTCTACCCCCATACACTGAAGACCCTCCTGTCTGGGTGAAGCGCTGGAGCACCAAGCCGTCCAACGGGGAGATGCCTGAAGTCGACCGGCTCACGAAGAGGATCGCGAGACTCCAGAAGCAGGGTCTCACAGGCCCGGACATCATCGCCACCTGGCTGGTTCGGCGCATCCAGCCCCTTCAAGCCCGGGCGCACCCGATGTGGGCGTACTCGGGCCACCATGACCCGACAAGGGTTTCTTCCGAAGATCTTTCGGATGACGACTTCCTGGAGATTTTGAAGACCTTGACGAAAGAAAGAACAGGGCTCACTCGGTCGCCCCAAGTTCTTCCTTATTCTCGCGTCAACCCGGTCCCAGATGTAAGTAACTTATAATCCGAGTTAGGCTCTTGGTCTTTTTAACTTGCTTGCTTCTTCTAACGCCGAATTTTTCGACATTGCAGAATTATCTGAACTTCAACTCCATGCCGCCTCTCCCTGAGCAAGACTCGGCTCCGGCAGCGCTGGAGGATGCCGAAGTCGAGGAAGAAACCCCCGAGGTCGGCAACCAAAGCGACTCGGACTCGGACTCCGAGTCCGGAGGGTCATACGAAATCTCCAAGCGGGGCCGCGATGACGGTGCGTCCGGCTCTCAGGTCCCGGACGCTGGGACGGAGCCGGTTCGAACGGAACCGGCTGCCAAGCGGATCCGGACTGCCGCTACAGCTCCGGCTCCCGTGCAAGCCGCAGCTGCCAGTGGGGGGGGCGCCGGCTTCAGCTCCTGCCCAAGCCACGCCTCCCAGCCGAGTGGCGCAGGTTCCAAAACCTGCCGCCAATCCGAAAAAGAAAACTATCCCCACCACAACCAGGTACGAGTCTTGCCTCATGCCCTAGGCGCTGTAGGTTTTCAAGGTATTGAGGTCGGTTTCTCTTTTGCTCCGCAGAGTCCAAAAGAAGTTTTCCGACAAAGGAGATGCTTCATCCGGTACGCCGACGGCTCCGACTCCAGTGCGGCTACCAGCGTCGGCTCCAGCACCGACTCCGGCTGCAGCCGAGTCCAGCGTGCCAGCGCCAACCATCCCTGCCGCGGGGTCGGAGCCGGCCGCGGCTGCGGGAGTCGCTACACCTCCGGCTGCAACGCTGCAACCGAGTTCCCCCATGTCTCAGCCTGCCGAGGTTGAGGATGAGGCCCCGGAGCCGGTTGTGCGTGCTGGGTCCTCCGAAGCTCCGGCGGAGGATCCTCAACGCCAACCGAACCCGACCATTGAGGAGACAACGGAGCCGGCTGCTGTAGCTGGGACCGACTCCTCTGAGCCGGCGGGTGAAGCCGAAGGACAACTCGTCACTGAGTTACCTTCAGTGACCGAGCCGCACCAGCCTCCAGCTCCGACTCCCTCATCTCAAGTGCTGGTGCCGGCTTCTTCAAGTGACCTTGTCCCGGCGCTGCTGCTACCGAGTTGCAGCACGAGGGACTTGGCCAGTGCGGAGGAAGCTACGAACCGCGTCGCCGCCCTCAGCTCCAAGCTCAGGGATTTTGCCGACGCGGCTAAGTCCTTGGCGGACTCGGCCGAGGTTTTGGAGACCTCCGTCGGGGTAAGTGTCTTCAAATCTTCAAATTTTGTTTTATTTTCCAACACTGGGAGCACGTTCTGTGCACCCAGTGGGTGTAGCCCCCGAGTCTCTAGCCGACTGACTGAGTCGGCTTGAGACTTATAAATTCGGGTACTAACTTTTCCTTCACCAGGCTGCAATCCGACTGGGCGGAAACAACCCAGTCCTTATGGAAAGAAATGCCTCGTTGGAGAAGGCATTGGAGGAGGAGAAGGCGAAGAACCGGCAGCTCGAGGAGAAGCTTGCCGCCCTCAAGAGTAAGTGACCGAGTCTTCAACCTTTTCTCCTTGAAATTTTCTGTGCCATTGACTTTGCTGAGTCGGCAGACCTCGAAGCTGAAAATGCTCAACTCAAGAAAGAGGTGAACTCGAGGATCCCGGCTGCAACAGTCGCCCAACGACTCGACGCCAAAGCAGCCGAGTATGAGGACAAGATGCGCGCTGCCACCAAGCTTAAGTCGGACTACGACAAGCTGGTGAAACAGTACGAACAGTCGCAGTCGGCGAACAAAAAGCTGCAAGCTTCCGTCGACGACTTTTCCCGGCTGATGGACGAGTCGCAGAAGCGACACGAGGCAACCATTGCCGACTGGGAAAGGCGTGAGAGGGATCTCATTGGCGAACTTAAAAAAGCCAATGAAACTTTACTCGGTAAGCCCCCGAGTCTTTTGCTTCTTTCCTTTTGTATGATTCCTTGTCCATTTCCTTAGCAATAATTCGTTCTCAGAGGTTTGCCCAGAATCGGAGGAGCGAGCCCGGCAGGCGGCGCTCCGACTCCGCGCACTCTCTGACCCGGCCATGTCGGTACTCGACGCACTCTGGACTCCGGAGATGATGGCCGAATGCGTCGTGACAGTGCAAGACCGGCTCCTCCAAGTCAAGAGCTTGGTGGACAACTTCAAGTCGGCTGCTCAAAACCTTTGTGTCAAGCTCTGGCCTGGAGAGGAGCCGAGTTCCAACGCCTTCGCCCTCGCCGACAAGCTCTCACTGGGCCCGGCGGAAGTCGAAGAGTGGAAGGAGTCGGCCGCCCGCTCAGGAGCTGGTATGGCACTGGCCATGGTGCTGGCCCATCACCCGGACGCGGATGTTGACAGCATCTCCGCTGGTGCCCCCATCAACGAGGCAGGGCAGTCGATCGACCCCATAGAGCTTCTTCCCCGAGTCCGCGCCGCCGCCAGCCGGATTGCTAGCTTCACCGACCTGGAGGAGCGCGTTGAAGCCACTCCAGAGGAATAAAAAATCATAATGTAATATCTCTCGGTATGCCGAGTAGGAAATTGTAAAAACTTTTGCAATGAATGAAGATGCTTTTTGATCCATTTTATTGGTTTACGCAAATTACTTGAGTCGTCCACATTTGTTTTTCACGCCGAGTCGGATCCTTTCGCGTGCAGGCCGACCTTTAGCTTTTGCTCTTGCCAACCGGACAGCCGGGTTGCGACTGTAGTTGGGGACGAAGAGTGGGCCTTAGGTACCGTACACGTTTACTTAGACGCTCGTGTAGAAACAAAGCTAGGAAACTCGAAATAACTTGCGCCGAGTGAGAGATCACCCAGTGGGTGGCTTCCGGGTGTTGCCCGAAAGGAAGCCACTCGGTTTTATTTGACTTAGCCCCCGGGAATTGCCCATAGGTAGCGTAGTCGGAAAATGAAAAATGCTCCCGAGTGCCGCTCGAAGGAAACAAGTTTTTATTCATAATGAAACAATGGACTATTTTGAAGTACAAAGTTTAAGTGTAGAAGGGACGCAGCTGTGCAATGTTCCACGTCCGTTCTGTGACTGCGCTGGTTGCCGGGTCCTCCAGTCGGTACGCGCCGTTGTGAAGCACCTGGTTGACGATGAATGGCCCCTCCCAAGGTGGAGACAATTTGTGCATGCCAGCCTTGTCTTGAATGAGTCGGAGGACCAGATCTCCTTTGTTGAAGACTCGGCTCCGAACTTGCCGGCTGTGATATCGGCGCAGGTTCTGCTGATAGATGGCCGAGCGCGAGAGGGCGAGCTCCCGCGCTTCTTCCAAGAGATCCAAGTCGTCTTGTCGTGCCAATTCGGCATCCTGCTCCACGTATGCTGCGACTCGCGGGGAGTCATGAAGGATGTCACTCGGTAAAACGGCTTCAGCTCCATACACCATGAAGAACGGCGTGTAAACCAGTCGACCGGTTCGGAGTCGTCCTTAGGCTCCAAAGGACAGATGGAAGCTCGTCAACCCAAGAGCCGGCTGCCCGCCTTAATGGGACTAGCAACCGGGGCTTGATGCCTTGGAGAATTAGAGCATTGGACTGCTCTACTTGGCCGTTAGACTGGGGATGAGCCACGGAGGCATAATCAATCCGGATTCCATGATCCCGATAGAAGCGGCGAAATACTTCAGCGGTGAAGTTCTTGCCATTGTCAGTGATGATGTTGTGCGGAATCCCGAATCGGAAGATGACTCCTTTCATGAAGTTGACAGCAGTCGGTCCGTCAAGCTTCATGATTGGCTTTGCTTCAATCCATTTAGTGAACTTGTCCACGGCCACGAGGAGATGAGTGAAACCTCCCCGAGCCGTTTTGAGCGGGCCCACCATGTCGAGTCCCCACACAGCAAAAGGCCATGTGATCGGAATGGTCTTGAGCGCAGTAGCCGGCATGTGAATTTGCCGGGCATATCTCTGGCACCCTTCACAAGTTCGGACGAGTTCCTCGGCATCAGTATGAGCACTGAGCCAGAAAAAACCCGTGTCGGAAGGCCTTGGCGACCAAGGACCTGGTCGAAGCATGATGACCGCAGAGTCCCGAGTGGATTTCCTCGAGCAAGGTTCGTCCTTCTTCTGGCGAAATGCAGCACTGGAAAATTCCAGTGGTGCTGCGCTTGTAAAGTTCGCCGTTGATAATGGTGTATGACCGAGCCCGGCACACGATGCGACGTGCCTCAGTCGGATCCTCCGGTAGCTCTTTATGCAAGAGGTACGCGAGGAATGGCTGGGTCCAGGAAGGAATGACCGCTAAGACTTCTCCTTGAGTCAGTTGAACCGGTTCTGGATGCGACGACCCGGCTTCAGATGACTCGGTAGCTGACTCCATCTTGACGGATGGTTGGAAGAGCTGCTGGAGGAAAACACCCGGCGGCACTTTTTCTCGAGCAGAACCAATTCTAGCAAGGGAGTCGGCTGCTTCGTTATCTGCCCGGCGAACATGGTGAAGCTCGAGGCCGTCAAAGCGTTCTTCCAGCCGGCGAACGGCTGCGCAGTATGCTGCCATGGTTGGATCTTTGGTGTCCCAAGTCTTCATTACTTGTTGCACCACAAGATCCGAGTCGCCGCGGCAAAGAAGTCGGCGAATGCCGAGTGAAACTGCAATGCGTAAGCCGTGCAGTAACGCCTCGTATTCTGCGACGTTGTTGGAGGCAGCGAAGTGAATCTGCAACACGTAATTCAACTTGTCGCCTTTGGGAGAAATTAACACGACTCCAGCCCCCGTGCCCGCAAGCATCTTCGATCCGTCAAAGTACATGATCCAGTGCTCAAGGTGCAGCTGAGTCGGGAGGGACTGGCTCTCAGTCCACTCGACGATGAAGTCTGCCAGAGCTTGCGACTTGATGGCCTTGCGGGGCTCGTAGCTGATGTCGTGCGGCATGAATTCTATCGCCCACTTAGCGACTCGGCCCGTGGCATCCCGATTGTTGATGATATCAGACAAAGGGGCGTGACTGACCACGGTGACCGAGTGAGCTTGAAAGTAGTGCACCAGCTTCCGAGTCGCCAGAAACACGCCATACACTAGCTTCTGGTAGTGCGGGTAGCGTTGCTTTGACTCGGAAAGTACTTCGCTGATGTAATAGACGGGTCGCTGTACCTTCTGAACTCGGCCTTCTTCTGCGCGCTCCACTACTAAGACAACGCTGACCACTTGATTGGTGGCTGCGATGTAAAGCAGCATGGGTTCTCCCTCCATGGGTGCAGCGAGAACCGGAGGTGTCGACAGAAGACGCTTGAGATCTTCGAAGGCTTGTTGAGCCTCACTCGTCCATTCGAAGGAGTCGGATTTCTTAAGAAGTCGGTAAAAAGGCAAGGCCTTCTCACCGAGTCGGGCTATGAACCGACTTAAGGCTGCGAGGCACCCGGTTAAGCGTTGAATGGCCTTCAAGTCCTTTGGTTTGCCCATCTTGATGATGGCATCAAGCTTCTCTGGGTTCGCTTCGATCCCTCGCTCGGAAACGATGGAAGCCGAGTAGCTTGCCAGCCGGAACTCCGAAGACGCACTTCTCCGGATTAAGCCTCATGTCATACCTCCTGAGATTGGCGAAGGTTTCAGCCAAGTCGGTCAGGAGATCTGAGGTTTTCTTTGTCTTTATCACAATGTCGTCGACGTAAGCCTGGACATTTCTGCCTATTTGGTCGTGCAAACACTTTTGCATACAACGTTGATATGTTGCGCCAGCATTTTTTAAACCAAAAGGCATAGTGATGTAACAAAAAGCCCCAAACGGGGTGATGAAAGAAGTTTTTATTTGATCCGACTCTTTCATCTTGATCTGGTGGTAGCCTGAATAGGCATCCAGAAAACATAAACGTTCGCACCCGGCTGTGGAATCAACAACCTGATCCACTCGAGGTAAGGCGAACGGGTCCTTGGGGCATGCTTTATTTAGGGACGTGTAGTCCACACACATGCGCCAAGTTTTGTTTTTCTTAAGAACCAGGACCGGGTTTGCCAACCAGTCCGGGTGAAAAACTTCTTTGATGAACCCGGCTGCAAGCAGTCGGGTGATTTCTTCTCCGATTGCTTTTCGCCGGTCTTCAGCGAAGCGACGAAGAGACTGCTTCACCGGCTTTGCGTCCTTGGCGACGTTGAGGGAGTGCTCGGCGAACTTCCTTGGAACACCCGCATGTCAGAGGGCTTCCATGCGAAGATGTTCCAATTCTCACGAAGGAAGTCGACGAGCGCGCCTTCCTATTTGGCCTCGAGGTCGGTTCCGATTTGGACCGTCTTGGATGAGTCCTCGGGATGGACCTGGACACGCTTTGTGTCCTTGGCCGACTGGAAAGTGGACTCGGTTGCCGCCTTCTTGCTCGGTGGAGGCTGGTCCGAGTTGGCAGAAGCTTGGATATCTTCCAGCTCTTGAGCCGCGATCAGCGACTCGGCAATGTCTGCACTGGCGATATCACACTCGTTGGAGCGTTCGAAGTCGCCAGTGATGGTGATGACGCCTTTTGGACCCGGCATCTTCAGCTTTAGGTAGGTATAACACGGCCTTGCCATAAATTTGGCATAGGCCGGCCGGCCAAAGATCGCATGGTATGCGCTCTTAAAGCCGACTACCTCGAAGGCCAATGTCTCGACCCGGAAGTTGTTCGGCTCACCGAACACGACTTCCAGGGAGATTTGACCCAGAGGCCTGGCGCACTTCCCAGGAACTATTCCATGGAAAGAAATGTTACTGGGGCGAAGTTGGGTCTCCGACACTTGCATCCTCTTCAGGGTATCGACGAAGATGATGTTTATGCTGGAGCCCCCGTCCATCAGGACCTTGCGGAGCTTGAATCCTCCGACCTGAGGATCCACCACCAAAGGGTGCTTGCCCGGGTAGGGGATTCGGTCGGGGTGATCGAGTCAGCTGAAGCCGACTGGCACCTCGGACCAGTCCAGCCATTGTGGGACTGCTGGCATCGTCGCGTTGACCTCGCGACAACGCAGCTTCCGACCCCTTTTGGAGTCGGACCCTTGAAAAATCATGAGTACCCCCCTTTGAGGGGGATACTGTGCGGCGCCGCCTCCTGCAGCGGAGCCTCCTTCGCCATCGGCCTCCGGCTCGGGTTGTTTTTCCTCCCGCAAACGCTGCAGGAAGCTACAGTCCCGAGTCGAGTGCCCCGCCTTATATTTGGCGGTGCTATGGAACGAACAAGGCCCGTCGAGGATTTCCTCGAAGGTTAGCTTTGACGCCTTGCGCTGTTGCCAAGGGCGCTCCTGTTTTTTGGTCAGCGTCGCCACGCTGGGGGCCACGCTCTGCGGCCGCAACCAGGTCGGCTCCGCTAACTCCGTCACCGCCGCCTGCCTTCCGCTTCGGGGGGCGGTTGTCTTCCCGCTTCCGACCTGAATCGGTGGGGACTTTGCGACTTGAGGACTCGGCTTTGGCTTTGCCTTTGTCCTCGTACCGCATCGCTTCTTCACCCGTCGCGTATTTGCTGGCGACTTCCATGAGCCGACCCATGGTCTGGATGTTTGACCGGGCCAACTTGTGTTTGAGGAGTTCGTATTTCACTCCCTGAGAAAAGGCCTGGATGGCCTGCATCTCGGTGACATCCTCAATCGAGTTGCGCAGTCGGGTCCAGCGTTGGATGTAATCGCGGACCGACTCGCCCTTTTCCTGGACGCAGAGCCACAGGTCTTGGGCGTTCCCAGGGCGCTTGTACGTGCCCTCAAAGTTTTTGATGAAGGCCTCTTGGAGGTCCCTCCAATCATAGATGCTATCTTCGGGCAGGCTGTTAAGCCATGCCCGAGCCGACCCTTCCAGCATCAGGGGTAGGCTTCGGAGGGCGACACGCTCGTTGCCTCCTCCTATGTTGCATGCGACTAAGTAGTCGGCAAGCCAAGTTTTCCGGCTTGGCTGTGCCATCATACTTGTCGATGCCACTGGCAATTCGGAACCGATCCGGGAAAGGCTCGCCTCGAATCCGCCTGCTGAAGCAAAGCGGACCGGTGGAGGCAGAGCTGTCCGGCTGGTTGACTTCGCCGGCGCGCCGCTCAGCCCGCACCCGGGCTGCCCGCCGTCCCTCGATGTCATCGCGGGCATCGCGGGCATCGTTCGCTCGAAGAGAGCCGGCTCGCCGCCGCTCAGCCTGGAGCCGGTTAATCTCCAAGCGAGCGTCAGGCCGGTTCGTGGATCGACTCGGTTGAGACGATCCGACTGTGACGGGGCGACTCGGAGCTCCTGAGGGCCGACTCCGAGTCTCTTGGGAAGCCAGCCGGTTGCTAACCGACCCGGCTTCGTTTTGTTGTTCCACCGCCGTCTTCATCAGAGTGATGACTCGGCGGTGGATTTCCGCCGCGGGGCCGTCTGCTGGAGGTGGCAATGAGTCGGCCAGCGCGGTGGCCGCGAAAAGGTTCTGGGCCGGTGTTTGATAGACAAGGACACCGTCCTGTTGCCGTCCGAAAAGTGGGGCCCGAGTTGCCCGACTCTTCCGGGCGGCCGAAGAAGCTCGCCGGTTCGCGCGGCTGCGCGAACCGTGTGGGTCATTCGGTTGTCGATCTTGCTGTTCGAGTGCCGCCCGCTCTTGATCGAGGCGTGCTCGTTCTGCAAGGAGGGCTTGCCGAGAAGCCTCCAAGGCCCTCTCGGCATCCGATTGTCCATTGATGGGCGTATGCAGGTGCTCATGGGCTGCCCTGGCTGCCGCTGCTGCAGACGTTCCCGCATCCTCTGCAGCGGCATCCCCAACCACATACACCTCAGCGGAGGCGGTATGGCTGTGCGAACTCTCGTCCCCCTCGGATTCGGATCCCAGGATGGAGAGGAGAGATTCGGCGCCCACCATGGCGACGAACCTGAAATATTCCTCGCCCTTGCCCGAGACTGGAGGAGATCCGAGCCGGAGCTCAGGCTTCACCTCCACGGTAAGGCACGGACGCGGATCTTGGAGATGTAATTGGCCGAAAGCGTCGGCCAAGAAGTGAAGGCCGCCGAAGATGAACTCCGAGCCTTCGGGATGCGCGACAGGCGACATGTTGCCGATGATGAGCTTGTCGCCGGTCGCTGGAGAAGATCCCGCCTGGATCGTAGCTCCAAAGCACGCTTCCCCTACCTGGCGCGCCAACTGTCGCGGGGTGTTCGCGGCAATATCCATTTGTTATAGGATCGTCGGGAATACGTGTATGGAAGATCTAGGCGGTGCACACAAGAACTTTTACCCAGGTTCAGGCTCTCCAAATATGGAGATAATACCCTACTCCTGCTGAATGTATTTGATGTTCTTGCGTGAAAAAGGGAGTACAATAGGAATAAGAGAACGTAAGGTCTAGAGTCTAGCCCCCTTCTGCATGGAGGGCTCGGCCTTATATAGGCCTGCGCATCAGCCGACTCGGTCACTCGGCTGAACTACAGTTACTGTCCTAATTAACTGACATTTATATCTGGTAACCGTCCGAGTAACACCAGTCTTCATGCCGGCTGAAACGTATGCCTTGATGAGTTGTAACGCCTGTCTTAATGGCACCCAGACGTTGTACCATGGCAGGCTGTTCTTGGGCCTTCGTCCGAATAGGCCTTTGCGAAGTTGTTGGGCCTGCATCCGAGTGGGCCTTGCCAGGCTTGCTGGGCCGACTCGAGTCATTGGGCCTACCCGTTGGGCTTCCCTCGTCAATGCGAGTCATGGTCAATCGAGATAAGATTTGCCCCTCTCTATGATGAGAGAGATATCTCAGGGCCCCTCGAGTGATCGGATCCAGAAATGCATGGCCATGCTACTTAAGGTTAAAGAGTTAACCTAGTAAAGGATTCGGAGACACATGATCAAGAAAGAGCTGTCAAGTTCGAGTTTGAGCTTGACAAATATCGTGAGGCAAAGGGAGTTGTATACATAACATTGTGATGGTTCGTCTGATGCGATCTTTACATACGTTTAGGAGTTGGCACGTCCTGTTAGGGGCCGCTACCAGTTAGTGACCGAGTAGGAGTACTTGTTTCATGTCTAAACGTGCGTGAACCTATAGGGTCGCACACTTAACGGGCAGGAGAGAATCCGAATTAGACTAGGCATTGAGTCCTAATGGGCCTCTAACGTAGAAGCCCATTATGGGGACATCTATATAAGGAAGGGGATGGACGTGTTAGGGTTAAGCCAACTCAGAGTTCCCGAAACCCTAGCCATCACTCCTCCCACACCTAAAGTTGCCCGCTCAGATCTAGCAATCCGTCGAGCGACGTTCCTTCCTGAACGTGTGGATACCTTGGAGGTGTTGCAGCTGTGACGCTTGGACGATCCGTCCGAGGGAACCGCGAGGAGGAGACGAACTGTTCGAGGGAACCGCGAGGAGGAGAAGGTAGTACGACTACAGCTACTTCCGCTGCATCGACTCTATTTCCTCTACGGTTCTGCGTGACAAGGGGTAATCTTGTAATCTACTGCTATAGCAATTCCTGGTTTACGCGGTAGAAAATTTTGTTTTGCGCTAGTATAGCCTACCTGTATCCCTCACGCTTGCCAAAAATGCAATTAACAAAGGGACATACCTTATCCTTGGTACACCAGTTGAAATATCCATCCGCTCAATGCAACGTAAAATTTAGTCAAGAATTATTGCGACCATGAACTTATATCCTTTCGAAACATGAAATTTGGAGGTTAATGCTAACTCTAGCCGATCATTGGCGCGCTAGCTGGTCCAAATGGTGTGGCGATTGGTTTTCTAGCTGAAGGTCAAAGCTGTTCGTTACCGTTAAATGTGTATTAGTTGGGTTGTTATTTGCAGGTCGATGGGATTCTATTCCAAGACACTTGGGATAATTTGAGTTTTGACACAGATTCTTTTTGAGAAAAGGGTCGATCTCGACTTCTGCGTGGATTAATGAACATAGCCATAATTATTAAAAGGACTGCTTTACAAGGTATTTCTCAACGTAAATATAAATATATCAACGAGCTATAATAGTATAACTCATACATCACAAAGCCTGTTACTAGAGCGTCATCCATATCGGGTAAACAAATCCCGAGTTACCGTCTCCAAGTGGTTGTACCCAGTAGCTAAAGAATCTTTAACCTTCAAAAGTTGCAGTAAGGACCACGTAAGGATCGAGTTGATAGCTATATGAATAACCAGCAAAAAATTGGGAACTTTTCTCTTGCTAAAGAGTAAATTATTATGACAGAGCCATATCGACCAATATAGAGTGTAGAACCTAGATGGAGTTGTAATGCTTCTCTAGGTTTCAGATGATGAATACTTTGCCACAGAGTTTGTTACTGGAGTTGAATGTTAGGTTGCAAGAATTCAATGTTTACTTTTGAAATGTTTATATCGGATGTTCCGGTATTCTGATCAGAACTTCCAATGTATTTCGAAAGATTCGATCTCGACCATGTTTTTTAGCGCTCTGGAAAACCGGAGGTTCCGGTTTAATGATCTGAAATTTCGATGTTTTTGGTGTTTCAAAAGTTCTGAGTTTGAATTCGGAGGTTCGGACTTTCATTTCCAGAAGCTCCAAGGTTTTCCAGAAGCTCCGAGGTCTGTGCAAACCAGATGGTCAGATATGTTTCGGAAGTTCCGAGTTTGAATTCGGAGATTCAGACTTTCATCTCCGGAAGCTCCGACGTTTGTGCAAACTGGATGGTCCTATGTGATTCAGAAGTTCCATGGTTAAAGTCGGAATTTCTGAGCTTGAAGTCGGAGGCTCCAACTTTCATTTTCGGAGGCTCTGAGTTCAGGTTCTAGACTCGGCATTTGTGAGTGCCCGGCGGATTTCCAGATTGTATGTGAGAAGTCGAAATTGAAGTCGGAGGTTCCGACTTTCAATTCCGGAGGGACCATGTTCAGCGTCTAGACTTGGCTTTCAGATCGTGTACGGGAGAACCGGAGGTTCTGTTCCAAGAACTGGATGTTCCGATTGTGAAAACTTTTTGACCACGAGTTTTTCTGATAAATTATAGTTTGGTCAATTTGTCTTGTAAATGGAATTGATTTCTCGACTAACTTGGGTCAAGTGGAAAACTTGTGCTCGCAACCGGTTTGCTTGTCTACTAGTGTGCAGGGTAAATGAGTGCGACGGTGGTTCGTTCACGAGGATCGGCATGATGCCTGGAAGGCGGAGATGCGATCAAGTTGGTGGTGATGACATTGGGCGGCTCAAGACGGAGCCTTAGCGGGCAAGACAAAGGTGGAGACAAGACGTGAGGACTAAGTTGGTGCGAGGGCACTTTTGTAAAAATGCAAACACCACAGGAGCAAAATCAAAGAAATCGCGGCGGCGGCCAATGATGCGGTTTAGGATTAGGCTTGCGGTGGTAAGGAGGTTTGAGGGTAGATAGGTGGCTTAGATGCTTTGGGATGCGTGCTAAAAGCCCTATGCCCTAAGGTGGGCTTTGAGGTCCAAGTAGAGAGGGGTATACCCCTTCCATTTTAAATATGAGATGGTGGGTTTGTAAAACCCTAACTTTTGGACAATCCTTTGTAAGAGCTGCTCAAGAGAGTTTTGGCTTAAGCTGAGAGGCTTTTAAAACATCAAGAAAATCAATACAAGAAGTGTTCCAAGAAGAAAGTATGTGTTCTTGAGTTTCTCTCTCTCTCTCTCTTTGGATTTTTGTTTTCTTGCCTTTCTCTTTTTTTGATCTCTTGGATATGGCAAGTTAGTGATGAAAGATCATGTTCACATTAATTCCATCCTAGCATACCCGAAGAATCTCTCATTCACATCTTGATTTTAGATCTATATTGGAGGAAAAGCAAGTTCTTGGGGTTTTCAATTTTGATTTTGAGGTTTTAATCTTGTCTTTTGGGGCTTGGAATATGTTGCTAGGATATGTGAGATGATTTCGTGTTAATTCCTTATCAACATACCTTACAAGGTCTAAGAATCAAGGATTTGATTTTTGCTCATCTTATTAGCTATGACTAATTTTTGATGTTAGAAAACAACAGATAGTAAAGTGGCCTAAGCACAGACAAGCTTTTGACATGATTCTAATTGAAATAGCTTCGTAAGTCTCGTGTCTACCACTGTGCAAAATTTTGTTCAATTCCGTTGGGTAGATCAAAATCTGCAAATGTTTTTCCGAACGATGCTGGTTTTGCCAATATCAGAAGCTCTGACTTCCTCGCTTCGGAAGTTCTGATCCACATCGGAAGTTCCGACCCGGAAGTCGGAAGTTCCGATTTTTCCAGAGAGTTTCGAAATAGGCTCACTTCGGAACTTCCGGTAAGGTCGAAACTTCCGATATTTCTACTCCAGAACTTTCGATCTGTCTGGTTTTGGCTCCACTGATTTTGATTGTTTTTGTCGATGGTTTTCCGCTGCGTTCTTTGATTTGAATACATTGCATTGTGTTCTTATTTTCAGAAGAAAAAGTTGAAACCGACATTCACCCTCCTCCTCTGTCGGAAGCCATTGATCCAACATAGAGCACACGCTCTCACTAGAATTTGTGCCCGAAATGGTCTACTGATAACGAAAGCTAATTTCCAAACATATTTTGAATGATACAGGGTGGAGGGAGGTTGTACACAATAAAAATTTCTTGCCACAGCAGGCGTGCAAAATAATATTTAAAGAAGAGATGTTGGATTGTCTATTTCTCATTGCAAAAGCAACATTGCTTACTACTATTCCACTTTCGTCTTGCAAGGTTATGCTTTGTCAATATCACTCCACGACAAAGGTATCAAGTGAAGATGTTAATCTTCAAGGAGATTTTAAGTTTCCAAATTTTTTATGCCTAAAACGACAGTTCTTGTCCACAAGAGTGCATATATTGATTGTACCGTGAACTAGCCAGATGGATGCAACTTCCATGGGAACACGTCGGGGTCCTAATTGAGAGTGATGCTTGCAAGACGTTCTACAAGGTCATTCCAAGCCTGGAGTTTGGGGCCAAGCAGAGCGCTCCAAAAGCTAACCTTGAGAGGGGCCATACTCATCACCTCGGCTACTGTTGCTTAGCGTTGAGGATAATATGACACAAAATAGGATGTTGATCACTAAGTAGCCTAGCAACAAGCCAAACATTATCACAAAAACGTATCTCGGCACCATTATTTGCCAAGAATGTACTCATCTGGAGAAACTGTGGTTTGACTCTCATGCGACTCTTCCAAAAGTGAAAGTCACTGGGCTTGCTCTCAACTTGAGAAAGAGTCTAGGAGTAGAGGTATTTGTTGCATATAGAAGCTCTTGCTAGACACCGTCCTCGTTGAGTAGTTTAAACAATATTTACTACGAAAGCATATACTTTAATTTTAGGTCAAAGTCTTGTATGCCAAGACTACCTTGATCTCGAGGCCTACAAATAATGCTCTACTTAATTAGTCTATACTTCCTATTGTGATTGTCACTCTGCTAGAAAAATCTAGACCAGTAGAAATCCGACCGCTTTCGTACCTCCTTAGGCACTTAGAAGAAGGAAAGCATAAACATCGGAAGGCTACTAAGAATAGAGTTGATAAGGAAGTCATCGAACTGAGAACGGATTCTTGCCTTTCCAACTATAAGTTTTTGTTCAAACCGGTCCTCGACTCCCTTCCAATCCTTGTTATACAGATTACGGTAATGAATTGGGATCTTGAGGCACCAAAATGGGAATGAACTAGCCTCTCAGTCAATTAACTGCTTATATTGATGCTTTATATCCTTATCCGTATCAAAATAGAAGATCTCACTTTTATAGAAGTTAATATTTAAGGCTTGATAATTGCTCGAAAACACACAATAAGAGCTTCATATTTTTGGCTTTCTCAAGATCATGGTCCATAAAAAATATGGTGTCATCGACATATTAAAGAATGGACACATCACATTTAACCAAATGCGGGACTAACCCTTGAATCTACCCATCTTCCTTAGGCCATGCAATAGGATGGCCACCACATATATCAGCCACTATATTAAACAAAATAGGGGACATCGTATCATTTCGGTGGAGCCTCTTCCGAGTTTCGACACAGATAGACTAGTGGCGGAGCCAGAACTTTAGAACACCTGGAGCAAATTTCAGTGGAGGGTTTATCGAGAAGACACAATCTGAGTCGATATCACCCCGTGGTCTGGCATTTGAGCCCATCTTGTCAAGTATTTGCCTCCTAGATCTTCCATATGTACCTCCACCTCCACCTCCGCTATATGCACCCTCTTGGAGAGAAAAGGTTGACATATTACTAAAGTAATTTTCATAGGCACTACATAATGTACCCTTCATATTTCGACCACAAAAAGATCACAAAGTCTATATTTCTACTGTTTGGTGTCATGTTTTATCACTCATCTACGGTGCCAATCATACGCATTGCATGCTACATGAAAGTGAAACAGAGCCGAGTAGATTGGACATGATATCTTTTGGAAAGCTCATTTACAGAAAAAGACAAGTAAAAAAGTAAGAAAAAGCATAAAAGTGTTACCATGCATGCATGATAGATCGAATGTACTCGGTAGATCTTCTGTCAGGTACGTAATTTTGTCGCCTGACATCAGTGGTTCGAAGAAAACAAACTCATCAGGAAAGGGAAAACGAGGCAAATAATCATATATTTTGAGACCGATCGGTGTGATCGAAATGTTTTGGTTCGTGGAGACAGATCGAAATGATGAGAGATGATGCTATTTCGTCTTGGATGGTGAAGCATGTAGCTGATCCTCCAGCCTGATGTGCCGTGTCATCTTGTGTTTGTCTCGATGAGGATATGCTGAAGTGTTTGTATTTCTCCAGGAACACAAGCTGTATTTGAATTTTATTACCCTACGGTATGTAGTATCATTAGAACATGTGATGATGTGCAATTGCATGAACCAAATGATTAAGAGCTAGTCTGTGGTCGCGGATTTGTGGTTGTTTTTGTCAGGGAAAAACAGCACGGATACTACATACTAGTCAATTTGCGCAGGTACGAGAGTCTCAGGTAGCGCCGGCATGCATTTTATCACTGAATGTGCTCGTGTATCCTGATTAAGTATAACATATCGTGTCGATTCTGCGGATCGAATCATAGTGAGAACAAATACCGGCTATGGGTCTGTGTTTTTTTGCGATTGTTTTCTAAAGTTCTTTAGAGAAGTACTTGTAAAGAATCTATTTCACTGTAACTTAGCTAATAAACGATGTGGGGCAATACCAAAAACGAAACAAATTGTGTATAATCACAGGCTTTTAAGACCGTCTTTAGTTTTTTAGTTATGCCTCGGTAAATCCTTTAAGAAAAGTTCACAGTTGTTTAAGACCCTCCTCTGTAGTGTTTAAGTTTTGCTTCGGTACATATTAAAAAAAAGTTTACGGATTTCAAAGTCAATACTTTCGTACCTAGCTTGCCATATAAGTTTAGATGGGTAATTTTGTACCCCACTGCAACCCCGTAATCAAGTCCAAACTAAGCGACGGGAACAGAAGAAAAACTGACTTGTTCGTTAGCGAGATATATATTCTCGTATGTGGATATGTAAGCTCCTATTCTATCGCCACTAAAGCCGTGCATGACAATAGTTCTGCTAGCATTCATGTTTTGTACGCATATATACATGTATGTAATCATCCATATACACGAGAACATACATGGCCGGGGAGAACGTACGTGCACGGCTGGAGCCAGCGATCGCTACAATAGAAATCATTTGTACAGACAGTTCGGAACCCCCGTGCGGGACGGTTTTTTCGAACCATCTGTACGAAAAAGTCTGTACAAATCAGGTTTGTACAGACGGTTTTTGACGGTTTTTGAACCGTCTGTACAAATCGATTAGTACAGACTGTTCTAGTTTGGAACCGTCTATACAAAGTTTAGAACCGTCTGTACTACTCGATTTATACAGACGGTTCTAGTTTGGAACCGTCTGTGCTACCGTCTGCACTAATCGATTAGCACAGACGATTCTAGTTTGGAACCGTCTGTACTACTCGATTAGCACCCGTCTGTGATGTCGTGTTAGAAAAAAATATGGCCCCACGCGCCATGTGCCTAGTCTTCAACCGCGTCTCATCCGGCCGTCCGCGTCGTCCCATCCAACCACTGGAATTAAATCGCACAATATGCTTCCAGTGGGATTCGATCCCGCAACCTCGCGTTGTCCAAGCAAGGGGAGTTGCCAGCTGACCTAGATTGAGTACGCGATACAAACTGAGTAGCTTTCCTCTTAACTAATCCCTACGAGTAAGCGGGACGCTTCTAGTACAGACGGGTCCAAATTGGAGCCGTCTGTACAAATCTAACAGAACCGTCTGTGCTATTTGTACAGACGGTTCCAAATTTAGAAACCGTCTGTAATGTAGCAACGAATGCTAGTTTTAGAGTCTAGATCCAACCCTAGTTTGAGAGGTTTTAGTAAAACGGCCGTAACTTTCTCATACGAAGTCCGTTTTAGGTCCATGACCACTCAAATCGAAGCTAACGACGAGGCGCATCCGAAGATGGGTATGCTGGGTAGGTATCAGTCCGTGTCTTGTACTCCAAGTTAGTGAGGCACCCCCGTGTAGAAGTCGGATTCCGAGTAGTTGGCCCGGTCCACCCTGTGTCCAGAGGGCCGAATTCGTCCTCCTTGACGATACCCGGGTGCCATACCATCGTCAGTAGCCCCCGAGTCCTTCACGATCTGGCTGCTGTACGCCTTCTCCCTTGAGCAAGTTTCCCGGGTGATATCCGCGTGAGCGCGCCGTCTTATCGCTTGCAGGGAGATTGTGAGGGACTCATAGAACTCCTGTGGAAAAGATAATAACAAGCCGAGTAATATTCACCCGTAAGGCCGGAATATCATGGCAAATGAGTTAATAGCGGGTAAATCCTGGTGGTATCCGATCTATCCTGAGAGATAGAGACCGGCTGATAGCCCAGCGTGGGACATACCATGAATCCCGACTGAATTCCCGAGTAGCACCTGATTTCCCGAGTAGCTCGGGTCCAGCTAGTGTCCCTCTGAGGGAATGCCTCCGAAATTCTCGTCAGAACCAGAACACAAGTTACGGCGCATAGGTTCCCGAGTGTCGAAGCTTGATACCTAGACATTCCACTGAATCCGCAAATTCTGGATTCCAAAAATCCCGGAGCGAAGTTCACAGAAAGTTTGGGTGGAGAAACCGGTGGCTCCGAATTGCTCGGTGTCCGACTAGTGGCCTACTGAAGGCGCGCCTTAACTGCCCTTCACTCGGGTGTATTCAAGTGATTGCATTCCTGCTGGAGGCCAATCCTCGAAACCCTTCAAAACCGTAACGTTCGGTTCCGAGTCAACCGGTAACCGACTAGCGGCTCGTTGAAAGCACGTTACAGTCGCTCTTTATGGAGGTGTATTCCAAACGGCTATTTAACCCCGGAAGGCCGACCGTTGGATCCTTTTTGTTAAGTGGCACAGATTGCGGTAATGCCATGTCGTGGGCACTGAAGAGTGGTGACGTGGGCCATTGCTCCGCATAGTGAAATCTGAAGAGGCACGTTGTGGGCGCGGGAAAATCGCACTTGCGTGGGAGTGGAAGGGTTGCGCCGCCCGAACCGTCCCCCCTTTTTAAGATCGGGAAAGCGGCGGGGTCCATTCATGCCTTCCAGCGTACGCCTTGTTTCCTTTGTGCCCAAAAACCCCTTCGTCTTCCTTGCACCCAGCCGATTGAGAACGCCGCCGCATTCCGGAACCCTAGATCTGCTCCGCCGGCACTGGATGCACACCCCCGAGTGGGAAGCAAATCCAAACGAAGCGGAGGAAGACGCATTGGTGTGGAAGCTTTTGAGCGAGAAGAGCTTCCCCGTCGACCCGATGGCTCCCTGGATGAAGTCGACAGCGACCGAGTCCTAGCTGCAAGCTCTGGTGAAGGCGGGAGTTCTGCCGCCGAAGGAACTAGTTGAGTGGCACGCCGCCGGGGGGAGGAATTCCCCACCCCGAACATGGGCGAGATGGTCGTCCACAGCTCCTTCTTCCAGCGGGGCTTCTCCGTACCCGTCCACCCCTTCTTGCGGGGGCTGCTCTACTACTACGGGTTAGAGCTCCACAACCTCAACCCCAACGGCTTGCTCCACGTCACGTGCTTCATCACACTATGCGAGTGCTTTCTTGGCATCGAGCCGCACTTTGCATTGTGGAAGCAACTCTTCGTCGTGAAGCCGCAACCGAGCAAGAGCAGCCTGGCTGTGGTGGGAGGCGCCGGGTTCCAATTGAGGCTCGGGGCGACGAAGCATTACCTGGACCTGCCAGCGCAGACCTCCAACAAGGGATGGCACGCGGATTGGTTCTACTGTGCCAATCCCACGCCGTCGCTCCCAGCGTTCGTGGGTCAGCCTCCAGAGGTCAAACTGAGCTGGTCCGAGCCGCCGCTGGACCGGGAGCTGGATGGAAACATGGTCGTCATGTTGCAGCTCACCGAAGCGATCAGAGCCAGGGTGACCGGGGTCGTCATCGTCTCCACCTTCGTCCGGTGGTGAGTGCAGCCCACGAAGCTAAGGGCTCACCTGATGTACAAGTACACCGGCGAGCAGGACACGACCTGGGAGTCGTCCGAGGAGCTCTCGGAGGATGAAGTCCAATGCCGAGTCGGGAAACTCATGACCCAGGGGACAAATCTTGACCTCTCCGGGCGGCCTCCACCCTTCAGCAGATCAAATCCCCCGAGTCAAGTAAGCAGTCAATCCCCCGACTCTTCTTATCTGCAGGTTGTAATGCCGCCAAGTCTGACTCGGGTTGTTTCTGTGTATTTTGACTTCGCAAATTTTCTTTGGCTTCAGTTCCACTGCTTCCCTTCTGGAGAAGGAGATTTGGAATTTGCCGCAGTACGCCGACGTTCCCAGTGGTGGGCCGCCACCGCAGGGAGTAGCCGGCTCATTCTCCTCCGGAGCCGGGGCGTCGAAGGGAAAAGCTTCAGCGATGGAGGAGCCCAGCGCCCCTCCTCCGAGTGCACCAGCCCCCGAGGAGGAGGAGGAAGAAGAAGATGACGCTCCCCTCATCCTGAAGAGGAGGAAGAAAACAGCCGCTGATGCAGGCTTGGGGGGGACATGGCGACTCCTCTGCTTGTCCCAGCCCGACGGCGCCGACCGCCACTGCCGAGGAGAATCCTCAGGTGGTCGGTGATGACGTTCCCCCCAGTCGGGGGGTGAAGAGAACAACCGACTCTGCCTTCGAAGGGCAGAGTGGCTCTGCGGCGCGGCCGACCCCGCTAGCCGACGCGCCGAAGATCAGGAAACGGAGGGCGATGCCCTGGTCCGTCAAGTAAGTTGTCTTTCTGTGCAACGTCCGTCCCCTTATTTTGCTTTGTTGTCTGCTGGGAGTAACAGTGAACGTCCTTGCAGGGCGAGCAAGGCGGTGGACCCCAAGAGCGCCCGGAGGTCCGACCAAGGGGGGAGCGGGTCGGCGTCGTGGCCCGACCCCTATCTCCTGCGACGGCCGTGGAGGTTCCGCCGTCGACGGACGCGGCTCCGGCGCCACTACCAGCGGGTGTGCCCTCGACTCCTCCATCGGAGTCAATCGAAGCCGGCGCCCCAGCGGGTGTGCCCTTGACTCCTCCGCTTCCGCCGCCTGCATCGGAGCCAGCTGAAGCCGGTGCCGGGGCGCCGGCCCCTGCCATGACGGAGGCGGCAGGGCCAAACCAAGAGGAGATAGAGGTGGACCGTGTGCCACCACCTCTATTGGGATGCCAGCTGGCCGTCCCTCCTCTCCGAGTCTAGGAGAGGGACCCGGCGAATCCAAGCGTCGTCCTCCGGGAGGTTGATGACGTTCGGGAAGCGGAAGAGTGGGAGGAGCTCTTCAAGGTCACCACTGAGCTTGGCGAGAAGCTCCCTGGTTTGCTGAAAGGCATCTGGGAAGGCGCCAACTTGGTCAATGGGAGGATCCACCCGCTGGCGGAGGTATGTGCCGAACTCCTTTGCCTTGTGTTTTTCTTTCTTGTGTTGTGGGCGCACGGGTAACGTACCTGTAGATCTGTAGCCCCCGAGCCCTTGGCTGACTAGAACAGTTGGGCGGGGGCTCCTTGTTAGGTAGTAGGTTGTTCATTCTGGGGGCACGATCAGTGCACCCAGAGGGTGTAGCCCCCGAGCCTTTACTTGGTTCGGGGAACCGAGTAGAGGGTCTTCAATGACTTTGCTCGAGCGACTAGTTGCCTTTTCTTTTTGTAAATTTCATTCTGGGGGCACGAACAGTGCACCCAGAGGGTGTAGCCCCCGAGCCTCCGCTTGGTTTAGGGAACCGAGTGGAGGGTCCTAAAGATTATTCCCGAGTAGCTAACCCTGTTGTGATTTTTCTTACAGAGCTTGGTATGGCAGTCTATGGAGAAGACCCGAGTTCCTCTAGGCCCGGCTGCCAGCCTTTGAGTGACTCGGCCAAAGAAAGGCCGAGTTGAACAATTTGACTGGCAGCCTTAACGCGGTGTGGGAGCAAGTGCACGCGCGGGAGGCGGAGGTGGAGATGCTGAAGAGGGGCATCTCACAGGAAGCCGCCCAGGCCCAAGGTAACTACCCTGTGCCCTTGTTTGTTGCTGTTTTTCTATGAAGCTGACTCTCCCTTGTCCTCTGTAGCCACTGAAGACGAGGCCGCCATGCTCCGAGCGGAGCTTGAGGTAGCGAATGCCCGCCTCGGCCAACTGTCCTTGGCCGAGGAAAAGGCTGCCAAGCTGGAGGAGGCACTCGGCGCGGAAAAGGCGCACGTCGAGCACCTCGAGAAGGAGGCTGCCGTCCACGAAGGCTGTCTGAGGCGAGCCATAGATGCCGTCGAGGTGGCGCATAAGAGGGCTGCAGACTCCGCTGCTGGTAAGCGCCTGACTCGGGGTTGCCAAGTCGGGGTCGGCTAGGAGTTTTGTCTAATGCCTTTGTGTTGCCTCTGCAGAGTACCAAATGCGCCTGGCGAAGATCAGCGCGGCGATGGGTGATCTGTATTCGGCCGGTCGGACCGCCTGCAACGCCCTGTGGGAGGACGAGGCGACGCCGGACCAGGTGGAGGTCGTGGGGGAACGTCTTTGACTGGCGCCGAACAGAGTGAAGGCTTTGTCAGACGAACAATACCAAGCCGGGGTAGAGTTCGCGCTCGTCGTGACGAAGTCTCACTATCCGGCGATTGACCTATTGGAGATCCAAGACGGGATGGCTGCCGAGGTTCTGGCGGATGGAGTTCCGGCCTTGTTTGAAGCGGTCCGGCCCACCGCAGAGAACCTGGTCAGGCGGACAGATCAGTAGGATAGGAAGATGTAAATAATCCTACTTGTACTGGACTCGAGGAACCCGAATATAATTAATGCATGCTTCTTTGGACTTAAAGCTTTGTGTGTCTCATTTTCCTTAATAACTTGTTCGTGTGTAAGGTTGGCTTTTTGTGTGTGCCCTTGTCGACCCATCGTATCCCCCTTTGCGTAGGAAGAGCCGTGGGCTGCGTTCTGTGTAGCGTCGGGTTGTGACGTAGACCGGCGGTCAAGGACGAAGGGTTGACATCCAGCGTGTTACACAGTACTAGAGTAGATTGTGGAAAAGAGTTAAAGGATCCGAGTGTGCGGATGCACAGTCGGAAGGTGTAGCCCCCGAGTGTCCGCTATGCAGAGCAGAAGAGTTACTCGGATGGGGCAAATTTTGTTTATTCAGAAAGTATGGAAATACAAGGTTTAAGCATAGAAGCGACGTAGTTGTTCCATGTTCCATACGTTGGTGATGAGGTTACCGTCCTTGTCCTTCAGTCGGTAAGCCCCCGGGCGTAGTACTTCAGCGACGGCGTACGGACCTTCCCAAGGCGGGGAGAGCTTGTGCATGTCTTTGTTGGACTGGACTCGGCGTAGAACCAAATCGCCAACGTTGAATGCATGCCCACGTACATTTCGGCTGTGATAGCACCGCAAGCCCTGCTGGTACTTTGCCGACCGAAGCAAGGCAACTTCTCACGTTTCTTCAAGCTGGTCGAGAGCGTTTTGTCGTGCTTCCTCCGACTGAGCCTCTTCATAGGTGCGAATACGTGGGGATCCGTAGTCCAGGTCAGTCGGGAGTACGGCCTCGGCTCCGTATGCCATGAAGAAGGGGGTGTAACTGGTGGACCGGTTGGGAGTGGTCCGAAGACTCCAGAGTACCGAAGGTAGCTCTGCTGCCCATTTGCTCGCGAACTTCTTTAGGCACGGGAAGATCTGAGTTTTGATGCCCTGCATGATAAGACCATTGGAACGTTCGACTTGTCCGTTCGTGCGTGGGTGTGCCACTGCAGCGAAGTTGATGCTAATGTTGTAGTTGTCACAGAATCGGAGGAAGGCGCCGCCGGTGAACTGAGTGCCGTTGTCTGTAATGATAATGATGCTATTGGGACTCCAAAACGATAAACAATGTCCAGGAAGAACTTGACGGCCCCGATCAGTAGTGATGGTGGCAATTAGCTTGGCTTCAATCCACTTAGTAAACTTGTCGATGGCGACGAAAAGGTGTGTATAGCCCCCGGGAGCCTTCTTGAGGGGGCCAACCATGTCCAGGCTCCAGACGGCGAAGGACCATGTAATTGTAATGGTTTGCAGAACCTGAGCCGGCACATGTGTCTATCGGGCGAAGTATTGGCATCCCGCACAGGTGCGTACGATACGCTTGGCATCGGAGATGGCAGTCGGCCAGTAGAAACCCTGTCAAAAGGCTTTTTCGACTAGCGACTTTGGTGCTGCGTGATGACCGCAGACGCCCGAGTGAATATCGTGCAGCAGCAGCTTCCCTTGTTCTGGAGAGATGCATCGCTGGAGAATTCCAGAGGTGCTCTTCTTGTAAAGTTCACCTGCAATGACGACATAGGCCTTGGCACGTCGGGCAAGACGTCACGCCTCGGTCTGATCCTGTGGGAGTACGTCCCGTAGGATGTAGTCGAGAAAAGGCATTGTCCAGTCGGGGGTGATAACCATGACTTCTTGCTCGGTTGGTTGAATATCATCTATCTTGTTGATTTGAGGCTCATCGATCTCGGATGTGGACTCCGCTTTGATTGAAGGTATATGTAATTCCTGGAGAAAAACTCCAGTCAGAACGACGTCTCGGCTGGAACCTAGTTTGGCAAGTGCATCGGCCGCCTCGTTGTCTTGGCGGAGAACGTGCGTGATCTCGAGTCCGTCAAATTTGGCTTCAAGCTGCGCACCTCTTGGCAGTAGACTCCATGGTGGGGTCTCGGCATGACCACTCTTTCATGACCTACCGAACTACCAGCTCAGAATCTCCCCGAGTGAGGAGTCGGCGAATCCCGAGTGATGTGGCAGTGTGCAAACCGTGCAGCAAAGCTTCGTACTCAGCAACGTTGTTGGACGCCGGGAAGTGGATTTGGAGCACGTATTTGAAGCGTTCCCCTTTCGGAGAAATGAGCACGATACCAGCCCCCGCGCCCTGAAACGTCGGCGAACCATCGAAGTAGAGAGTCCAGTGTTCGAGGTCGATGATGGAGGGCAGGGACTGGACTTCGGTCCACTCGGCCACAAATTCAGCGAGAGCCTGGGACTTGATGGCCGTGCGGGGGGTATAGATTATGTCGAATGCCAGCAATTCCATTGCCCACTTGGCGATCCGTCCTGTGGCGTCCCGATTGTTGATGACGTCAGCAATCGGGAAAGAACTAGCCACCGAGATCGGATGCCCTTGAAAGTAGTGAACCAGCTTCTGAGACGTGATGAACACTGCATAGATAATCTTTTGTATCTACGGGTAACGTGCCTTGGACTCGGAAAGCACCTCAGTGATTAAGTAAACTGGTCGTTGAACCTTCTGGACGTGGCCCGGCTCGGGTCGTTCAACAACCAGGACCGTACTGACCACCTAAGTGGTTGCCGCAATGTAGAGGATTAGCGGCTCGCTAGGCATTGACGGGGCCAGCACTAGGGAGGTGGATAACAGTTTTTTCAAACCATCGAGGGCGTCTTGAGCCTCAGGGGTCCAAGTGAAGTTGTCCGACTTCTTCATGAGCTTGTAGAGGGGTAGGGCCCTTTCACCGAGTTGAGAGATGAACCGGCTAAGAGCTGCCATGCACCCAGTGAGTCTCTGGACGTCCTTGAGGCTTTTTGGCGACCCCAATTTGACGATGGCGTCGATCTTCTCTGGGTTAGCCTCGATTCCCCCGCTCAGAAACGATGAAGCCGAGTAACTTTCCCGAAGGGACCCCAAAGACACATTTCTCCGGTTAAGTTTCATGCTGAATCGCCTGAGGCTGGCGAAGGTTTCCACCAGGTCGGTCAGGAGATCCTCTTTCTTTTCCGACTTGACCACCACGTCGTCGATGTAGGCTTGCACGTTCCTGCCGATCTGCCCCTGGAGGCAGCGCTGTATGCACCGTTGGTACGTAGCACCGGTATTTTCAAACCAAACGGCATGGAGACGTAGCAGAAGGCCCCGAACGGCGTGATAAACGAAGTCTTGATTTGGTCCTCCTCTTTCATCTTGATCTGATGGTAGCCCGAGTAGGCATCGAGGAAGCATAAAATTTCGCAGCCGGTCGTGGAGTCAATCACTTGGTCGATGCGAGGTAATGTGAAAGGATCTTTGGGACATGCCTGTTAAGGCTAGTGTAATCAACGCACATCCTCCATTTTTCATTATTTTTGCGAACAAGGACTGGGTTTGCTAACAGTCGGGATGATACACTTCTTTGATAAAACAGCCGATAAGAGGTTGGTTATCTCTTCTCTTATTGCTACACGTCTATCCTCAACAAAATGACGTAGACGCTACTTGACCGGTCTGGCATTCAGCCGAACGTTCAAAGAGTGCTCGGCAGCCTCCCTCGGGACTCCCGACATGTCCGAAGATGTCCATGAAAAGATGTCCCGGTTGTCACGGAGGAAGCTGACGAGCGCGTTTTCCTATTTGTCGCTGAGCGCAGTCCCGATCTGCGTCATCTTGGAGGGGTCTTCCAGGTCGAGCTGGATCGACCTGGTGTCTCATGCCAACTGGAAGGATGTCGCTGCTGAAGCTTTTTTAGTCGGGAGTGCTTCCTTGACCACGGCTGACTTGAGGCTGTCAAGTTCGGCTGTAGCGATTTGTTCCGCGGCAAGGTTGCAGTTTCCAGGTCGCACGCGTAAGCGTGCTGGAAGCTGTTTTGCACTGTTATTATCCCGTGGGGACCCGGCATTTTGAGCTTCAGGTAGACATAGCTCGGGACGGCCATGAACTTGGCGTAGTAGGGACGTCCCAAGATGGCGTGATATGAACCTGAGAAGTCGATGACCTCGAAAGTGAGGGTCTCGTCCAGAAGTTGCCGGGAGTACCGAAAGTAACGGGCAAGCTAATTTGCCCGAGTGGACTTGTCATCTTACCAGGTACAACCCCGTGGAAGGGTGCCCCGGTGGGCTTGATGTCTGAGCGTGAGATCTTCATGTCGTCAAGGGTCTTGACATAAAAGATGTTTAGACCACTCCCCTCCATCTATGAAGACCTTGGTGAGGCGGACGCCACAGACAATCGGGTCCACCACCAAGGGAAACTTACCCGGGTGAGGTATGTAGTCGGGGTGGTCCGAGCGGCCAAAAGAAATTATGGACTCGGACCATCGGAGGTACTGAGGCACAGCCGGCTCGACTGCGTTAACCTCTCGGTCTGTGATCTTCTGGCGGCATTTAGACTCATAGCCATTAGGGCCACCGAAGATCATTAGACAAGCGGTTTCCTTCGGGAACTCGTCACCTTCGTCCGGAAGGGGTTCTTTCTTATTCCGGTTGTGGACAAAAGGCTTGTTCAAGTTCTTCAGGAGATTGCAGTCGCGCGTGACGTGGTTGGACTTCGGCCCATGGAAGTGGCATGGCTGACTCATCATTTCCTCAAATGTGGCGTTGCTGCGCGGAGGTCGACGCTGTGGAGCACGGTCGGCAGCGGCAACAAGGTCGCCGCCCTTGCGCTTCCGGTGTTTCTTCCTGGCGACCTGTGACGGTCCCTTGCTTCGGGGACTCGGGCGTCTTGCCCTTGCCATTGTCGTCTTTGGTCGCGCTGCGAACGGCTTCTTCACCGGTCGTGAAGTTGTTGGCGATGTCGAAGAGTTCGCGCGTAGTTTGGGGGTTTTTACATGTGATCTTGTGAATGAGGTCGGTGCTCCAAACACCTTTGGAGAAAGCGGTAATGACATCACCCGCTCGAACCTCTGGTAGGGAATTCTTCTTCTGGAGAAGCACTGAATGTACTCTCTGAGAGTCTCTCCTGCCTCCTGAGTGCAACTATGGAGATCCCATGCATTTCCGGGCCTATTGTAAGTGCCCTGGAAGTTGTTTATGAAAAGGGTCTCAAGGTCGGACCATGATTGGATGCAACCTGGAGGCAGGCTAGTAAGCCAGGCTCGAGCTGAGTCGGCTAAGAACAGAGGCAGGTAATGAATTGCAACATAGTCGTTGCCACCATTAGTCCTACACGCTGTGTGACAATCGGCCAGCCAGATATCCGGCCAAGTTTCGCCCGTGTACTTGTCGATGCCGGTGACCCGGAATCGCGACAGGAAGATGACGCTGTGGATGTGGGGACCGAACGCCTTGGGCCCGTGTATCCCATGCAGAGGGGGTTGGAGATCGGCCACGGCTAGTAGTGCTACGTTCACTGCTGTCCCCGTGGTGGTCGCTGCGATTGTCCCTTTCTGGATCCCGACGAGCGTTTCGTCTAGCATCGTGGGGGTTCCGCGCGTCGCGGTCTGATCTGAGTCGGCTATGGACCGACCCGGTCTGGTGAGCATTTCTGTCCGCACCCTGACGGGCTCGGTTTCTTGCGGCAATGGTATCCCGTGCATCACGATTCGGCCCGAGTCGGTTGCGAACCGCTTCGGCTGGTTGGTGACGGTCGGGGTTGGCACGGTGAACCTCCGCGGCTGGTGGGTTCCTAGGAGGGGGGAGTGCCGACTCCTGGCGCTCGCAAAGGAAACTGCACGGTCCTCGGAGATCGCAGCTTGTTGGAGGGCTGCCTCCTCCATCAGGATCCGAAGCCGTCGGAGCTCATCGTAACCTGGGGTGCCTTCAGGGATATTGATGGCACGTGCTGCCACCGTGGCGGCAACGACGTTGTGGCTGGGGAGCGGGAATATCGGACGCCATCCCTTTCACGCATCAGGAGTGCGTTATGGACCTGGCACCCACGATCTCGCATGTCCTCATTACGTTCTCTTTCTTCACGCTGGCGGGCTAGCGCGGTTAGCTGCTCAGCCAGCTCCTCCTCCTTGGCAAGAAGGCGGAGCCGAGTGGCCTCTAACTGCTCGGGTATCTGTTCTCTGATGGGGATGAGCCGGTCGTCATTGTTAACTAGAGCATCCGGGTTAGCCCATGAAGACCTCCCGAGAAGGATGGTGGCTTCCCGAGCTCTCAAATTGCCCCAACCAGTCGGGATCCCTGCTCGACGAGTGGGAACCCATGTTCGAGCAACAGATCCGACTTCGGCGTAACCTTGTCCCTGGGTGAGAGGAGCCGAAGGTGTGGACTCAGAGGTGAGTCCGAGCGAAGGTGTTGATGAAGCCTCCGTTGATCGGCGGGAAGCCGAGTCGCGGAGGTGAAGCTTGCCGATCTTGTCGGCGATGAAGTCCAGCTTTCCGAATCGGAAGAGCTGTCCTGGATCAGGGACAACATCCGGGGAAACGAATCGCATGATGCTGCCCGGAACAAAACTGCCATTGTTGACGAAGAAACCCATCTGGATCTGGCAGATGAATCTATGCGCACACCCCCCTACCTGGCACGCCAACTGTCGGTGTTCTAATCCGGCAACAATGAATACGAGGAGGTGTGAGCACAGAAGATCTAGATGGATGCACACGGGAGACAATGTTTAGACAGGTTCAGGCCCTCAGAAAGAGGTAATACCCTACGTCCTGTGTTGGATGGATCGTATTGACTGTTTCCCGTATGAGGGTATGTGTTTATGCTATGAGAGCAACTATCCAAAGCCTTTTTTCTCTCTTGCCGATCCAAGCATTCCTACCCGGTCTTATATAGGTGACCAGATTAGGGTTACAAGAGTCCGGATCGGCTTACAGATTGATCTATTAATCGGTTACAACTGCCACCCGGGTATGCCGGGCAGGTATCAGTCCGTGTCTTGTACTCCAAGTTGGTGAGGCGCCCCTGTGTAGAAGTCGAACTCCAAATAGTTGGCCCGTCCACCCTGTGTCCAGAGAGCCGGATTCGTCCTCCTTGACGATACCCGGGTGCCATACCATCGTCACTGGCGTACCCTTTTGGGCAGTTCGAAGAAAGAAAGTATGAACATAGGCAAGCTACTTAAAATCGAGTTAATAAGAACAAGCTGTCCTCCTAAGAATAAATGTCTCTCCTTCCGGCTAGTAAGTTGTTTTTTGTCAAAGTGATTCTCGATACCTTTCCACTTAGTGTTTACTAATTTCCTATAAATTATGTGTATCCGAAGGTAACAAAACGGGCGACATTCTATGCTACAACCAAATAATTACGTGTACAAAGTCTAATACTTCTTGGCCTTATCACAACAGTAAATTTAGTTTTGTGAAAATTTATTCTTAAAATTAGGAGGTTTTTCAAAGACACACAATAGTAATTTTATGTTCTTCGCCTGCTCCAAGCCATCTATGAATGAGTTTGTGTCATCTATATATTGAAAAATGGATAAACCATCATCGACGACATGAGAACTCCTTGGACTTGTCCATCATCCTTGTGTTGTGCCATGATTGTTGCCATTATATCAACCACAATATCAAATAAAATTGGAGACATGGATGGCCCTCTCGAATGCCTTTTAATTTTTGAGAAAAGGCCCGGTATCATCATTTGGTTTGAAGCTACGTGTTAAAAGATTACATTTAACTATTGCACAACACAAATAAACATATACTGCAAATCGTATTGTATTAAAGACGAGGCAATAAAGTGCTTAGTGCTATTGCCCTGTTAGATTATGTTCGCATGGTGTTTAATTTTGATGACAAACTTGATTCTTGTTAAATGTCTGGATGCCATTTGTACTTTTGAATTTTTTTACCCAACATTTGTAATGATTGGCTTCGTTAATAAAACCAGGGAAGTACTCTCTTTTGTCAAAAAAAGAAAAAACCAAAACGAGGCAAACCGGGTTGGCTAGTGCACGGCACAGTGGCGGATCTAGGATTTTGAGTAAGAGTGGGCTAATTCAATAATATTTTTAATACAGTAAATATGATATACCAACATACAAATATACAATTTATCAAAAGCACTATATGAATAGATTGAAAAGATCACACCAACATCTTTAAATTAACAATTAAGTCTAAAATTTATATAAAAGAAGCTTACATGATTACTTGTCAGGCTTGCATCTTCTCATGGTCATGAGGGTCTCGATTATATCATCTTCATTCACTTTAAAGAAAACATCTCACCCACTGAACGTTACTAGACAATATTCTAGCGTAGAATAAAAATATTCTGGTGTAGATTAGCAACAAATTAGATTAATACTAGTCGTCAACCCGTGCAATTGCACGGGCCATGTGTTTGTTAACATGTTTATTTAGAAACCCAGAGTTACGAATAGTAAGGAGCAAGGACTCCTATTTAAATCAATCTAAACCACTGAAACTCGGTCCCACCAAATAGATGGTTAGATGTTTTCTTGTATACGAATAGTAAGAAGAAAGAACTCTTATTTGAGTCAACCTGAACCATTGTTTTTCTTGTATACGAATAATAAGGAGTAAGAACTCTTATTTGAGTCAATATGAACCGTTATAACTCGGTCCCACCAGATAGATGGTCAGATTTTTTTTTCTTCGATTAATGTGGGGATTTCCAAGTATCTATTTTTAGATTTGGTGATTTCTATTCTATTAACAAAAAGAGTTCTAGGATTTCATTATTTTATTATTTACATTTTTCTCACATTCCATTGTTGTTACATTGAGTACTTCCTCGATTTATACACATGGTAGGATGTAGACAGATAAGCGTAAAGGAGAGAGTATTTATGTTTCTTACATCTTTTGCTAATAGACATCGATTCCTCCTTCGCCACATATTTTCTTTTCCTTTCATTTCTTGGTGTTGTGTTCGGGGTTGAGTTGCATCTCTTCTACGATGCACATATATATGTAGACGGATTAAATTCAGACTCCTAGCACGTGTCAGTATATTATAAGATCAATCATCCTACGATGCACATGATCTATCCGTATTAAATTCAAAATTCTATCATCTTCAGGTCAGTACTTGATAAATTAAATATGCAGACACACAGATCCATACGTGATAGAGTCCGGTTTAACTCAAACATATGTGCATCCGGCTCGAAGACTTCTTCTCTTTATTGAGTTTGATTTGGATAATAATGTAGTGATTTGGATAATAATGTAGCTGCACGTACGTGTTTAGATAGGTAAAACAAAAGTATTACTTGTTTGATCATGCATGCTTTGAGAATCGTATTTTTTTAAAATTAATATGGACGCCCGAAAGAAGTCCTATTTGAGTAGTAAGGAGCAAGAACTTCTATTTCAATTAATCTGAACCGTTATAACTTGGTCCTACCAGATAGATGGTCGGATATTTTTCTTTTTCTTTGATTAATGTGAAAATTTCTAGAGAGTCTATAATTAATATAGTAATAGATTCTAGTGTTGATTAGCAACAAATTAGAATCTAATTTAGTATGTGAGTAACGAATTAGATTAATATTATTGTTACTTGTTACTGACTATACGTAGTATGTATATACTTGCAAGTGGATCAAACATGCCGTTGATTACGTGATTAGCAAGTGGATCAAACATTACTGGCATAAAGTAATAACATTAATGGAAGAGCATTGCCATATTGCTCCTGCCATGTCTAACGAGTACAGAAGAAAGCAGCCCTTTATAATTGAATTAAGGCTGATCAATATATCTTTATCAAATGAGCTTGTCCGAACAAAATCTTCAGGTTTTGAAGAAAGAGAAAACATCAATATTTTACAAGGTTTATATGAATTTTACTTGCTCACATGGCCTTATACACAAATATTAATTAGATCAAACATGTTGATCCGATCAAACATGCTAGTAGCGATCATTGGATAGTGCCTAATAGTACTGATCCGATCAATTGATCAAACATATATGCTGAATTGCTGATCCGATCTTCAGCATATATTAATTGATCAAACATATACGCTGATCACTGGTTAGATGTATACATGCTGTCGCTCGTCCGCCGAGAGTGCAGACGCCGCTGATGCCACCGCACGATCGCCGGCTGTCCCGCGGTCGCCGGCTGGCCGTCTGTGCCTGGCTGCTCCGCCGCCCGACCGCTGTGCACCTTCGATAGCAACGCAAACTCAGGAAACTGATCGCCGGCAGTTTTAGTTTTTGTTTGATCGGGAGTAGTACTGATGGCTATGGCAATGATTTATTTTTAATGGGAATTTTTTAGGGTGGGCCAAGGCCCACCTGTGCCACCTTTTGGGCCGCCAGTGGCACGGCACCTGCTTTCGCAACAGTATAGGCGTGCTCAATGATGATCCTGATTGCACTTATTTAGGGGTTTCTGTTTCTCCTTTCTTTATTTTGTTTTGGGTTCTGGTTGTATCGTGTTCTATCAACTCTCTTTCGCAAAAAGTTGCAAACCATCTGAAATGCCTCCAAGAACCCATGCACTGCATGGGCACGGACAAGACAGGAGCAAAATTCAACCATCCCTATCCCGTGACCAGAAGCCAGCCTGCATGAAAACAACAAGACATGCAGATTACACTAGTCGAGCAGAAGAAAGAGTGTCCTGACCAATCCATATGGTGCATGATGCATGGCATGGTACAAGAGACCATGTAGGCAGGCTGAGCATTTGCAAAGGCAATGCAACACCAAAAAGGAAAGAGGAACACGCGCGCACCTGCTAGGTTTTCACTTCATGCGCCCTCTGCAGCCAGAGCTACAGCCCACAGCTAGCCAGCCAGCTCGAAGAAACTTTTGCGAGCGCGACCATCGACAGCCGTCCATCGGACGCACACCCCGTCTCGATCCGTGGATCTCTCGCCGAAGATGCGTGTGCTGGTCTAGTGGCCACCACGCGGGGCCCGGGGTGACGGTGCGCCGGGGCCCACCAGCGGCGGGCTACGCAGACACTGGTCAGTCTCGGTGCAGGCTCGACGTCTCCGAATATGCATTGTGAGGCTTTGCGACGTTGCCGTCGGTATTATAATTGTGTACGTATAAATTTTATGATGTATAATTTTTTTTCGGACAAATAAGATTGTGTACGTATAAATTTTATGATGTATAATTTGATCGGCAGACAAATAAGAGATTTTAAATGATGAAAAAATAGTAATTTTAAAAAATATTTATGAATTTTTGGAATATCTTAAATTGCTTTAAGGCGAGAATGACAAAGGCGCCGGCGCACGAAATTAGACTCCGGTTCGAAGGTGAGAAATTTGGACGACTCTTCAGCTAGATTTCATCAGGATATTGTTTCTCAAACGTGTAATATGTGCAACTTTCACGGGAAGAAGGGTTTTTTTGTACGTTTGCATGTGTATATCCACCGGTCCGTTCCTTTCGTTTAGGCTTTCCTTTGTACGGAGTACTTCTCTTTGCGTTGGCGAATACGTAGTACAAAGTTGTGCTTGGTCGCTGATGCGTGACTGGTTATCAGAGGATGCGGTAGGGGGCCCGGTATCGGACGTGTCACATCTCGGAGCCATCTGATCGATCGGAGACGCTCTTATGATGATGACGTGATCTGAACGCGCAGGCGTCCGGAGATATACGGCTCGTATTGTCTCTTCTGCACTCTGATCCACGTCGAAAGAGCTGCTGCCGTGCCGTGCTGCTTCACTTCACTCCAAACGTTGGAGGGGTACTTTCTCTTTCTCCTTTATTTTAGTAGGTTGAGTAGCTCGAGATAAACGTACAAACGGATCTGAGCATGTCAATAATTGTGCGGATGATCCAGTCTGTAAGGCGTATTGGCTTAACTTGTCGAAATATAGGAGGTTAAATGCATGTCTTTATATTTACTTCATTAAATTATTAGCGATTTTGCTATTGTCAGTTCTTCTTCGGTCTCAGTCGAGGAGGTTAGCGATAGGTTTAATGTAATTATAAAGTTTTGTTTATTCTAGTTCATTCTATTTTTGTTTTGGATCTATTTTTTCTTTGCAATTTCAGATTATAAGATATATAATTATGTAATTACGTATTTTAAGTCCAAAATTACATACATATTTTTTATAATTAAAATTTCTTTTTGTATTTTTACTTGCTTTGCGTAGTTATCAAATTAACACTCGAGAACTAATCTTATCATTTAAAAATCACAGTCAACTGAGCAATGGATAAACCCAATCATTAATTTCTCTATTCTTTCTCCCACACGTCGGGGCGTGGTAAAACTTGTGATCCTGTACGGTACCTATAAATGAATATGGACCACTCGTCTAGATAAATCTAATGATGGGGATTAATCTATGTTGCTAAATTATATGATCCAACTTGATTAGTTCAAGGATAGTATATGAGGTTAAGGGGAAAAATTAGAAACAATTGACATAAATCCCGCAAGTCACAGGAGTAAATTAGTATTCTCGGACTCGGATCCGATCCGAATCCATTCCTGCATGACCGCATAGCATTTCATTTGGTGGTGCTAGGATTTCAACCTTTTTGGCTATGAGCGAGGGTGTACCGCCTAAAAAAAAACCGCAAGCAAGGGCAACAAGGTGCGGCCGTCGGCGAGCATGCCTCGTCTACCTGCGCAACGAGGATGCAGATGCCGTCAGGGTGGCGCGCATCAAGGCCCACCCAGCTGTTCGCAACGGTAGCCGATGTCGACACGGGCAAGAACTCAGTGAGAGGCGGCACCACGGCATTGTATTGGTACGCGAGCGGTGGCTGGGTCGATGGGGAGGAGTACATGGTGCCAAAGCCCGTCCTCTGCAATGAATGTGTACCGGGTGTCGGCTGACAAACTTGAAGGAATGACTACTCCTGAACAGGAGAAAGCATTCAAGGAAGCCACCGTCATCTTTGTGCGTGACGTATTAGATGCCAAGGAACTGTGGGATGCGCTCGAGGCCAAGTTTGGCGCGAGTAATGCAGGCAATGAATGTTATGTCATGGAGTACTATCATGACTACAAAATGGTTGATGATCGTTCTATTGTCGAGTAGATCATGATATACAGTGCATTGTAAAAGAACTCAAACTCCTTAAATGTGTGTTGCTCGACAAATTTGTCGCTAGAGACATTATTGCTAACCTGCCTCCTTCATGCAGGAACTTTGCTACTTTTCTAAAACATAAGAGACAAGAAATTTCTGTTGAGAATCCCATTGGGTCTCTTTACAAGAAGGTGAGAGCAAAGAACACACATGCAAGGGGAACGAGGGATCTTCTAGCGCCAACTTGGTGCAGAAAAAGAATGCTCACAAGTTTTAAAGGAAAGAACAAGGTCACACAGACTACCAACTTTAAGAAGAAGAAGAACACAAAAGAACATCCTTGCTTGTGTGCGGTGAGCTTGGACATTGGGCCAAGGACTGCAAGAGTTGCAAAGGCAGAAAGGGTCAGCAAGGATAAAACTTTAAATCTATCAACGTGACTATTAGCAACACTGAGACAGAACATTGGGTATGGTAATGTACCTATTGTTCTACCGGTGTGGCAGTCTACTAATTGGTGGATTGATACTGGTGCTAATATTCACATGTGTGCTATTATCTCTTTGTTCTCTTCTTATCAGGTCGATTGGGATTCCTCAGTCTTGACGGGGAATGGGTCACATGCTTCTGTTCGTGGTGTTGGCACGGTCGATCTAAAGTTTACTTGGGGAAAGATTGTGCAGCTAGAGAATATGCAGTATGTCCCTTCAATAAACAAGAATCTTGTTAGCGGCTCTCTTCTATGTCGAGATGAGTTTAAGTTGGTGTTTGAGTCTAATAAATTAGTCTTGTCTAAGTATGAATTTTTCATTAGAAAAGGCTATGAGTGTTGAGGCTTGTTTTGCCTGTCTCTTTCCGACTTTTGTAATAAAGTTGTACATGTTTGTGATGAAGTTAATGTAGGTGAAGCTACTATTGGCATTCATGACTTTGTCATATTAATTTTGGTTGCATCACGTGGCTTGCTAGTTTGAACTTAATCCCGAAAGACACCTTAGTCAAAGGCTCAAAGTGCCAAGTTTATGTCTAAGCTAAGCAACCTCGTAAGCCTCACAAGGCTGTGGAGAAAAGGAACTTGGCACCATTAGAGCTCATACATTCTGATCTTTGTGAGATGAATGGTATGTTGACACAAATGGAAAGAAATATTTCATGACATTGATTGATGACTTTACTGAATAATGCTATGTGTATTTGTTAAAATCTAAGGAGGAAGCTTTACACTATTTTAAAATCTATAAATCAGAACTTGAGAACCAACTTGAAAGAAAGATCAAAAAGGTTCAGTCAGATCATGGTGGAGAGTATTTTTCTAATGAGTTCACTTTATTTTATGAGGAACATGGTATCATCCATATACTAGACATATAAAATACAACATGTGCATGCTAGTATACACAAACTATATAAAATTAGACCAATATGAAACATGATTTAACAATAATAATAATTTAGTAAAGAATTATTATTCCAACATATATATTATCAACAATATAAGTCTAATCATATATGTACACACATATGACTATATGCAACTCCATAATTATGCAACATAAAATCATATTGGACATGTGCAACTTTATTTTGTTTAAACAAATAATTAAACCATAAACGCGAGTAAAATAATGTATTAAGTCATTTCATGGCAGACTATTATCTAAAACTGTAATGGTCTATGTATATATACATAATGCATAACTATATATGCAACCCATATGAAATGCATTGTACAAATATGAAATATATGCATAATCTTAACCATATTATAAATAGAGACTAAGAACATGACCAAGTATTATGTAGCAATCCTTAAACTATATGCATATCTATGATGTATAAGAAAATATACACATACCACCATATAATATACATCATGCAACGATAACTATATATGTAAACTAAGCCACGTTAAATAAATATTAAAATAAACTAAGCCACATTAAATAAATATTAAAAACAGACAAAGACTAAACACATGAAACCCTAATTATGCCCAACCAATAATTAAACTATCAACAACGGTTACTTAATGTGCTACATGTCATATGAAGCTATTATTTAAACAGGGGCATTTGTCGGGACCCAAAATCCATAACAGAGAATCTTAAGTAAAACCACCCGCTAAGTCAAAACTTTAACCCCGACCTCAACCCTTGGGTATCAATTCCAAGAGGAATGGAGTGACATGGCTTTGAATAGGCTGAGACGTCAACCCCAAACTTGTTCCGGCAAACTAATGTACAGATTAAGTAGGGTGATATGGTCTCCTCACTCTTTTCTCACTGAGCCGGAACATCAATCCTGAACTTGTCCCAGCAAATTAATGCTTGGTTGGAGTAGGATGATATAGTTCCCAAACTCCCAGTGGAAGAGTCACTTCACAGGGGTGATTAAACCTAACAATTCTACGATATAGACTCTGAAACCCTACCCACACCATGTGCTTTAATAACATACACGTAGGCACATGAGGCAGGTGACAACAAACAAGTATCACAACAGCAAACTCTACGACTGAAACTACAATAATACTAGTTGTTCTTAAAACTTAACAATATAATTCACACAAAGAGTCTATTACACAGCGGAAGATTAAACATGGCTAAGAAGCCAAAAAGGTAAGGCCAAAAGATGGCAGCAAAACAAACCAAGCTGCCGAACCCTGGGCAAGACTACTGCCTGGGATTCCCAGTGACTAGTCGTCGTGGGCGTCGATCTCTACATAGAAACCATCCGTTGAGGGGATGATTTCCTCTGCACAAAATTATCAATAACTGCAAGGTGAGTACAAAAATTGTACTCCGCAAGACTTAAAAGGAAAATTAGTAATAGATGCAACAGGTTTCAATAAGGAGGTAATTGTGGACTATTTTGTGAAAAACTGATTATTCTTTTGACAATATCTTTAAGTAGGATGAAATTTGACTACTAGATTAATTTTAAAGGAGATGAGTCGAAGCTTCACAATGAATCTATTGCAGACTACCGCACACTTGAACCTTCGATTCTTCCTCAACCACCAAGGAGGAAGCTATCGCTAACTCCTCAACCTTAGAGTTGGCATGTTTTAAAGTATTGTTGTGGTTGTCTAATTCGATGCGGATTCTTACCAAGTTGTCCATAACCGTGGACATGGCTATTCGAATAGTTCAAACCCTGCAGGGGTGTACATCTTTACCTACACGTATCAATCGACTCTTAATGCTAGGCCGAAGACACAATTCATGAGGTGTGTTAGCAGAGTGTAATTGAACACAACCTTTACGATGTTTTCGACTTAAGTATGAGCCGCCCTAATGTGCTAATCCGTGTACACCAGTCCAGCTGGTACCCCGACACGGTCCCAAAAGTTGTAGCAGGTGATACATCCCCGGTCCCGGACCGTGTGTAACCCTTACACCTATATTGAGGCACCATATCACATCCCTTTTCACTCACCCAGTAAATAGAAACGGCAAACTATGCAGCTCATGACTCAAGTCTAGACAAATTATTCAGTCGTGGGTAGGCCATTATACCACCCGTGTAGAAGTACGCAAAGCTTGGTTCAAAAGGATACCAGGAACCGGTCCTTGTGGAAAAAACGAGACAACCCAACATGCTCCCAGCCATGGCCTCTCGTGTAAGCCCGATCATTATTAATCGAGTTCATTAGTTACTTCTCGGTGAACACCCACCTACCACTTAACCCACCGAGAGTGTTGTGTTTTGTCTGCCATCCAAGGAATTATGACTTCTACATGTCTAAGCATCATTAATTATATAAGTAACTTAGAAGCAACAACTATACTACTCTAAATAGGTTAGGGTGTGGTAGGGTTGATTGAGTGACAAAGTAAGTTATGCAAGGAATAAAGCAAGCACTTAACATAAAATATAAGTTGAGCGCATGCGATAGGGTTTTGGAAACAATTAATAACTTACAAATAGTAGGATGATCACAAAATGTTCAAAGAGTTGCTTGCCTTGCGGTTTGGCTATTAAACCTTGTTCCTACTTAGGATTATACGCTTCGAGATCTTCTGGTTCTATCGGAAAGAACGAGAATACCGGGAAAAAAGAGGCGCAATAATAAATATCACAATGATGAACATCAACATGATTTGAGATGCATGTCATGGCATAGAAGACTCAAAATAAAGGCTAATGCAAGTGGAATCAATTTAATCAGAGTCCGGACGCTCGAGATATCGCGATTCGACGACTTCCGGCTAACCGAGAAAACCCTAAATTGAGTTTTTAGCCATTTACATTTTCTAGCATGCAAACATGTATGAAATTGATATATTTAGATGGATCTCATGTTTTTGAATATTTTGATATATTATTTGCATTTTTTGATTAAAAATGGATTTCTATGAATTTTCTAAGATTTAATCAATTTAAATACGCTTTTTGTATTTTTCTCAGTAAATAAAAAATATATTAAATAATAAATATTTTTATTACTTATCTCTATCTTAGCCTCAGAGAATGACATGTGGGCCCCATGATCAACTCTGGTCAAAGTTGACCGAGTCAATGACAGGTGGGGCCCACTTGTCATATATTTATTCTTTTTTGTTATTTCTTACATGTGAGGCCTGGGTGCCATAGAGACATATTTAATCAGTTCATTTATTGCATTGTTAGAAGTTAATTGCTGTCATTAATGTGTCAAAAGATTATTAATTAGAACTTAAGTATTAATGACTGATGCTTAGCATTAATTTGGTCGGATTAGCACCAATTAACAATCGTGAGCATTAATTACCATATTAATTATAGTTTAGCAATTAATGTGTCAGTAATAAATAATCAACCGCATTAATTATGCCTAAATGACCGGATTAAGGGCTAATAATTGCCCTAATTATGTGGCCGGGACCTAGCCGTTGGGCTCGGTACGACCCAGCGGTCTGTCCGCCGGTAGTGGCAAGGGTCGGGGCGACGGTGAGCAACAAAAGGGGCGGCGGCCTAGTGCCTTACCAGGTGGCGAAGCGGCAAGGCGGTGCAGGAAGCTTGGGCTCCGGCAGTGGCGGAGTCGGGGCGACGGCGATGGAGAAGCTCCGGTGGCAAGGGCTTCGGTTGGAGGCGAGGAGGATGGCGGAGGGGCGGGACGGCGAGGCGCTTCGGCTTCGGGGTGGTGGGGAAGCGCGGGGCGAACGAGGCGGCTGCCCTGGAGGCGGCGCGGTGGTGGTTGGCGTCGGGGGGCGAGCTCGGCTCGGTGGTGAGGAGGACGGGCGGCGGAGGGAGGAGTCGAGAGAGAAAGAAGGACGAGGGGGGCAAAGCTCAGTCCGGGAGGGGGGGGGAAGAGAAATAGGGGAGGGGGCGACGAGACCAAAGCAGGAGGTGGAGGAGGGAGCCCAGGCGCGCGACACATGTCAGCAGTGAGCTGCTCACGTAGCTACTAATGGCGGCGGCGGCGGATAAGATGGGGGGGGGGTCGGGGAGAAGATCGTCAAGCTACGAACAAGTCGATGATAAGACGCTCCGGGCGCCGCCGCCCAGCACGCGCACTCAACCAAGTTTCGTCAGCAGGTCACGACAGAAAGGACGCGAGTCTCTAGGACAACCGGCGACAAGCTGAAAGAGGGGGGACGGCTTATTCTTTTTTAGTTTCCTAGAATGCCTTTCTTACAGTAGTTTGTAAAAGACACAGTTTCTAAATACATCAAGTTTCCAGTTCAATATATAAATTTTCGGACTGCCTATCCGAGATGCCCCTCGAATAAGACAGTCGGGGGCTAGATAAGTATATGGCGAATTGGTGTACGCATACGAGCACCGATCTTTCTCGGCCTGCGCGAGGGGGAAAGGTTCAGCACTACAACCGTCAGGGACGCGAGGAAAACCCCTTAACGTGTCTGCAGGTGACAGGGGAAGCCACTGAGCCCCCCACTTGACCAGACCTAAGGCCTGGTCGACTAAGCTCCCCGGTTCTGTAGTAACGTCCCTCGACCTCAAGCAAAGGAAGGGAAAGAAGGCGCGAATATGACTAGACCAACGGAACCCATACGCTCATTCACGTCCCCGATTACTTTGAACAGAAGGCATCACGGGTAGAACGTAATGCGGTCATTAGCAGGGCAAAAATGTGGAGCTTACTAGCTTATGCCTAGTACCCCGGCAAATAACAGGGCACAAGTTGTCGCTACGACCGGGAAAACTGGGCGGGGACCCCTTAACGTGTTTACTGATGACGAGGAGCCACGGAGCCCTCCATCCGACTAAACCTAAGGACTGGTCAACCTCAGTTCGCGGTGAAAACGGCACAACTCGTAGATCCTGAGTCAGGGGGAAGAAGCGATGAGTTCAATCAAGTCCACAACAAACCCCGCGTACGACAAGCATTTCGCAAGTGCAGACAAATACTGTGAAAAACCCAAGTTTTCAGAAAACAAAAAAACACACAAGATTAATCGCACAGTTACTGACAATTGTCTGGTACAAGTTCCTATTCTACTTAGCTAGACTAGACGCCTGGACCCGATCACCGAAGGCATCCGCCGCACTCTGCACAGCGTCAAGAAGCTCCTCCTCCCTGCCGGCGGGCAGGTCGGCGGCTAGAGCCTTCAGCGACAAGTCCGGGTGCTGACACCGGAGAAGAGCCAGGGCAAAAGCCAGGGCATCCCGCACGCCCTGCTGAAGCTCATCTTCAAGAAGCTTCTCGAGAAGAGGCTTCAACCGAGGGACCGACGCCACGAGCTCCTCCAGCCGAGTAGCAGGCGAAGGACGGGGGAGGATGGCAACTCCAACTTCAATGAGCGCCTTCTCGAGCGTATCAACGGCGCGCTCGAGATCCTCCTCCAGTTTTTCCGCATAGGCATTGCTCCCTTGCAGGGAAGACTTCGCTTCCGACAAGCGGGCCTTCGACACCCGGAGCTCAGCCTCGGCCGCCTCCCTCTTCTTCTCGGCTTCCTGGAGGCACTTCTGCAGCTCCTCCTTCTCCGCGTGCGCAGCTCCCCGACTCCTCAAGGAGTTTCTTCAGCTCCTCGTTTGCCGCTCGGGTAGCCTCTAGCTCGGTTTGAGCCTTCTCGAGCGGGGGAATCCGGGAGATGGCGATCTAAAAACAGCAAGGTCAGTATCGATTACAGTACACGTTTTAACGCTGACATATCTATTTACCTGTAGCAGAGACGTCAGGCCACGCTCTCCGGCACCAAGGGTTCCGGAGCAGAAGGCTCCACCTGCTCAACCGGCACCGGCGCTGGCCTTGGTGGCGGGGGGCGTTCATCGGTGGTCACTCCCGCCGGGACGCTGGCAGGAAACGATGGTAATCCTAACCGGAGGAACTTCCGAGTCAGTTCGTCATCAAAACAAGAAGCAAAAGGAACTCCGGAGAAGGCCAGGAAAAACACACTCACCTTGTACGCTTCGCATGGGGAAGGAATCCCTTGGACGAAGCATCAGGGCCTCGCTTCTCGGAGGAGGCCAGCGGCGCCTTTCCCTTCGCCGTCGCCACCTCTTCCCTACTAGTGGTCGAGGAAGGAGGGGTCGGTTCTCGTGGAGGAAGGTCGCCTGCGTCATGCTGTCCGACAAGCTACTCCTGTTAACCTACTCGGGGAACGCACGGAGAAAAGCTAGCCGGGCAAAGGGTTCTAACCTGAGGCTGGGGATCTGGCGGAGGAGGAGAGTTCCGGTAGGGGGCTCTACCCGGGTGTCCTCCCTTACCGCCGTGGCCCTGGATGGACCTCCACCTCCCTCTTCGGAGGTTGGCCCGGTCTCCCCGAGGACTTCAACATCCTCATCCTGAACGGAGGCACCGGCACATTCGGCTTCTGGGTCAGGACCTCCGCGGCCTACTCGCTGCAGAGACGAACTCGAAGGTGATTAGTATCACCGTACGAGTAACCAACGAAACGCCAGACAAGGTAAAGACTTCCAACTTACCGAGAGGATTTCTTTCTGGTTGTCGGGGCTGAGCCTCAGGATAGGCGGTGGCACCCCGGTCCGCCCGCCTGGGGGGGATTGCTCGAATAGGTTGCTCAACCTATTCTGAAAGCTCCTTGGGGGATAGATCTACGCAATCTAAAATAATCAAAAACAAGTTGGAAGTCACGTCGACTAGCATGACACAGAAAGGAGAAAAAAATGTCTACCGGTGTCAAAGTCCCTTGACTGGTCTTGCCCCTCCGGGACCATCCAGGCAGGCTGGATCCTCGACCGAAGAGGGCTGAGTCACCGCTGAAGGAAATCTTCTGCGACATCCCACGCTGACAAGCCCTTGGCGGCAAGATTGGCGATGTCGCTGACAAGAGCCCTGAACTGTTTTGTCTCCTTCGGGGCTTCCACCCAACACTTCGCCGGGAGAGGAGCCAGGCCTCGGTAGCTGATCTCGAAGAGAGGTGGGGGCTGGCAGTAGAAACACCTCGAGTGCCAGCCCGACCACGACGACTTCCAGGAGGAGGGAATGTAGGCGTCTTTCTTCCCCTCCCGGAGTCGGAATCCGGTTCCGTCGACGACTCCTCCGCCGCTGACCTTCCTCCGGCGGAGGTTGTAGAAGAACCTCCATAGCTCCAGGCTTGGTCGAATGCCGAGGTACGCTTCGCACAGGTGTGCAAAGACCGCCAGCATCAGGACCGAGTTCGGGTTGAGGTGAATCAACTCGATCCCATAGAACTGGAGCACGAGGAGGAAGAAGTGTGACGGTGGGAGTTGGAATCCACACCTGAAGAAATCTGCGAAGACGACGACCAAATCCGTATCCGGACTGGGGAACGTCTCCTTCACGGCTTCTCGGACACGCACGAACACCTCCGGGAGGATCACCTCCTCCGCTACGAGTCTTTTGAGGGCGGAGGAATCCATCACCGAGGCTTCGAATGCGGGGATGGCAGAAATTGGCTCCCCAAGCATCCCCCGACGACTTCGTGGGCTCAGGGGACTTCCTTGTGGCACTCTTCTTGCCCATCTCTTCCGGCTGATCGGAGACGATGGAAGCAGGAGGTTTTGGCAAAGGGCGCGAGGAAGAGGATGAGGGGGACAGGAATGCTCAGGGATAGAGAGTAGTGCAGGGCAAAAACCCCGACTCTTGGTTCCTTAAGGGATTTTCAATCTTCGCCTGACCGAGCGCGGTTAACGGCACGATCCGTTCCATCGCATTTAATGCGGGCAGTTGCTTTTTCCGCATACGAGGCGTCGCGCGGGAAAAAGAGGGCCTGACAAACCCACGACCCCGACAAGCACGCCGCGTTACGGCTCACATCATCTGCACAGTGGTGCAGAAAAAGGAAAGGTTCTTCATCACCACGTGAAATTTCCGCCACGACGGTTCGGTTTTCCAGAAATCCGCCAGGCAAGACGCGTGTCCGTGATCAATGAACCAGATCGGCTCGAAAGAACTTTGGGTTTTTCCCAGAGATTTGCTCCGATATATCTGTCACGACTACTCGGTAGGGATTAAGCCTACTCGGGAGAGTTGTCGACAAGGACCACCCGGTTCGCCTACTCGGAGCTGCTCCCCGAGAAGGGCAGATTTCCTACAGAACAGACACAGCCTCTCTTTCACGTACTGATGGGGGGCTTGATGATGTATAGTATGATATCCGGTATACCAGACGGTATCCGCGTACGATTCCCTGGGCTTCCAGAAGGGTACTACGTACTTAGTAAGGATCCCCAGAGAATAAGGTAACCCCTCGAGAGAGGAAAGATATCCCTTAAACTAGGAAGTCAATCCCGACGTTTAAGGAAGCCAGAGTCCAACTCGGGCGTAAGTCCATATCCAGTACGACCCTGGGGACCCCCTATATAAGGATCAGCAATCCCATAGGGGAGGACAGGTCTGAAATCGCACAACGAGTTGAGCCAGATCCCAGGAGGTGAAGCCCTAGAAGACCCGCTGCCTCGAAGGAGTTGAGTCCCGGTGGGATCAGTTAGGTTAGTCTGCGACTAGGCCTAGGGTAGCCACTAACGTACACCCCCATTGTAAAGACGTTTTCTCCTCAATATATACGAACAGGATGTAGGGTTATTATCCTGAGGAAGGCCCGAACCTGTATAAAAAAGGGCTGTCCCCTATTGTCAGATCTCCTGGCCTTGGGCCCTAGAGGTCCCTACCCCCCTAGTATCACCGTTCCACGAATACCGTAAGATCGCCGATTCACCGATCGTCGACAATTCCCCTTCTGAGTTCTTGGGAAACCGGTGAAAAAATCCATGCCAATTTCATCTCATTTCCACTCAGGAATAGGTAGAGGTTGGAGTGTGCCTGCAAATTTTTGGTGTTCCGCCTTAACACGATGACACACATCACATTCAGAGATGAAGCGAGTGATCTCTCTTTTCATTCGGGTCCACCAAAATCTCTGCCTAAGATCTTGGTACATCTTCGTACTACCCGGATGAATAGACAACGGAGAGTCATGAGCTTCACGAAGGATTGATTCTCGAAGATTTTTGTTCTTTGGCACAACAAGACATTTTCCAAAACGAACAACACCTTGATCATTGACTGAGAAACATTTAGCAACTCCGCTAGCAATGTTCCCCTTGATCTTGCAGATATCCTTGTCTCGCTTTGAGTGGACTTGATTTGATCCTCCAAAGAAGATTGGATCTCAAGGGTATTAAGGAAACCAGATTGAACTAATTCAAGATTGAGTCGTGCAAATTCCTCATGAAGGAGCGGTTGATGATTTTGGATCATAAGATTATTACAATAGGTTTTCCGGCTAAGTGCATCCGCCACGACATTAGCCTTACCGGGTTGGTAATGGAGGCCCACGCCATAATCTTTGATCAACTCAAGCCATCTTTGTTGCCTGAGATTCAGATCGGGCTGGGTAAAGAGATACTTCAAACATTGGTGGTCAGAGTACAACTCACAGTGATTACCGATAAGATAATGCCGCCAAATCTTCAAAGCATGAACCACCACAGCAAGCTCTAGGTCATGAGTTGGATAGTTGGTTTCATGTGGTCTTAATTGACGAGAAGCATAGGCTACCACATGTCCTTCTTGCATCAACACACAACCAAGACCTAGGCGAGAAGCATCACAAAAGATATCGAAGTCCTTGTGGATATCCGAGAGGACAAGCACAGGAGTGGAAGTCAACTTGCATTTCAGCTCTTGGAAACTTTCTTCGCATGTTTCAATCCACTCGAACTTCTTTTCCTTCTTGAGGAGTTTGGTCAAAGGTTTAGCATGCTTGGAGAAGTTCTCGATAAAACGGCGATAATATCCGGCCAGACCAAGAAAACTCTGCACTTGCGTAACTGATTTAGTTTGTTCCCAATTGAGAACATCCATGAATTTACTAGGATCCACAGCGACACCTTCCGTTGAAAGCACGTGGCCTAGAAAAGCGACTTCTTCGAGCCAAAATTCACACTTGGTGAATTTAGCATAGAGTTGATGTTCACAAAGTTGTTCCAAGACAAGATTCAAATGCTCAATATGGTCTTCTTTGGTCTTGGAAAAGATGAGGATATCATCAATGAAGATGATCACAAAGCGATCCAGATAATCCAAGATTAACTATATGTGGAATCTTAATCATAGTATAAAAAAATATTAACTATTATGAGTAAATATTTTATAACACTATTGATTAACAGGAAGCAACTATGTTTGTAATACAACTTTGTATCATTGCATAACATCATGTCAAACTTTTATTTAAATCTACACCTATATATCTTATAATGTAAGTTGCACATGGTGACATGGCAATCCTAACATGCTTATTAAACAATTATCATCTTGTGTGATTAGAGACACAACATGCTAGTGAGTAACCATATGACATATGCAATAGCAATCATATGCGTGCTAGTAGGTGTACATTATACAAAGATTAACTAACATGGTATATGTCATGTTAATATTAATTTAGAAAAAATTATGCTTATAATATTATAGGGTTATTTGCAATACAATTATTTGCAATATTGTTTGATTATATACTACATAACACTTTATATGTGAACATAAATATGATCATGCAATATGAACCTTGTTAAACATAATTTTTTATTTATAATACAAACAATATTGAAATAACATGTTGAACAACCTCATGTCTAGTGATTATTAAGACAGAACTATATTGTATATGTGCATGTTATATTCAACTATATAAACATGCAACATGTAGCTATATGAACATGGATAAATCTATTAATGAACTAAACATGATTGATTAGCATGATGAATACTCTTAAGCATGAACATTACATAAACAAAAAAAACTTGTCGACGATCGGTAAACCGTCGATCTTACGGTATTCGTGAAGGTATTCGTAGTGGGATGGGACCCCTAGGGCACAAGGCCAGGCGATCTGACAACAAGTAAAAACCCATTTTTATACAGGTTCGGGCCTCCCTCAGGATAATAGCCCTACATCCTACTCGTATATATTGATCAGAGAATTGGCTTACAGGGGATGTGTATGCTAGTGGCTACCCTAGGCCTAATCAAAGACTAATACGACTAGTTCTGCGCGACTCGACTCCTTCGAGGTGGCGGGTCTTCTCGTGGGAGATCGTCAAGGCTTCTGGATCTATCAAGACTTGTCTGGGTGGAAAAATCTGTCCTCCCCTATGGGATTGCTGACCCTTATATAGGGGGTTCCTAAGTCGTACTGTACATGGGCTTTCACCCAGGTAGGACTCTGGCTTCCTTAAACATCGGGATTGACTTCCTAGACTTTCTTAAACGTCGGATTGACTTCCTAGTTTAAGGGGCATCTTTCCTCCTTGCGAGGGTACTTTATCTCCTGGAAATCCTTACCGGATACACGTACTCATTCTGACAATCCAGGGACTCGTACATGGGTATGCCTTCGTATACGGGATACCATACTATACATCATCAAGCCCCCATCAGTACGTGAAGTGAGGCTGCGACTATTCTGTAGGAAATCTGCCCTTCTCAGGGAGCAACTCGGAGTAGGCGAACTGAATAATCGTTATCGACAACGTTCCCGATTAGGTACAATCTCTACCGGGTAGTCGTGATGTCCTTATCGAAATGGTTCTTGAGAAATCCAAGATTTTCTGATTGAATCTGATGTGTCGATCATGGACACACGTTCGCCTGGTAAATTCTGATCCGTCGATCATGGACACGCGTTCGCCTGGTAAATTTCTGGGAAATTGAACCGTCGTGGTGAAAATTTCGCGTGGTGATGAAGAATCTTTCCTTTTCCTACGCCACCATTTGGCTGATGTTAGCCAAAATGCAGCACGCTTGTCGGGGTCGTGGGCTTGTCAGACCCTCTTTTTCTCGCGCAACATCTCACATGCGGGAAAAGCAACTGTCCGCATTAAATGCGATGGAACAGATCGTGCTATTAACCGTGCTCGGCTAGGCTAAAATTGAATTCTTTAGGAGACCAAGAGTTGGGGTTTTGCCCGCATTGCTCTCTGTTCCCTAGCATTCCCATCGTCTTCTTCCTTGCGCCCTTGCCATCCCTTTCCATCTCCACCATCTCTAATCAACCGACGAGGATGGGCAAAAAGAGCGCCGCAAAGAAGTCCCCCGAGACCAAGAAGTCATCAGGAGACGCTTCGGGGGAGCCGATCTCTGTCATCCCCGAGTTTGAAGCCTCAGTGATGGACTCCGCCGCCATTAAGAGACTCGTGGCGGAGGAGGTCATCCTCCCGGAAGTATTCGTGCCTTTCCAGGAGGCCGTGAAGGAGAAGGTCCCCAGCCCTGACACAGATTGGGTCGTCGTCTTCGCATATTTTTTTAGGTGTGGATTCCAGTTCCCACCTTCACATTTCTTCCTCCTCGTGCTCAAGTTCTACGGGATCGAGTTGATTCACCTCAACCCAAACTCGGTTCTGATGTTGGCAGCTTTCACACATTTGTGCGAAACCTACCTCGGCATCAGGCCGAGCCTAGAGCTATGGAGGTATTTCTACAACTCCGCCGGATGAAGGTCAGTGGCGGAGGAGTCGTCGGCGGCGCCGGGTTTTGACTTCGCGAAGGGAAGAAGGATGCCTACATTTCTTCTTCCTGGAAGTCATCGTGGTCGGGCTGGCACTCTAGGTGGTTCTACTGCCAGCCCCCACCGCACTCCAGAATCCACTACTGTGGCCTGGCTCCCTTCCTGACGAAGTGCTGGGTGGAGGCCCCGAAGGAGACCAAGCAGCTCAAGGCCTTCGTCCACGACATCGCCAATCTTGCCGCAAGAGGCTTGTCGGCGTGGGACGTCGCGGAGGACTTCCTTCGGCGCCGAATCAGCCCCCTTTGGTCGAGGGTCAAGCCTGCCTGGGTAGCTCCAGAGAACCAAGACCAGACAAGGGACTTTGATACGGGTAAGTGTTGTGATCTCCTTGTATCGTTCTAGTCGATAAGACACCTCACTCGTTTTTGAATTCCTTTGGTTGAGCAGATCTGTCCCTCGGGAAGCTTCAGAGTAGGTTGGATAACCTATGTGAGCAGTCCCCCCAGGGCGGGTGCACTAATGTGCCCTTGTCACTCTTGAGGTTGGGCCCCGACAACCAAAAAGAAGTCCTTTCGGTGGGTGGAGGTTGTTTGCCTTGTCTAGCCTTGATTCGTCCGAATGGCACTACTAATGGCATTTGGGTTTTCTTTTGCAGCGAGTAGGGCGCGGGGCTCCTGACTCGGAGGCTGAGTGGGCTGGCGCTCCTATTCAGGACGAGGATGTTGAGATCCTCGAAGCGACCCCGCCGCCCTCCGAGGCAAGGGAAGGAGGTCCTTTCGAGGCTGAAGCGGCGGCGGAGGCTACTCGGGTGAAATCTCCTATCTGGGATCCTTCCCCTCCGCGGAATCCCCAACCTCAGGTTAGAACTTTCATCCGACTAATTTTCCCCCGTGTTTTCCTTAGCTAGGATAATAGGAGTGAGTTTGTCGGGACGCAGGAGGTGAGTGGCCCTCTCCCAGGAGAGACGACGCCTCCTCCCACAACTACCCGTAAGGAGGAGGTCGTGGCGGCAAAGGGGAAAGTGCCATTGGCCTCCGCTGAGAAGCGAGGCTCGGATGTCCCGTTGAAAGGATCCCTTCCTCCGGCGAAGCGCCAAAGGTGAGTTCCCTTCGCAGTTTTTTTTACCGTTTTCTGTTTCTTGCCTAAAGAATGATGGGGGAGCTCCTTCGATTAGGGTGACTATCCTTCCAGCCAGAGTCCCGACGGGGGCCGTTGTCGAGGAGCAGCCCCCGGTGCCAAGGTCGGTGCCAGCCCCAGTAGAACGGATTGAGCCCCCTGCGCTGGAGCCCCCGGTGCCGGAAGGTGTCGGCTTGACCTCTTTGCTGTAGGTAAATCAAAGATTTAGTAACAAAAGGGCTTATCGTGACCAGTACTAACCTTGTTGCTTTCAGCTCGTCATTTCCCGGATTCCTCCGCTCGAGAAGGCCCAAGTCGAGCTGGAGGCAAGCCGAGCGGTGAATGAGGAGCTGACGAAGCGCCTCGAAGAGTTCGGGAACTGGCGAGCGGAGAAGGAGGAGCTAAGGAGAAGCAGCGGGCGATGGTTGAGGCCGAGCTCCAGCTCTCGAAGGCCCTTCTCTCGGAGGCGGAATGTTCCCTGCAAAGAAGTCGGGCCTACGCGGGGAAGTTGGAGGAGGACCAAGGGGTGGCACGCTCGAGCAGGCACTTGTCGAAGTCGGAGTCACCGTCTTCCCTAGCCCTCCGCGTGCTGCTCGGCTGGTGGAACTTGTGGCGTCTGTTTCCGGCTGAAGCCCATTCTTGAGAAGCTTCTCGAGGATGAGCTCCAGCAAGGGGTGCGGGATGCCTTGGCCTTTGCCCTGGCCCTTCTCAAGTGTAGGCACCCGGACTTGTCCTTGGAGGCTCTTGCCACTGATCTGCTGGTTGGAGAAGAAGAGAAGCTCCTTGATGCCGTGCAGAGTGCTGCGGATGCCTTCGGTGATCGGGTCCAGGCGCCTAGTGTTGCTGAGTAGGACTTGTAACAAAACTTTGCAGAAAAACCGTGGTTAGTAACTATGCATCAAATTGTGTGTTTTGGTTTTAAAACCTTGTCTTTTCTGCTCTGTGAAATCTTGTCGAGCGCGAGGGTTTTCGTAGACTTAGTCGAAACTCATCGTCTTCTTCCCCTGACTTAGGATTTGAGAGTTGCGCTGTTTTTCCGCTGACTGCGATTGACCAGTCCTTTAGGTTTAGTTGGATGGAGGGCTCCGTGGCTCCTCGTCATCAGTAAACGCGATAAGGGGTCCTCATACAGCCTTTCGTGGTCGTAGCGACAACTTGCGTTCCCTTGTCGTAGGAGTGCTGGACGTGAGTTAGTAAGTTCTACATTTTTTCCCTGTTGATGACAACATTACACACTACCCGTGATACCTTCTATTCAAGGTAGTCAAAGATGTGGATAAGCACATGGGTTCTATTGGTCTATTTATACTCACACCCCTTTCTCTTCCTTCACTCGAGGTCAGGGGACGTTACTACGGAACTGGGGAGCTTAGTCGACCAGGCCTTAGGTCTGGTCAGGTGGGGGGCTCAGTGGCTCCCCTGTCACCTGCAGATGCGTTAAGGGGTTTTCCTCGTATCCCTGACGGTTGCAGTGCGGAACCTTTTCCCTTTGTGCAGGTTGAAAAAGTTTGTACTCGTACGTGTACACCAATTCGCCATATACTTATCCAGCACCCGACTGTCTTATTCGAGAAGTATCTCGGATAGACAGTATGAAATATAGAACTAGAGACTTGATATATTAAAACTGTGAACTATCTGGAGTGTCATTTACAAGCTATTTGTAAGAAAAACTATTCAAAAACTCTAAAAGAAAGTAAGCAATGCCATCCCCTCCTCCTCCAGTTTAATGCCATCCCCTCCTCCTCCAGTTTGTCACTAGTTGCTCCAGAGACTCTTGCCCTCTTGTCGTGGTATGCTGATGAAGTTTGCTGAGTGCGTGTGCTAGGCGATGGCGTCCAGAGCGGCTTATCATCAGTCTGTTCGTAGCGTGATGACCTTGGGGCTGGAGCCGGCACAACTTTGAGACGTACTAGTGAGGAGGCAGTGGTCGTGCAGTCTTACCGAGGGTGCTTGCATGGAGGACTCTCTAGGGGACATGACTCTTTACTACTGACGTGAGTGACCTGGATCGGGCGACCTCCCCTGTGGAATCGTTCTCCTGCTGAGGGGAGGGCCCTACTTGCCCCAGTTTCGGTTTTAGTCGTGGAACTTTTTCTCCGACTTGGAGGGGGTGTTTTCCGAAGTTGTCACTCGTAGTTGCGGCGGAAGTCTGACGACGTGGAGGCACGTGCTGCGACATCGGTGTCCCGGTTAGAGAGTCGATGCTGTTCCGCGAGGTCAAGGCTGCGCTTATTGCAGAGAAGCGCTTCTTGAGGGGAGCTCTTTATCGTGAGGACGCCTTTTGGGCCAGGCATCTTCATGCACTGGTAGGCATAGTGTGTTGCTGCCATGAATTTGGCCAAAGTCGGGCGTCCTAAGATGACCGCCTCGAAATCAACTACGTCGAACAAGATTTTCTCTGTTCGAAAATTTTTAGGTGTCCCAAAAGTCACAGAGAGCGTGACCTGCCCGATCAGCGTGGCCGGCGAGCCCAGCACAATGCCGTGGAACACCTGTGTCACTGTCTGGATCGATGACCGTGGCACTTGCATAGCGTTGAGGGTTTTGGTGAATAGGATGTTGAGGGAACTCCCTCCGTCTATCAGCACCCGGGCCACTCGGCAGTTGTTGATCATTGGCTCGACCACGATCGGATATCGTCCCGGTCGAGCATAGTTTTTGGGGCAGTCGGTTTGGTCGAACTTGATCTCGACCTCTGACCACTTGACTGCCCGAGGTACTTGCGATATGCTCACAAAAACTTCTCAGACAATCGCCTTGTATTGCCTCTTCGACCCGTAGGAGGCCGAGCCCCCGAATATGTGCTTGATCGCTCTAACGTGCCCCTGGAATGGCTCAGGGGAGGAGTCGTCATCGGGAGTCGTGTCTCGGCTATTGCTCACGACCTACGGGTTATCCCCGCGGATCATGCGAATCAGTCTGGTGGAAGTCGCACCAGAGCTTGGATAGCTGGTCGGAAGAATTGGTCTGCTTATCCTTTGGGCGTGGCCGCCAAGCACGCCTCTCTGGTTGGTCAGCATAGACTTCTTCGGCCTTAGCCCTCTTCTCCCTGTTCCCTCCGGAAGACTTTTTCTTGCGCTTTGCTTTCTTCGAGTCGTCTTTGGTCCGGGGGGAGAGCTGGTCGACCTGCCCTGCTGTTGCTTGATGTAGCGCAAGGTTTCTTCCACGCAGGCAGCTTTTTCAGCTAAGTCCATAAGCTGTGTCATGGTCTTAGGAGGATACATGATCAAGTCATGCATGCACATCTCGTTTCTACTGCCTCGAGTGAAGGCGCGAATGACGTTCGAGTCGGTTATCTCAGGTATAGTGTTGCAGACAGCACTAAACCTTCTGGTAAACTCTCGGAGAGTCTCATCTAGTCGTTGGACGACTAGAAATAAGTCATCCACATGGCCAGGGCATGTGAAGGTACCTTGGAAATTGCCGAGAAGCATGTCGCAGAGTTGTCCCCAGGAGCGGATCGTTCCCGGGGGCAGTTCGTCAACCACATCCTGGCGGCTCCTCTGAGGGCGGTCGGGAGGTAGTTGGCCATGACCTTCTCATTTCCGCCTGCGGCCTCAATTGTCGTAGTGTAGATCACCAAGAATTCTGCAGGGTTTGTAGTGCCGTCGTACGACTCTAAGGCCCCAGGCTTAAAACGAGATGGCCAGCGCACATGTCGGAGTTCTTGTGATAGCGCTTGGCATCCGTTGAAAGTTCACCGACAAGGCGCATTCTCGCCGCTGTTCGGGGTTGGAGATCGTCCCTGAATGTTGGCATGGTGTCTGTAGTCTCTCCGAGGGGGAGATTGATCTTGCTAGCGCCTCTGAGTCCAGCGCTCGTTGATCTTGTCACGGAGGTCGACGCGTGGTTCCCCCTGGCGAAACTGGTTCCTGGGGTGACGTCTTTCCCCGTCTGACTCCTCTTGTGGGCGAGGGGTGCCCCTCTGGTTGGAGCTACGTGCCTCTGACTGCATTCGAGAAGACTCGGCTTGGGCTTGGGCCTACTGTAGTTTAGCCCCAGCCGTTGTAGCCACTGTCGTCCTTCGGGCGTCGACAAGTCTACCACCGGTGGTCTTGACAGCAGGTTGCGCGCGTCGACGAGCCTTCGAGCAGTCCGGGACACGTATTCCCCTGTCCCTAGAGGTGTTCTATCTGCTCCTGTAGCATATTCCCGTTCCTTGGGGGAGTAGCCATCGGGCTGTGACGTCGTGAGCCCCCATCCTGATCTTGTCTCTCGAATTCTTCGCGATCATCTTGGATCGCGAGAACTACTCGAGGATCTGGATTAATGGGGTATAGTTCCACTCCATCGTGTTGTCCTCATCGGGCACGATGTGAGTGGGGTCAAGATCGTCTTGACGGTCAGATGGTGCAGGTGACAGCCCGGACATTGGGCTGGTTACTCCTGCCGGGAGATTGTTGGTTAATACCAATCTCCCGTTGAAGGTCCTGGCGCACTCGGTCCTGAAGCGATCGACTTCGCTGTCCGAGTTTTCACCAGGGACGTATTCTCCATAATCTACGCGGTCCGTTACCGGATATGGATCTATTGGGCCCAAGTTGTCGTAGAAACCCTGATCCGAATATCCGGTACGGCGCATGGAGGCGATCGGATTCCCCACCGATTCTGCTTCATCCTCTTCCGGTCGGACCGGTGAGGGCTGTGCAATCGGTGTCATGGGCTGATCGTGATTAGCTGCACGTCTTGTCGACTCTGATTCGTCCTGGACGGCTTGAGCCGGAGAGGTCCCCACGGTCGGCGCCATCTGTTGACGATCGGTAAACCGTCGATCTTACGGTATTCGTGAAAGGTATTCGTAGTGGGATGGGACCTCTAGGGCACAAGGCCAGGCGATCTGACAACAAGTAAAAAGCCCTTTTTATACAGGTTCGGGCCTCCCTCAGGATAATAGCCCTATGTCCTGCTCGTATATATTGATCAGAGAATTGGTTTACAGGGGATGTGTATGCTAGTGGCTACCCTAGGCCTAATCGAAGACTAATACGACTAGTTCCATGGGACTCGATTCCTTCGAGGCGGTGGGTCTTCTCGTGGGAGATCGTCAAGGCTTCTGGATCTATCAAGACTTGTCTGGGTAGAAAAATCTGTCCTCCCCTATGGGATTGCTGACCCTTATATAGGGGGTTCCTAAGTCGTACCGTACATGGGCTTTCACCCAGGTAGGACTCTGACTTCCTTAAACGTCGGGATTGACTTCCTAGTTTAAGGGGCATCTTTCCTCCTTGCGAGGGTTACCTTTATACGGGATACCGTACTATACATCATCAGAACTATATAAGAACTACTCATATAACTACATGAAACTATAGTCTAGCATGTCATACAATTTAACTAGGTGATCAAACAACGATGGAAAACAATAGAGATGCACACATATGGTGCTCGGGTAATTTTGGATAAAGAATAATGGCATAAAAGAATGGCATAATGTGCCACAAGATGATAGGAGACTAACTGTACGAGTGGTGGCACGTTCGCAACACGAAACAATCGGAATGGGTTATAGATTGGTTCTAGACAGATCAGAGGGTTTTGAATGCCCCGTGATGATCGCTTAACAAAATCGCGATCTACCAATTAGGTTAGAGACTAGACACATAGAGTTACAATTCTACCAAAGGGTTTTTGTAAAACCTTACCGAGTCAACGGGAAAAGGTCGTATAAGACAGACATAATGCTGATCCAATCTGGCAATCCGCGGATAGCACGTCGGAGACGGATGGATTCCTGACAAAAGGCTACATGGATCAACATGAAATTTTTACGGAGGAATTGATAGATAACTAAGGCACAACTTGACCAAAGGGATTCTTCAAAAACTTATTGGATCAACTTGAAAGTAAGGGGTTAATGCCGATCTACCGTTTCTATAGTCACGTCTAGACGTGGACAGCAGCACAAAGAACGTCGTTTCCCAGAAATTGGAGCGTTGGATTGCCCTCAAATTTTATGGAGGTGATCTTGACAACATTATTCGCAATGACACTGAATGGATCTTCAAAAGGAGGTCCGAGGCGACGAGGATGTTGTTCTAATCTAGATGCACATGCAGAAAAACTGGGTGCAAACAGCACGTTGGTATTTAGAGCTTTTCTGGTGATTGCACCATTGGATTTTCACCAAATTTTGCACAGAGGTACGGGAGAAGGTTGTCCACGATCCCACCAAATGGATTTTCCAAAAGATTTCTAAGCAACGGAAATCATAAAAATACCGAGGAGATGCGTGCTGTTTAGAAACTACACGGGAAGAAAAGTGAGGGTATTTATAAGAGGGTGAGGAGAAGGAGTTTGACTCAAAATCTAATTGGTTAAGACCGACAGATCAAAACTAAATATGAAATGAACTCCAGAAACCCTGGGAAAACTCCACGTGACACATTTCTAATTCCAAAACAAATCAAACTCAAGTTGGATTAATTCAAATTAATTCTGGTCCAATTTGTAAAATACTAATTAAACTTTAGTTAATTCAAGAAGAAACAACAGAATTTTCTAGCTCTAATTTTAAATAAAAAATTTTAAAATGCTCTAAAAATCAGGATGTACACATTTCTAAACAGAATGCAAGAAACCAATTTCCATTTCATTACCGATTGAACAAATCGGAAGATGCTGCACACTGTCACCATGAATAGTGCCCATGCATTTTCTAATGGAAAAAGTGTATTTTTCACCCCTCAACTATTGTTTGAGTGCACATTACACCTCTTAACTTCAAAACTAGAAATATCTAACCCTTAACTCTCAAAATCAAATATAATACCCCCTCACACTATCTGTAAGCGGTTTTGACTAGTTAAGAGTGGTTTCAAGTAACGTGGCACTGACGTGGCTGCCACATCACCTCCACGTCATCCAAAAGGTTAGGAAACTTTTAGAAAAATGGAGTTGAGAGAATATTGAAAATTTTAGAATAACTTTTTATTTCAAAACAAAATCAAAATAATTCAATTATATTTTTTTCTCTGATTTTGAAAATTCAAAAGAAAAATTAGTTTTTTCAAAAAATCTTTAAAAAAATCAAAATCATAAATCTAACAAAAATTGATTTTAAAAAGTTATTTTGTAAAATTCCTAACCTTTTGGATGATGTGGAGGTGATATGGCAGCCATGTCAGTGCCATGTCACCTAAAACCGCTTAGGGATAGTGTGAGGGGTATTCTATTCGGTTTTAAGAGTTAAGGGTTAGATATTTCTGGTTTTGAAGTTAAGGGGTATAATGTGCACTTAGACAATAATTAAAGAGTGGAAAAATATATATTTTTTCTTTCTAAGCTTTGCACAACTTTTTAAGCTGGTAGCTGCAGCCTCTGCCGTGTCAGACACCAGTATTCACGTTCATGGGTAGAAAATTAATTCTTGTGTCATAATTAGCAGTAGATCAACAGATACTCAAAGTGTGATTATTGGTACGTATCCCCGTGACGGATCCGACGGCAGGGACACATGGAGCCATGGCTCCACCTCCTGCAAAACATTTCCCCAAAATCAATTTACATGTATAGATCAACTGTTCGTACGACGAACTTAAATAAAAAAACAAAATCAAGAAAAACATCAACATGGCCGATGAACAGTTCGAGACGGTAAGATATGGTATTGCCAGTTCTACATCAATATTGTCCCAGGCCATCACGTTATATTGAAGAAAAGCCATCACAGACATCGACGTACTAGTAAAATGGGAAGCATGGGAACAGTGCACTACTTCCAAAATGGAGAAAGATAAAAAGAAAAGGTGCAACAAGAGGTTATCGCAAAACACAGGCGTCACCCTAAACAACACGGGTGCCCATCATCAGGGAGGAAGCTCTTCCTTGAGCAATATCACAAGTAGAGCGCATTGCCCAACTGATCGATGCTCTAGCATAGCTCAATCCTATTTTCAAATGACAAGATTGTGATCTCAACATCCAATAATCTGCAACAGGTAGTGTTGACTTCCAGTTTTCCTTTCAAGAACTGCCGCAAATCTTCAGGATAAGCATGAACATTAATTAATACGCTGCTCATGTACAATTACGCTAGTAACAAGAGTTGTGGTTTTACCGGGAAAGTAATGGCAAATGCACTTACTGATAAACTAGTGTTTACCTTAGTTCCGTCTGAGATATGCCTCCTTAATCCCGTGCAGCCTTGCAGCCACTTCCTGCATGTTGAGGCGCTCGTTCGAGGACAGCTTGGGGCAACAAAGTCCAATGTTTAGCACCGAGATTAAACAGTCCAAGTCCCTTCCCTTCATGGCCACTAGAGTTTCTTCAGGAAACTCAGACTGATCTTGAAGTAATTCCGGGTCAATGATCTGTGATATCCTAGCTGGATAGTTCATCTCGACAAACATAGCAATGTTCAGTCCATCTTTCAACATATCGTCTGTGGGGCTCTTCCGTAAAAATATTTCAAGTAGAACAATTCCAAAGCTATAAACATCGCTAGCAGTTGAAACATAACCACCTGTTGCACACTCTGTAGTACAGGAACAATTCGATCCAAATGTTAGTATAAAGAGATATCATTATCCAATGGAAGAATATGAAAATTGGAAATACCTGGAGCAACATATCCAATGGTTCCCTTTATTGCAATCGAAGAAGTTGAGTTTGAGTCACCAGAAGAAGATACCGTAGAATCAAATTTCAACCTTGCAAGGCCGAAGTCTCCAACATGGGCTGTCATGTTGTCATCTAGAAGAATATTGCTAGGTTTCAGATCACAATGAACGATAGTTCCCTGGTTATTATGGTGTAGGTACGCCATTGCATCTGATACATCCACCATAATGCATAACCTTTGAGCTAGTGAAATATAGTTCAAACTTGAAGAGCTTTCATCATCTTGAACCGAGTGTAGCAATTTATGCAAGTCCCCTCGTGGCATGTACTCAAATACTAGTGCTTTGAAATCATTTCCTCTTGAATCAATGCTAGAGCATGCGGTTAGGATAGGGACTAGATTCTGATGTCGCACATTCCTTGGAGCATTGCATTCTGCAATGAAGCTCTCTTGTCTCTAGGCTAAAGACTTTCACAGCAACAACTTTTCTGTGTTGAAATAGTCTTCCTTCGTATACATAGCTATAGCTGCCCCTGCCGATCAAATTATCTGCTGAGAACCCCTCCGTTGCTTTGGAAAGATCATTGTAAGAAATTTTGAGGAACTCCATACCAAATGATGGCAAAGGAATATGTTTTTTCATCTGCCTTCCCCTCGAGAACAATAGAACATAAATGAACACAACAATTAACACCACGATTGCTACTGTGATCACTACCTTCAGCACAAAAGAACGCTTCTTAGCTGAATCTGAAGGCGGAATAGAACATGCGTGTAGCTGTAACTTTGGTGCCCCACCACAAATCCCTGGATTTCCATCAACCCGCGTAGCAGTTACATTCTTGAAGATTCCTTTTGCTGGGGCCTCACCCTCAAGATGGTTAAATGACAAATCTATTTGTTCAAGAAGTTGAAGAACACCAAGAGACGTTGGTATTGATCCAGTCAAATCATTGTATGACAAGTTGAGAACCTTTAGGACACTTAGGTCGCCAAATGAAGTGGGGATGCTTCCATTGAAAATATTCATACCCAACTCAATTGTTTCCAAACTTCTACAATTACCCAGAGTGCGAGGAATTTCTCCAGATAGCTTATTGGATGAAACATACAAATGAGTAAGTTGTTTGGCATTGCCGATGTTGCTAGGAAGTTCTCCATAGAAGTTGTTGAAAGATAAGTCAAACATAAATAGCGTTGGAATTGTGAGTATCTCCTTTCGTAATCTACCATGAAGATTGTTGTCGTAAACTCGCAGTGTTCGAAGCATTGGGAGGCTTCCTAAGCTTGGGGGTATATGACCACCAAACTTATTAGATCCTAGATCGAGAGTCCCCAGTCGAGACAAATTTGAAAGGGACATTGGAATAAACCCCATAAACATGTTGTCATATAACCATATTTCTTGCAAATTCCTAAGCCTCCCGAGCCATTCAGGAATCACCCCAGTAAATTGATTGTTCTCCAATGCCAATATATAGAGGTTGGGAAAGTTTTTTACGCCACAAGGAAAACTCCCTGATAATTTATTTGCTCCCAAATATAAAGTGTGAAGCTGAACAGAAAGGTTACCTAATGAAGCTGGTACATGGCCTTCTAGACGATTTCCATGTATCGAGAAATCCCGTAGCTCAGTGCAATTGGCTAAGCTATACATAAACTCCCAATCTTGATTGTTATGTGCTTTGAGTTTATTTAGCTCTAGATTTAACCAAGACAGTTTGGTTAGTTTGCCAATGGAGCCAGGCACCACCCCGGTAAAACTATTGTTTGATATATCAACAAGGTAGAGCTTGGATGCGTTTGTCAGCGAAGGGGGGATATGCCCATGAAGGTAGTTGCTGGCTAATAATAGCCGTTGGAGATTAGGTACATAATTACCGAGATTTGCCGGAAGCTCTCCGCTAAAATTATTAAGAGTAAGGCTGAGATCAACAAGAGTAGAAAGATTCAAGATGGCTTGTGGAAACCTACCTGCTAACCGATTGGCTCCAATGTACAGGAATTGTAGCCTGCGGAACTTTGCAAACTCATTCGGTACGTCGCCCTCGATTTTATTACGTATGCATCTAAAATCGTTCAGCACCGTGAGATTGGCCAGAGAAGAAGGAATGGTTCCGGTAAGATTATTAGCCGAAAGATTCATCTCTTGAAGTTTAGGTGGCCAATCTCCAGGAATTTGCCCAACTAGATTATTGCCATTTAGGGCTAGAACCTCGAGATGGGAAGAGTTTGCAAAGCTAGGTATCCTTCCTTGCAGTGTGTTGTTACTCAAGAGAAGATATTGGAGGTGGCGTAAGTGACCAAGGGAAGAAGGGATCTCTGCAGTGAATGTATTTTCCGACAGGATCAGATATTTTAGGAATATTAAATTTCCTAGTGAATGAGAGAGGGGACTGTGAGGGACCCGATATTTTAGACCGATTCAAGGAATTCACCACAAGTGAAGACAGTGACCATAGCTGCTACCTGCGACGGACTATGGCCCACCCCCGCCCCGTGCGATATGCATACGGCACGGTGCGTATGACTCACCACGTTTTGATTGAGGGATCGTGATTCCAAAAAAACATACGCCACAACGCGTATGACTCACTTTGGCAATGGACCGTTCCTTCACTTTGCACTTCTCTTGAATCGAAAATAAAATAAAAGTTCCTCCATATGCATCCAACCACACTCCCCATTCAACATACAGGCATGACAGACGGGAGGTGGGGGCATATGTTGGACAGCAAGCATATCATCACACGAACTACTACAATAAGATAATAATACTAGCTGTCCACCTTGGGAACAAAAGATTACATCACTCGGCTATAACCGAAAGTTTTAGTCGAATCCATAAAGTGAAACGAGTAGCAGCGGATGAAATAAACAAGACCCACAGCAGCGCCTCAACCGCTGTCCAAAACATTCCCACAAGAACCCCAGGAGTCGAACACTACCGAGGAAACCACAATTTCAAGCGTCGTCGAAAAAGTCCTCGACCACTGGCTCACCTGCAAGCTCTAGGGATAACCTAGGTGAGTACAAGAGTACTCGCAAGACTTATTCGTGCTTGATTAAATGTCCTACGCCTGGATTTACTACAGCAGGAATAAACATGATGCTTCTCAGAGTAACAAGATACAGAATTAAGAACATAGCATTAACAGTGTGAAGGAAGGACAAGGTAGGCAACATGCAACAAGCTCTGCTTGCCTTGCTCAAGTTGTTCCTGGTCTTGTGGTGAATCGTGAGCCTGGTGGTCTCCTTATTCAAGCTCTAGTGCAAGCAATGCGAATACCGGAAACAAAACGATAAACAAAAGTAATGAGTCCAGCATGTATGCATGATGGTTGATGCTTAGTGTAAGAATCTAAAATGACGTATGGAGGATAGAAATCTATCGTAACAAGAATACGTTGGTTTGGATGGGTAGAGACGAGGTTACAATCCTAACGATGCATGCATGTCCGATTATCTTCGATTGCAAGTTCGGATGGAAAACTACTTTGCACATTAGATGGTCAGGGCCTACAATGTTTATATTTTAGTAGGGCTCTGCGATACGAAGTTAGCGCAACAGGAATCATGCGATTTGGAGCTACGGTCGTCAAGTTATGGACTATCAAAGACTTTGTACGAAGAAAAGAGCTTAATTCAAATTCAAATTGGCCTGGAGTTACATTTCAAGTTTTGAAATTTTGTTTCAGCCAAGTTGTAGGAAATTTCATAAGCTTTCCAGCGATATAAAATTGGCTCAAATCGGAGCTATGGTTCAAAAGTTATCGTAGTTTAAATTTCATCGAGAAAATGGTCTAAAACCCTAACCCTAAACCAGCGAGAACAAAAATGCTACGCGTACCCTAACTCTATCCTAATTTCTACACGCACCCGAACTGGTTTACCCCGGATTTCCTAACCCTAACCGTACCCCACTGACATGCGGGTCCCGCTGTCAGCCGGTGTGGGCTTGGCAGCCAACCGGGGCTTGCCACGCGGCCTTCTTTCCCTCTCTCTCTCATCCTCTCTCTGGCTTGGTGCTGGGGTGGCCGGGGAGCTCGCCGGAGCTTCACCGGACTTGGCCGGGGGTGAAGGAGGGCGTGGTCGGCTCGGCTGAGGACGGAGGAAGGAGGAGGGGCTCACCCCGAGCGCGATGGGTGGACGCGGGGGAGCGGAGGTGGCCGGGACGAGGTACGCGACGGTGGGCGGCGGTGGAGCTCTTCGGTTGCCGCCGGCGAGGTGGTTCCAGGCACAGATCTACGGAGAGAAGGCGCGGGTGAGGTTAAGAAAGAGGAGAGTCAGCTCGGGAGCGAAAGAAAAGGGGCAAGAAGGCATCGGAGCGGCGGAGAGAGCTCACCGAGATCTTGGCCGGACTCGGGGAAGAAGGGGTTGGCGGTGGCTTCCCGTGCTCGGACCTGCGAAATGGAGAAGATGGGGAGGTGAGGGATGACACGAGCGGGCTCGGAAGCTCAGAGGGGGAGGTCGGGGCTCACCGGTCGGCCGGCAATTGCTCACCGGATTAATGCCGAGCTCGGGGAAGAAAACGGCGGCGCGGGAAGGTAGGGCACCGTGGAGAGAGGCGCTAGGGTTGCGGTGGCATGGGGGAGAAAGGGGAGAGGCGGCGCAGTCCGAAGGAGGGGGCTTTATAGGGCGGCGGCGCGGTCGGAAAGGTGGGGCGTCGCCCACCTCGGCCTACCGGCGACGGCGGCGTGGAAGGCAGGTGCTGGCGGGTGGGCCCGCGCGGTAAGAGAGAGGGGAGAGGCTGACCAGCGGGGCCCGGGGTCAGAGAGAGGAGGGAAAGGCGCGCGGGCTGGCGGGCTGGCCGAGTTGGCCTCGGCCCAATAAGCCCCGGCCGGTTTCCCCTTTTTATTTTTGAGTTTTTCTTTTTAAACTTTAGCTGAATTTATTATTTCAAAGGAGCACTCAAAACAGCTCCAAATGAGCTGAAATTTTTACAGGAGTTTTATAAACAAGTTAAGAACTTACCATAAAAATTTGATATCATTTGGATGATTTTTGACCTGGTTTTGAATTTAATTTCAAATATGGTCCAAAATTGAGTTGAACTTCAACTAGGCCCTAAATCATTCCAAAAATTTTGAAAATTGACATGGAGCTAGTGTTGTCATTTTCATAGCCTTTTCCAAAATTTGGTGAAATTTTACCCACAATATCTGTCCTTTCCCGTAACCCTAGTTTTCGCCATTTTAGGGTTTGAAATCGGACGCTTCGGTTGAGCTATCATTTCATGTAGCTTTTGGATCAATCTTGGAAAGGACATGTTGGTGAATGGTTCCAACCAAGGAACTTTAGACCTTAAACACCTATTATTGCGGAAACCCTGGTTTGCTAACCCAAATAAGTTGATTGGTGTTTGTAAAATTTTCCACCGAGGATGAGATATGTATGTATTCTATAAAATATAATCATATCACATCTAAGTTTAAATAAGGTGTGTGCACGGGGGATGATGACATGTATGCATGAATGCAAGGATTTGGGTATTACAAGACCTACCCCCCTTAAAAAGATCTCGACCCGAGATCTCTAACGGTCGGCAAACAAGGATGGAAATTCAGTCTTGAGCCAATCTTCGCGTTCCCACGTAGCTTCATCTTCTGTATGGTTGCTCCATTGGACCTTGAAGAATTTGATGGCGCGATTCCGGATTTTGCGCTTGGCCTCATCGAGAATGCACACCGGGTGTTCTCGATATGTAAGATCTTCATGTAGTACTTCCATCTCAGGGTTGATCTTCGTCTCGGGGACGCGATGGCAAGCTTTTAGCTGGGACACATGGAAGACATCATGCAACCGAGACAGCCCAGGAGGCAATTCCAATTGGTATGCGACGGTCCCTCGTGTGGCTAGGACTTGGTAGGGACCGATATAACGAGGAGCTAACTTTCCTTTCATTGCAAAACGGCGGACACCTCTGAAGGGAGTGACCTTGAGGTACACACTATCCCCAATTTGAAATGTAACTTCGCGACGATGAGGATCGGCATAGCTCTTTTGCCTAGACTGAGCTTCACGAAGACGTTCCCGTATGAGGTGAACTTGGTCCTCGGCTTCCTCAATTGCATTTGGTCCAAAGAATTGCCTCTCGCCGGTCTCGAACCAATTTAGTGGGGTTCTACATCTTCTTCCATAGAGCACTTCAAAAGGGACCATACCGAGGCTAGCTTGATAACTATTGTTGTAGGCAAATTCCGCATATGGCAAGCAGTCCTCCCAATTGGAACCAAGCGTGAGAACACAGGACCTCAACATGTCTTCAAGAATTTGGTTTGTCCGTTCAACCTGACCTCCGGTTTGAGGATGGAATGCGGTGCTAAAAGACAGAGAGGTTCCCATAGCCTCGTGTAAACATTTCCAGAACCGGCTGGTAAATTGGGTGCCTCGATCTGAAATGATTCTCATGGGAACACCATGGAGGCAAACGATTCGAGCGATATACAACTTTGCTAGGTGGCTCACTTTATGTGTGGTCTTCACGGGGATGAAGTGAGCGACCTTGGAAAGACGATCCACAATCACCCATATTGCATCATTGCCCTTCGGGGATTTCGGCAAGCCTACCATAAAATCCATACCAATCTCTTCCCATTTCCACTCGGGAATAGGGAGTGGCTGAAGCAGGCCCGCTGGTCTCTGATGTTCGGCCTTCACACGACGGCACACGTCGCACTCGGCAACATAGCGAGCGATCTCCCGCTTCATTCGGGTCCACCAAAATCGGCGACGAATGTCTTGGTACATCTTAGTACTGCTAGGATGAATGGCCAACGGGGAGTTATGAGCTTCATGAATAATTAGGTCCTTTAGTTGCTGGTCCTTGGGCACCACGAGTCTTTTTCCAAACCACAGAACTCCATCCTTATCTTCGGTGAAACAGGTCGTGGTACCATCCTTCACTTTTTCCCTGATTTTCTGCATACCAACATTTTGAGCTTGGGCAGCCTTGATTTGGTCTTCTAAAGATGGTTTTACCTGAAGAGTGGCAAGGGTACCTTGCTCAACCATCTCCAGATTGAGCCGCTGAAATTCCACATGGAGAGGCGGTTGTTGCTCAAGAATCATGGCGTTGTTGCAATAGGCTTTTCGGCTAAGTGCGTCAGCGACGACGTTGGCCTTGCGGGGGTGTAATTTAAACCCATCCTTGATGAGCTCAAGCCATCTCCTTTGGCGAAGATTCAGGTCTGGTTGGGTAAACAGGTACTTCAAACTTTTGTGGTCCGAATAGATTTCACAACGATTACCGATGAGGTAATGTCGCCAGATCTTGAGAGCATGCACTACGGCAGCTAACTCCAAGTCATGGGTGGGATAATTGGCCTCATGAGGGCGCAACTGGCATGAGGCATAGGCCACGACGCGACCTTCTTGCATGAGCACACAACCCAATCCATTCTGGGAAGCATCACAGTAAACTTCGAAACTCTTATGGATGTCTGGGAGGATAAGCACTGGGGCTGAGGTTAGCTTCTTTTTGAGCTCTTGGAAGCTCGCTTCACACTTGTCAGACCACACGAGCTTATGGTCCTTCTTCAACAATTCAGTCATCGGCTTCGCTATGGAGGAGAAACCTTCGATGAATCGACGGTAATAACCTGCGAATCCGAGGAAACTTCGGATCTGGGTAACCGATTTGGGTTGCTTCCACTCTTGGACGGCTTGCACCTTATTTGGATCTACTGCGACACCTTGAGCTGAAAGCACATGACCCAAAAATTCCACTTGATGCTTCCAAAATTCACACTTCGAGAATTTGGCATACAGACGATGCTCACGGAGCTTGTCGAGCACCATTCTCAAGTGGTCTTCATGCTCCGATTCAGATTTGGAATAGATGAGGATATCATCGATAAAGATGACCACAAACCGATCAAGATACTCCATAAAAACTGAGTTCATGAGTTGCATAAAGGTGGAAGGGGCATCGGTTAAACCAAATGACATCACGGTGTATTCGTATGACCCATATCGAGTGGTAAAGGCTGTTTTTGGGATGTCTTCATATCTGATTTTTATCTGGTGGTAGCCTAACCTGAGGTCAATCTTGGAGAAGACACATGCTCTGGTTAACTGGTCAAAGAGATCATCAATTCGGGAAGAGATATTTATTCTTCACCGTAAGCTCATTCAGCGGGCGGTAATCAACCACCATCCGCAGGCTTGAATCCTTTTTTTTCACAAACATGGCTGGGCAACCCCAGGGCGAGGAACTCGGTCTAATGAAGCCCTTGTCCTCAAGCTCCTTGAGTTGCTTCTTCATCTCCAACAACTCGTTCGGGGTATCTGGTATGGTCGCTTCGAAACAGGGGCGATTCCAGGGGAAGATCGATGACAAACTCCACTGCACGGTCCGGGGGCATACCCGGCAATTCCTCGGGGAAGACATCCGGGTACTCGCATACCACTGGGACAAAATCAATTCCTTGGTCTTGAGTGCCGCTCATGGCAAAAAGATGCCCTGACAAAGATGGCGACACAAACTTCACTTCTCTACCGGAGTTGGCGATAAGAGAGACGGACCTTTCGGCACAATCTATCTTTGCCTTGTGTTGGACCAACCAATTCATGCCCAAAATAACATCTAAACCTTTCGATCCAAGGACTACCATATTGGCTAGGAATAACTCTCCATGAATTTCTAGCTTAACACCCTCGCAAACGAGCTCAGTCCTTAGTTCTGAGCCGCGTGTTGCAATAATGAGGGGATGATGTAATGCTGATGAGGGAACATGATTATCACGTGCAAACTTGCTGGATATAAAGGAATGGGATACTCCAGAATCGAAAAGAACGGTGGCAGGAGTTGAGTTCACGAAGAGCGTACCCAGCACCACCTCTGGCGCAGCCTGTGCTTCTTCGGCTGTGACGTGGTTCACCCTGCCACGGCCGGGGACTTGGGGCTTGGTGGGGGCTGGTCCTCTGACTTGGGGACCTCCTCTTGTCTGCCCTTGCTGCACCTTGGGGGCAAAGGTGTGCCCCGAGTGTGTAAGGGAGCAATGTGTGCCCCGAGCGTGGAAGGGAGCAATGGTTGGCATAGTGCCCCATAGCTCCGCAGTTATAACACTGAACTTTACTCAGATCAGGTAAAAGCCGAGACTGTCCTCCTTGGGGGACGGGGCTGGTAACCTTGCTGCTGCGGGCGAAGGACGAAACCTTGGGGCCTTGATGGGAACGGTCCCGCTGGACGGGGTGGTTGTGGTAGCCACGTCCGCGGTTTCTGCGAACTGCTCCCCGCAGATTTTTGTAACTCCCTCTCACGCTTGCGGGTCTGATGGAGTGCTGACTCTTTTGCTTCCACTTTAATGGCTTTGTCCACGAGGTGTTGGAAGTTGCGCACATCCACGGTGGCGAGTTTGGCTTGCATTTCTTCATTCAGTTTGCCCATAAACTTCTCCACTTTGTCCTCGTCGGTGGACACTTCACATGGTGCATATCGTGCCAGATGGTTGAATTCGTGAAGGAACTCAAGAATGGGTTTCTTGCCTTGGCGTAGGTCACGAAATTCTTCTTTCTTTAGCGCCATAATACCGGAAGGAATGTGGAATTCACGGAAGCCGGTCCGGAACTCGGCCCACGTGACCACATGGCCGGCGGCTTGCATGGCCAGGAAGCTCTCCCACCAATCAGCAGCAGCTCCTTCGAGGTAATGGGAGGCGAAGTTGACCTTGTCATCCTCCGCACATTGCGCCAACTGAAGCTTCCTCTCGATGGTGCAGATCCAGTTATCTGCCTCTAACGGATCATCAGCCCTGTCGAAGGTTGCTGGCTGGGTTCGCTGGAAATCAGATAGGCCTCCTCGGGCTTGACCACCAGCTGCGCCTTGATTGCGCGCAAGTTGATCCAGGATTCGGTTCTGCGTTGCAAGCAGGTCCGCGATGTTGGGCTGCTGAGGGGGAGGTGGCACTTCCTCTTCTTCACGCTCACGGCGACCACGAGCAGCTCCACGCGTTCCAGACGCCATTCTGTTGCAACCAAGGGATAACAGAATGAGACGGCAACTCGAGAGGCTAGGAAAGCAAAACATTTGCACTACGGTATAGCGAGGTATTCATGAACATGTCACATTATTTCATACACATTTTCTCGAGAAAACGAAGTACAAAACATGGTACGAACGATTGACCACAATTCTCAATTGCATTAATACGTTCGACATAGTTCATAGATGGGGCTGCGGTTTAGATCACCTTATGGTGAAATAAACGTTACAAGATGCCAAAAATTGCAGCCTCCAATACCCAAATACATGCCTCCAAAAGATAACTTAACCCTAGGTTGTGGTTCGGCTTACACCACAAAATGAGACCTTCGTTTTGACATCCAAAACCTGGACAGCACTACTAGGGACTATATGGTGCTCCTTCGTTGCGACGACAGGTCTCATAAGCCTCCAAATATACTTTCCAAGCACTCATCCTACTCTTCATCAGTCGGTGGGTTACTATTGGTGTACCACATACGTATCGAGGGGTCCTCTTCCTCTTCTTCTTAGCGGCAGATGGTGCAGCTTCATAGGTAGGAGCTGGGGCGACTGGTGTCGAGGTACCTCCTCGGGAGAGTCTTGGGGTGAAAAGCCGTAGGTACTCACGAGATGTCATCCTCTTACGTGGCTTTGCTCCAGAACTTGAGGTTGAGTGGTCTCACAAGGTGGAGTTGGGGTTGGCTCTCGCACCTGAACGTGTGGATTCTCACCACAGGACGATTCTTCTCCATCCTCAACACGCCGTCTTCTGCGCAACTCAGCACGGAGATAGTGGTTGTATCTTAACACTCGCAGCAACTCGTGAGTCGTGTCTTTGTAATCCAAGTACAGCCCGTCATACATTATCTCCGCAGAGACAATGTGATTGGCAGTCTCCAGCTCCGTCTCATCCTCTTCGTCGTCGCTTGGCGCGGGTACCATGATATTGTCACCTCCATTGCTTATCTGGGGAATGAGGTGGAACTGGGAGAAGAAGAAGATGTCGTTGTAGCGATGACGGATGTAGTGGACTGCTTTCCTTCCAGCTTCAAGCCTGGCGTTATCATCACTGGCCCTGGCTGCCCTAAAAGCTTGACATTCATCAGGGGTCTTCACAATAACCCATCCAGTCCAGTAGTGAATCCTCCCTTGGACCTTAAAACTCTTGGCATGGAAGGCGGGGAGGTCTCCATGCGGCACATTAAGGTGTTCCAACATTCTCCATAACAGGGTGGCCCAACTTCCCAGCTGGTTCGGGTCGGTCACAAAGCTGTACACCATCCTATGAAATTTTAGGGTTAGAGAGGGTAAGGTCAGCCACACAAGGAAAAACAAATGCAATATAGGAGAACATTCAGAACTAAGAGCGATGAGGGTAAGGAATAAAAGCAATCTACTTGCTAGTTTTAAACATAGGGTTTAACTTTTCAATTAGTTTTCTCGGCAACGCCAAGTCCTAACTAACGACCACTTGCAATTGGCTTCCTATGGTCAGCTCGGCTCTGATACCAAGCTGTGAGGGACCCGGTATTTTAACCCGAATCAAGGAATTCAAAACAAGTGAAGACGGTGACCATAGCCGCTACCTGCGACGGACTATGGCCCACCCTTGCCCCGTGCGACATGCATACGACACGATGCGTATGACTCACCACGGCCTGATTGAGGGATCACGATTCCAAAAACATACGCCACAATGCGTATGACTCACTTTGGCAATGGACCGTACATTCACTTTGCACTTCACTCGATTCGAACTAAAACAACAAGTTCCTCCATATGCATCCAACCACATTCCCCATTTCAACATACACACATGACAGACGGGAGGTGGGGGCATATGTTGGACAGCAAGCATATCATCACACGAACCACTACGATACGATAATACTACTAGCTGTCCACGTTGTGAACTATTCAGTTTACATCATTCGGTGATAACCGGAAACATATTCAAATATGAAGTATTTAAACAACAGCGGAAGAAAGTTAAGTGAGTCCCACAGCGGCGCATCAACCGCTGACCAAAAACCAACCAAATCCCACGAGTCAATAGCCACCAAGAAAACCAAGAGATTAGACATCCTCGAAGTAATCCTCGACCACTGGCTCACCTGCAAGATCTAGGAATGTCCTAGGTGAGTACAAACGTACTCGCAAGACTTATTCGTGCTTGATTAAATGTCCTACACATGCAACTACGACAGAAACGAAACCTGGCAGGATTCAAGTCAACAGAGTCTACAGGTTATGGCATGGTAGCAACAATACGGAGGAAAATCTACCAGGGAGTAACTCCTAATCCAGCTTTCATACCATTCCATAACCGATCATCATAGATATACCAGATGACTCCCCAACCATTCGGGGACAGTCCACAACACAACCATAGCTTCAATTCTCAAGACCACATATTTATTCACTCTCGGATCGTTACCGGCAATCGATCACCCTGGATATGATGAGTGCATTTCCCTTGGAGGTTGCAAGGCTCCAAGTGATATCGAGACTTACCTCAATCATATCCCAGCCTCGATTCCGCTAACGTCCACACGGTGATAAGGGAGATGCACGATGGAGTTACCTCAGATTGGTATAGCGACAAACACACTTCTGAACACCGGGTCGCATTCTGACACTTCAATAAATACCAATCGTATCCATCGTGCAAGACCCTCGGCTCTCACATCTCACTTAATTAGGTTCAGCTAGGTAGAGCAATCCGGTTAAGTTTCAGCTACACCTGAACAGTACAGGTAACCCCACCTAACATGCTAGTTTCAAATATTCTGACCACCATATCGAACAAACCATTCTTCCACAAACACCGATAGATAAGCATATGAAATGACAATAATAAGGTGCAACAAGCTCTGCTTGCCTTGGTCGCAGGGTTCCGGATCTTGATCGGAAGTGAAAGCCGAGTGGTCTCCTTCTTCGGGCTCTACCCGGGGTCGATACCGTGCTCGGAGGGGATGGAGGAGCTCGGGGTTGGGCTGGCGACGGCGAGGAGCGGCGGAGGGCGTCGGGTGTCGTCGGCGACGAGCTTCCGAACTCGGATCAGAACGAGCGCGAGAGTTCGCCAGAGTCGCTGCCGGACTTGGGGAAGGAGGAGATAGCGGTGGCTTCCGGGGCTCGGATCGGAGTGCGGGGAATTGCTCGCCAGAGCAGAGGCCGAGCTCGGAGAAGAAAGCGGTGGCGCGGGGAGGCAAAGCACCGGAGGAGAGGAGGCTAGGGTTTTCGGACAAGAGGAGGAGAGAGCTGTCGGGACGGCATATTTAAAGGGCGGCATGGCTTCGGACAGCCGGTGGGTGGATCCGCCGCCCACCTCGGCCACTCGGCGCCGGAGGCGTGGAGGCCGGGTCCTGGCAAGCGGGACCAGCGCGGCAGAGAGAGGAGGGGCGCGGGAGAGGCTGGCAACCGGGCCCCGCATGATAGGGAGAGGGGAGAAGCGGGTCGCGGCGCTGGCGGGTTAAACGGGCCGGTCTGGGCTGGCCGAGTGGGCCTCGGCCTGAACTCTTTTCCTTTTTCTTTTTCTTTTTCCTTTTTCTTTTAAAGCTACAGCATCTTCTTTTATTCAATTGCACCTCCAATTCAACTCCAAATTGATTGAAATTTTTACTGAACTTTCAAAATGTCAATTATGAGCTACTGTAAAAATTTGGGATCATTTGGACACTGCTTGACCTGGTTTTGAATTTAAATTCAAATTAGGGCTCAAAATGGGGTTGAACTAAAACTAGGTCCTAAACTTCTCCAAAAATTTTGAAATTTGGCATGGAGCTAACATTTTCATATTCATGGCTATTCCCAAAGTTTGGCAAATTTTTATGCACATTAACTTGCCCATTTACTTAACCGTAATTTTTATCTCTTTAGGGTTTGAAATCGGAGTTTCAATTGAGCTATCATTTCATGTAACTTCTTGGATCAATCTTGGGAAGGTATTGTTGGTGAATGGTTCCAACCAAGAGCTCTAAACCTTATTCACCTAATATTGCGAAAACCCTAGTTTGCTAACCCAAATAAGTTGATTGGTGTTTGCAAAATTAACCACCGAGGATGAGATTGTACATATTCTATAAAATACAATCATATCATATTTAAGTTTAAATAAGGTGTGGGTGTGCGGGAATGATGACATGTATGCATGAATGCAAGGCAAAGACCTAATCGTCGAATTCGGGTATTACAGCCATCACCCAGATCTCCTCACCGGCTAAACCTAACATGCTAAAGTGGGGATCAGCAGAACGGCATATTCCTAACATGTTAATTCACAAATTAATACCGAAACCTAACGTGCTAATCTCACTTGGAATAACAAAACCACCATACATGTATACATTATGTATATATATATCTGATTAATCAATCCAATCTAGCTGGGTAATACTTCATGCCATAATTCCCTAACCATGCTAGAATGGGCACAAGAAAATATATTGCATGTAGTAACCTTTCGCTACCACTAGAACAAGATACACGCGTTGTAAGTGTAGGTGTGTATAAAAAGAAAAATATAACTCTCTTCCATCCAACCTCAACGCGAAAGCTTATAATTAATCTCTGCTCTCTTATTTCTTGAACAGTGCCACGTAACATCAAATCAATCTGCAGCTCCATGCACTATGAAACACACTCACTTTTCCTATTGTATGCATGTCTCAATTGCTAACCGCACCTTAGTGCACCAACCGACATGCATGCTAGCCTCTACCATGTGGACCCTGACCCACTCGGCATACCCCTGCTGAATTTTACTCTCGTTGCTAAGGCCACCAACTATGTACCAACCGACCTCATTGGCCACTATTCGCTCTACTGCAGCACCGTGTCACGTCTTCCCTTTCCTACAGCACCAGGCGGAGATATTTCCTCACCACCATCTTACTTCTCCTCCCCAAATTTCCTCCAGCTTCTGTTGTTCTTCTTCTTCTTCTAGCTACACTCTCCCAAGTGCTCCTTCATCTTCCCCAAACTCCATCTCCAATCCACTCTTATCTGAGCTCCTTCCTCCATTGCCTCTTCCTCCTCACTCCACTGCCGCAGTGGTCAGCTAGTTCCAGTAAGTATCCATCTACCGAGTTCTTCATCTCCTTGCCCCTCTCTGAACTCTCTCCTCTCCCGCAGGTCAAGCAACTCAAGCTCCACCAGTGCCGTTCATCCGAGCAGCTCTGCTTCCTCCTCTACCCGGGCTGTTCGCAGAGCTCCTCCTCCATTTACTTCCTACCAAGCACGAGCTCCACCCATCTCCATTACTCCATCTCCCCCTCAGCAGCCTAGTCCTGAGCTCCTCCATTCAATCAACCCGAGTTAGCACCTCCCCCATCTGCCCCGTTCCTCCCCATTGCTTCTCCCGAGCTCGCCCGTAGCTGCATCGCGCCAAGATCCGCTCTACTCCGCCGCTCCCAGCGCTCCCTCCGCCGCCGACGAGCAAAACCAGCGGCCGCCCTCGGATCTGGCTAGGGCACGCCGCCGCCAGCTCCTCCACGACTGGCCGCCCCCGCCTGGACCGCAGCGCCGCCTGCCCCACCCCTTATGAGCGCCGCCCGCCTTGCCCAAAGAGGCCGGCACCGCCGTCGCCCCTCAAGCCGGCTTTGTCCGTGCGTCCTACCGCGCCCACCGCCGGCGAGGTACGCCAGGTCGGCGCCGCTAACCCCTCTCGCCACGGTCCCGATCCCCGCCCGCACCGCGCCAATGCACCGGAATCAACCCCATCTCAAGCTCGAGCTGTGTCCAGCAGCGGCAATGCCGCCCTTCTCCGCTCGTCCTCACCAGAGCAGGCCTTCCCGAGCGCCACCGGACGCCAACGGTGAGTTTCCCATTCTGAGCACGGTTCCATCCGCGCCACCTCTCGCAGCCGTCCTAGCCCCAGCGTCGGTCGCGTCCACCAATCCCTGCTCCTAGCTCCGTTCCAGAGCCGCCACCCAAGCCGCCGCACCACAGATCGCAGCTTCTCTGTCTAGGATCCACCCTCCGTCGAGCTCGCCGCCGGTGAGCACCCTTGCCGCACCGCCACAATGGAGTTCCGGAGCCACCGCCCCAGCTAGCTCCGGCCGCCACTGCCACGGAGCTCGCCGTCGTGCGTTTCCCCGAACGCACGAGCACTGGTTTGAGCTCTGCCCAGCACCACCCGCCGGCCAACCACAACAACACACCTAGGAACCACTGCTTATCTAACCCTGTTCTCAGCATCACTCGCCCTAGCTCGAACGCTATTCACCGCCGGCACACTGCCGTCCGCCGCGGCAGGTAAGCACCGGCACCCGCCTATTTCCCCAATCTCACTCCCTGCCTAAGTTCCTGCGGGCACGCCCTAACTAGCACACCCGACGAGCGGGCCCAGGCGACCCAACGCAGCACCCGGCTACTCTAGGAGGAGGCGTAAAAGCAAAAATCGCTTTTGACATCACCCTTTGAACCCGAGTCCTGTTAAATGGTAAATGACCTCAGCGTAGCCAATCCTCGGACGTCTATTTCTCCCAATTTGTTGACCCAAATCAATCCGTCTTTCTTCCTAAAACTATAGAATTTCTTGAGTTTCTTCTTTGTACCACTTCTGCTTTGAATTTTTTGAAGATGCGTGAAATTTAAAATTTAAAAAAATTTAAATCTCAAAGTAATTCATAACATAAAGGATATATATGTATATATATCAAGAAATATTGGTCCAGAGAACCTCAAATAGATTCTCGGCCTGTTTTCAAACATATTCTATCCTTTGACTCCTATCGTCTTACTAAAAACAATGTATTCGCTTTATAAACTATGAATCGTGAGTTAAAATACGTATATCTCAAAGCTCTTGACGAAAGATTGCAGTATTATCGTAGATTTTTCCAAAAGCATATTTTTGGACTTACCTTGTGGGGATAACTAAGATTGCAAACCTCAAAAAGATAGAAACAATTTGGGAGAATGAAACCCTAACAAGCGTAGCATCCTGTTAGACGAAGGAATACCTTGCTATGTTCATCAAACCCTAATCCGAGTTTGAAGACCTGCAGCATAACCTTGTACGTCGATTTGACAAACGAAACTAAAACGCAATGAATGTCCACCTGAATACAAAGAGAGTCGATGAAACCCTAATTCGACCCTCGACCCTAAAAGCGATACCTCTGGTCATGAAGACCTAGTGCCCTTCCTTCCACACTTCTAAAAAAGGGTTTCATAGATCTGTAGCTACCTAACCCGCCATAAAGAATGATATTGATACTCTGGTTCTGTATGTGGCGTTATTGGGTTTTTGCCTGCACCGTCATTTATTCGATGTTTTTCCCAACGTGTAGTTACGACGCGACGGCACCTCGTCAAAGGATTTCCGATGTTGCCGTATCAAGTTTGCGATCGAGACCCGGCCAGTACTGCCAGGCAAGCATTCCCACTTTGACCATATTGAATCCCATACTTGTGAAACTTGCATGCTATGTGAATATCAACGATATTTTATGCTAGATTAGTTATGCCTAGAAAATGCATGTGAGGTAGGTTCTGAAATCTGATCCTTGTAGCCCTAGGAATATTTAGCCGGTTGATATTCGACCGACCAACTAAGTAGGAATATAGGCTTTAGCCGTGCTTAGACCTGCTGTAGTTAAAACTAAGTTTACTGTTACGATGGGTTTGGGATCAAAAACCCTCGGTTTGTTAAACATTCCGAGGAATCTTTTAAAAAGGAAATGTTTGATAAAATCCCGAATGAAAAGATGGAGGATTTTGATTCGGGCAAGAATGCTAAGGGATGTTGGGAGGTGGTAGAGTAGCCGGTCGCTACTTGAGTCAGGAAAGGCTAGGGTAGCCGGTTGCTACCTGAGGCATGGAATGGTAGGGTAGCCGGTTGCTACCAGAGGAGATGATTGGACATGGAGTCTTGCTCGAATCAATTAAGGACCGAACCTAAGTGCCGCTGAATCAGTTCCCCTACCGTACGTCCACATGTCCTTTATGGGAAGGACTTGACTCGGTACCTTGTCTAATGCTGGAGCTCGGAACTGTGGGAAGTTAGGGTGATGTGCTAGGTGGATCCGGGATCCCTAGAGTATCTTCACGGGACTACGTGGGGGTAAAGCCCTCGATGAGTTCCACGCTGTGGAGCTAAAGCTCTCTGTGGGTCTCACGCGTACGTGAAATTATGGTTCAACACAAAGGTGGAGAGTCTCATTTTTGATATCTAGGATGCAAAAGTTGGGTTACCCTCCTAACGGGTCTGGCTCTAGTGTGAACACGGGCGAAAGGTCTCGTTGTAATAGCCCTGTCAGTATACGTCGCGAAGTATACCCAGGGTGACCTACATCTTGTGGGTAAAGCCGTACAACCTCTGCAGAGTGTTAAAAACTATTCGAATAGCCGCGTCCTCGGTCATGGACATGAACTGGCAAGGCCACACATTGGTTAGACTAAGTTTTGGTTGTGAAAGCTGGGAAATGGGATTAAGGACGTGGGCATGATGTGTCCACAAGATGCAATTTACGCTACACAGATGGTAGCCAGGAATTGCAGAAGAGGAGGCTAGCTGCACTGCCGGGGTAGTGCGAGCGGGAGCCAAAAAGGGTAGGCGTGATAGACGGAGCTATCACGCTGAGGAAAAGGAAAAAAAGAGGTAGCGGATTCTACCTCATGATGATTGTTACTGCGAACTGCTTCTGTTTTCAATGTAGCTTTGAAACTTACTATCGTATTTACGATGAAAATTTACATTTCCGCACAACCAGCAACATAGGGTAGAGCTATTCCTTGATCTATTCCCTGCATGAAATATTGCCGTATAATTCCTCCTGTGGGAATAGCTTGTGAGTACATTCCATGTACTCACCTGGCTTGTTGATTTGGCCAGACGAAGGAGACGTCAATTCCGAAGAAGCAATTACGATTGCGAAAGCTAGGGTGTAACCCCAGTCAGTTGCCTGTCAGGTATGGCATATTGATGGGCTTCATCACCGCTTGATTTCCGCTGCAAGTTCATAGCCGTTGGGCTACAGGTATCAGACAATCGACCTTGATGGTCTATTTACTCTTATATGTATGTATGACAATGGTATGCAGGTTAACTTGTGTGTACCGGCTACTGATCCAGGGACCGGTACAGTAATCGCAAGGGAGTATCCGGCTTAAAAACCAGGTACGCCACACAATACTCAAAGGAATAACAAACAAAAAAGGCAATTTTCAAAGGATGCATAGAAATATTTTGTTTTCACGTGGTCATTGTGAGCAAAGTTCACCCCCTTCACAAAAGTTATACCAAAACAAGAATAAAAAGGAATTGTTAATTGAACCCCTAGCTCCAGTGTTCCTAACAGAGAATACACCAAAATGTCCACTCTAATATATTCTTATACCATAAAGTGCAAAGGGGGTATGCATCTCAAACAGATAATGTGGGTAAGTCTTGTCTTGATTAGAAAATAACTATTGGCAAAATCTCTAAGGCAGTATATTTGTACAAAATACAATGCACATAGGTCAACAAGCAAAGACACTTGCACATGTTAAACACTCCCAACATACCGGCAATCAGGCATCCTATCAGTTGCCCTACTTTCTGCAATTGTTGATACCAGCCCTAATTTATGTAATTTTTTTGGTGAATTTCTGGGTAGAGGGTGATGCTAGTTTGTAGAGGAAGATAAAATGAGGACTGCATATATAGCTTGTTAGATATATACTTCTGAACAATGATGCATATTGGTGCAATTGAAATTCTTGAAGTCAAATCAAATCAGTCGTTGGTTGATCAACTCGCCAATTGTGCAAGCTTTGCTTAGGTAGCCACATGTAGCTTGCTTGGTTCATGGGATTGTGTTTCCTGACCTTCGAAATTGAGACACTAGCATGCTTTTATTATATTAACAGTTGTCACATGAACACTTCTTTGTACTTTATTAAGTGAGGTGATCAGCATGTTTGTTTGAGGGTTTGTTCGTTGGGGAAGAATCGAAGAGACAATGAAACTGAAATGATTTTCGTTGAAACAAAAGGGGCAAAGTTGCCTCCCGTTTTGTCTCACAAAGTTGAAAAGAAGGGAGGAAGCAGTAGCATTCGGAAGATAATCCTATGCTTATTAAGATTGGATATTTTTTTTATAGTTTGCTTTGTTTGTCAAATAATCTAGAGATTGTCTTGTCTCTTCTCCTCTATTCTTTCTTCCTTTTTGCTTCTTTTTGTCTTCAGGAAGCATCAATACATACTAACCCTTCCAACTTGTGATTTCTATTATAGTATAAGTGGGGAACATGAGATTATTATTTTGAAGGAAGGAAACAGATAAACAGTAATATAGGATTTGAACTGTCTTTGTATCTAAACTTTCATGAGATGTTATGTCCTTTCTCATGCAGGTGGAAACGCAACATAATTAAGACATCCATGTACTTTCATGTGAGTTGTCCTGCACTGAACAAGTTGTTTTTATTTTCTTCTATTTTTGTTTTGTTTGATCCTTTCAGTAGTTTCAGATTATAAGTATAATATAGGCTGATTTTTTTGCATCTTATTGGCTGCATTACCAGCGTATGTATCTACTCGGAAACACCAGGAATTAGTTGTTCTTATGTATCAGCTTTTGTTTTCCTACTGAGTTTGCTTTGGACGTTTCAACTCTATTTTATAGAAACTAAAAATCTTACTATTGATAAACAACATGACAAACAATCAACATGGTTCAGTGTAAGTCCACAAACCCTTACAGTATTTAAGCCAACGAAGTATGGCATAATCACAAAAAGGAAAGTTGTTGCATATATTCATAATTATACCTACTTCAATATGTGTTTCAATTTTGCTTACTACGTGTATGACACAGATGGATTCTTTCGAGGTTCAGGAATGTTACACTGACATAATCCCCGAGGATGAGATAGAAGAGGTGCAAACACCAAAAGTCATTGAATATATCAGAAGGTCACTAGAAAAAATAATATTGGTGGACATCGATGATGCCTTCTTAACTGTCGGAGATTTACAATGTCTTATACATGATAACATATATTTGCATGATGGTGTAAGTACAATTATATATAGATAGTCCTATTTAAACATGAGCGTCTAAACTAACTACAATTTTTACTTTAAACGTAGGTTATATGTGCATATATCTATTGTCTAAGGGCTCAAGAGCATCTAGGGTACAGAACAGGTGGAAAGGTATACTTAGAGAATTCAATCATCTCTAGCTTAATAAAATGAGATGGAACCATTCAGATAAGCTCCATAGATTAGCATGAACGTGTCAGCATCATAAAAAGGGTGTATAATTACCTGGACCATGACATGGTTATACTTTAACTCCATACCTTTAAATTCTTTAGATTTACACACACACATATATATGGCTACAACTAACGTTCTGTTTGCTTTAGGTCTTCCTTCCAATTAACATTAAAGATTGTCATTGGTACCTAGCAGGTATCAACACCAAAAAATGTGAAATCTAGGTCCTTGACTCATTTGGTATTACATTGGCCCGCAACGACCTCACTACTACGGTGAGAACTTACTCTTTGCATACACTTTGATTAAGAGTTTTCCTTGTTTTATCTATCTATGTAATCTTTTTTGTCATTTAACAGCTACAAGGACTAGAGAATCACCTCAACATTGCATCACAACGGGAAGATTTTAAATGTCATAAGTGGCAGGACATCCATGTTACAACATGGCCAGTCATAGAATAGTTACTGGAGCCAATTCAGACAGATGGGTACATTGAACATTGCCTATTAAAATTGCTTATTTTTGTTGATTACATCAAAAAATATCTTCAACAAGATTTTTTAGAACTTTTAGATCATCTTGCGGGTTATTCATGCTAAAATACAGGGAATACTGGACATGAGATATGTTATCTGGCCATGTTACACAAGTAACTTTTTCAGGATTACAAATTTGTTTGCGTGCATGTTAACACATTTTATAAATCTTAATTATGATTATTGCTTTGCAGGAGGATATGACAAATTGGAGTGTGAGAACCCTAGTTTTAGAGTTAACCGTAAGAGGCATGAGGTGGAAGTTCGATCAACTCGCGTTGCTGAGTTGACCTAATTCTACCGAGGATCGTCGAGAGTTAAGTCGAGAGGGGGGGGGGAATTTTGTTGTGCATTGCATCATTCATGGCATTCGTCATTCATATGCATAGGAAATAAAAATGTTCAAGTGGAAATTTTATTGAATAATGAATAATACAAAATGTGATAATACAACATTGTTACAATGAATAAAAGAAGAAGAAAGAAAAAAAGTACATGTTGGAACTCTACCTATACAAAATCCAAACCTAATCCTCAAATATTCAAGTCTTCGAGTCTTGAGCTGAAGTGGAACACCGAGAATCAGAGGGGAGAAGATTCTTCGGAAATGTTGGCGGTCATCCGAGGTCGTCGAGTATAGGCACTCAAGACCGTTGGAATCACGCCGTTGTTGTAGGAGGCAAGGTTTTTGAAGTTGAGATTTTTGAAAATGATATTTTGAAATATATGGTTTCACCAGCACAGTTCCGCCGACATCCGCAGGTTTTAGCTGCGGGGGCAAAATAGTGCCGATGACCTAAATAATTTTTTGTTTTGAAAATAGTTTTGCAAAATGCTTTTGAATTCAAAAATGTCCAAGGGCCACTTTGGCTAAGACCCTTACCGGACTAATCTGCAATATTTGTAATTAGGGAGAAAAGAGGCAAGAGATAACAAAAATAATTTTATTTTTCCTACACTAAAATGCCTCCATAATTTTGGTTTGGAAGGAAATTGTTTTCACCAAAGCAAAAGAGCAGATAAGCTAGCAGTCCATCCCAGTTTATCCAACAGCCACACCATTCGACCAAGTCAAGTTCCTGCAATCAACCGAATGACTTTAGCCAAGAGCTAATATATTTTGCTCAAAGAGGCTTAGTCATAAGTTAAAACTCAGAGTAAAACAGCCACGTGGTAGCAAGGTAGCAGGTGGTGGCAAGATTCACCACCAAAGAAATCAAGACCTATATAAGGCTCTTAGGAAGAAACGGTAGGAGGAAACAGTAGTACTAGTCCAAGGGAGGCCTAGGAAATCTCGGTAGAATCAGCAGTGCCTAGGAGCTTAAGGCGGCAAGAACAAAGGAGCAGCAGGAGCACCAGCTGAGGAGTAATAGGGACCCACAAGCTTGAGAAGCCAAGCTTGGTCTTGCCCAAATTAAAAACAAGGTATAGTTTCATCCAAATCATCACATTGCATATACAAATGGATGAAAGTTTGGAAGATAATAGAACCCTCAGATTTTTAATAAGGCAACTATAGTATCTGTTCTTATCAAGTTAAGCTCTTCCCAAGCTTTTTATCTAATTCTAAAATCATCATAGGGTTTTAGTAGGCAATATTTGGGTAGTAATATGTTCTTATCATAATACCCTTCTGAAAGTCCTTTCCTAAGTTTCTCTCAGAGAAAATCATCACAATATTTATCAAGGCAACTAATAGGTAGCATAGTAGTAGTCTGTTTTTATCAGGTTTCCTTAGTACCCTTCCTCAGAGTTTTCTCAGGAAATCAGTATAGCAGTGGTTAGGCAACAATAGTGTAGTATCTGCCCTCATCAACTAATACGTGAGCACATATATATACATATGTATTGGAAGTTCAAGGTTAGCCAGGATCAAGCGTAGCTCTGTTCTTTGCAGTTCAGTAAACTCATATAGGTATACACATGAACGAAAGGAACTATGGAACAAATAGACCGAGCCAGCATCTGTTATTATTCAGAGAAATACTACTCTTCAAAACATTCTTCAGATAAAGGCATCACACAAGTAAATCGACCAAGAGAAAGTATAGCACTGCCCTTTTCAATCAGTCAACTGACTTTGAACATATGCAAAATGGAAGAAGTAGATAATAGCTAAGGTCAGGTAAGCATGCCGTTGTTGACAAGAATTCCATAAAAATGAGCTATGGAGCAAGTGAAGTATCTGTTCTTTTGGCCAAGTAACTGACATGCTTCTGGTAGAAATCAGAAAGGAGCTAAGACCAAAACGTAGAGCTTCTATTCATTTAGTTAGATGAAATGAGTTTGTAAAAAAATATATATACCAATAGTAATCAGCAACCTTCAACTAGGAGTCTAGTTCATAAGCATGAACACACGCACACCTGATACCAATGTTCAAGAGCATCAAGTATCAGCATCTGTTCATACTGACTTTTGTTTTAGAAAAAGGCATCAGAGCAATGGAATGAACTAGTAGAGATATACATTGTAAATGTTATCACCAGTTTATGTCCCTCAAATTGGGTCATGAACCCTAACCTCAATCGATCAATGCTAATCACACATGAACAAATGGCTAAGCTATCAGATTCCTAGCCGAACCAAATTAGAGGTATAGAAATATCTATTGGAAATTCCAAACCACACCGAGACCCTCACCAGGAATTAAAGGGAGCAAAGCATCACCCGGGCAAATTCTAGAAGAACCTAGAAATGGGGAATAGAAAAGGGGAGTGAGCACTTAACGTTGGGGAGGTCGATGGTGGCGGTTCCACCGCACCACCGGCGAGGGTCGGACCCAGCGGAGCACCGCCGACGGTGAGCTATGACGCCGGGCCCGAGCCACCTCGGGTGACACGGCGGGACAGCCAAGGGGAGGCGAGCCTGGCGGCGAGGCACCGGTGAGGCGACGGCGCTTGGGTAGCTTCAAGCGGTCGGTGAGGCCCCGAACTGGAGGGCGGAATAGGTAGCCCAGGCGGTGGTGCGGGGGGGGGAGCCGACGCGGCGGCACATGGGGCCGAGGCAATGGAAGCGCCGGGCGAGCCCTAGGCCCGTGCGACCGGGGCGGCACCGAGGGGTACAATCGGGGGCGCGACAGAGCAAGTGACGCTCGGAGTGCTCAGGCAAAGCCGGTGGCATCGGAGAAGGGCGGTGGCTTTGGGGGAAAGAGGAGGCGCAGTCGGCATGGGTGAGAGAGAAAGAGAGTTTAGGGAGGAGGTGAAGAAGGCAACGGTTTGGGCTTAGTGGGCTGGCCGGGAAGAATTGTATAAGAAAAAGAAGAAAAAAAGGAGAAAGAAGGAAGAGAAAAGAAGTAATTAAATTCATCTAATTTTCTTTAACCCTCTTTCTTTTAGGAAATAAGTAAAACCTAAATTATGTCCTTTGGAACGAAAAGGTAAAAGAAGAGAATAGTGGTTACAAGTTAAAATTTCACCTTAAAAATTTGATTATCCTCCTTAATATAAAGGCCACAATTGAAACCTGAGTTAATTGTTGAGTCAATTAAAATGGATGGAGTAATACTTTAAGCAAAGTGGATAAATGCTAGGGGGCTAAAGTTTAAATGTTCTTTTAAAATCTTCAAGGTATGTCTTGAGGAATTACATTATATTTCTTGGAACATTTTAATAAACTTAACGTCTCATGCATTCAATGCCATGCCATTCGCATTCATACTCGGAAATTTTTTGGATTTGTCCTTATCGGACTTTATTGCTTTTTATTAGAAACCAAAGTTCAGCTGGCAGACCAGTCGAACTCCACTACTTATCCGTTACCAGGCAAGTCTAGTTTCTTGTTCATGTCTGTTTGAAATGTTTTACAAAATTTCCCTCTTGTCTACAACATGCACAAAATGAAAACCTATTTTCTAAAGATCAATCAATTGTTGTTTTATTTTGATCACCGATTTTTGGGCGTGATCATGGTGGGTGATGAAATCCTGGAAAGGTGCCGGAGGCACATTGGGAAGGTGGATTTCATCACACGGGCTTGTTCATATAAGGTTAATGCAACCAATGATCGATTGTGTTCAAGGGCCGTAGTGATCGCGCATACCACATACCCTGTATGGGTGGGGCTGAGTCAAAGTACCTTTGCCCTAGGTCTATCCCCCCGGGAACGCAAGGCCTCGATAGTGGGACCGACTACCGGGAGGGTGGTATTGGCCGTCAGGCTGCCCACATCTTGTTAAAGTGGTATTGGCGGTCGAGCTGCCCACATTTTGTTAAAGTGGTATTGGCCGCCAGGCTGCCCACTTCTTGTTAATGTGACATTGGCCGCCGGGCTGCTCACATTATGATTTGAGACCGGTAGTCCTATACGGACTACGACGTGGGGTATAACCGAGCGGGCGATGAAACGGCTCTGTGACCTCAGGAGTGACGATGGCATGGCACCTGGGTATCGTCAAGGAGGATAAAGCCGGTCCTCTAGACATAGGGTGGGCCAGACCGACAACTCGGAGTCTGACTTCTACACGGGGGTGCCTCATCGACTTGGAGTATAAGATAGGGATAAACACTTACTCGGCAATCCCGGATTCTGCTGTACCTAATTAGGAAACCAATCTGTAAGCCGATCAGGACTCTTGTAACCCTACCCTGGTTGTCTATATAAGGCCAAGTAGAGATCCCCTGATCGGTAAGTTCTAAGAGGTTCTCATAAGTTCCCATACCCTTTACACATATAGCCTAAGCAGCCTAGAGATCTGTTCTTGAGGTCTTGCGGCACTCGGGATACAAGCAATATCATACACCAAACACAGGACGTAGGGCATTACCTCTCCTCGAGGGCCTGAACCTGTCTAAACTTTGTCTCCCGTGTGCACCCATCTAGATCTGCTTGCGTATGCCACCCCGCATTCATTATTGCGGGCTTATAACATCGACAGTTGGCGCGCCAGGTAGGGGGTGTGCATAGATTCATCTGACCAGATCCAGATGGGTTTCTCCAACGACAACGGTGGCTTCATTCCGGGCAACGTGATGAGTTTCGCCTCCCTGGACGTTGTCCCTGATCCAGGACAGTTTTTTCGATTCGAAAAGCTGGACTTCATCACCGACAAGATTGGCAAGCTTCACCTCTGCGACTCGGCTTCCCGCCGATCCACGGAAGCTTCATCAACATCTCCACTCGGACTCAAACCCGAGTCCACATCTTCGGCTCCTCTCCCCAGGGACGAGGTCACGCCGGAGTCGGATCTCCTGTTCGAACACGGATTCCCACCCATCGAGCAGGGATCCCGACTGGTTGGTGTACTCCAGTCTCTACTGCCCGTCTTTGAATATGACTCGGACGACTTCGATAGCTCGGGAAGCCATCACCCTTCCCAGGAGGTCTTCATGGCGAACCTAGGAGCGTTGATCAACAACAACGACCAGCCATTCCCATTGAGGACCAGACTCCTGAGCAACTATTGGCCACTTGGCTCCGCCTTCATGCGCAGGAGGCGGCTTTGGCCGAGCAGCAAACCATGCTGGCCCGCCAGCGCGAACTACGACGACATGCGGGATCGCGGGCGCCAGGTTCATAATGCGCTCCGCATGCGTGAGAGGGACGACGTCCCGATTTTCACGCTTCCCAGTCACAACATCATCGCTGCCTCGGTGGCGGCACGTGCCATCAACATCCTTGAAGGCACCCCAGGCCATGACAAACTTCGGCGGCTCCAGATCCTAGTGGAGAAAGCAGCCCTCCAGTAGGCCGAGATTTCTGAGAACCATGCAGGTTCCTCGGCGAGCGCTAGGAGCCGGCGTGTTTCCCCTACGGGAAACCCACAAGCCGCAGAGCGTCGTCGTGCCAACCCCGACCGTCATCACCCCGCCGGGTTGGTACGCAACTGACTCGGACCAAATCGTGATGCACGGGGAACCATTGTCACAAGAAACCATGCCCGTCAAAGCGCGGACAACAATGTCCATCCTGCCGGGTCGGTACATAACCGACTCGGGCCGAACCACGATGCGCGGGACACCCTCGATGCCAGACGCGAGGCCCATCAAGACGCAGGGAGGGACAACTGCAACAGTCACTATGGTGACAGTAGTGACCGCAGCGCTACAAAGCCGGCGCAGCTCTCCAGCTCCTTCCGGCGTGGCCTACGTAGGCCCAAAAGCATTCGGATCTCGCATCCGTGACGTCGTCTTCCCGCCGTGATTCCGGCTCACCGGAATCGATAAGTACACAGGCGAGACTCAGCCGGACATCTGGCTGGCCGATTACCACACGACGTGCCGGACTAGTGGTGGCAACGACTATGTAGCAATCCACTACCTGCCTCTGTTCCTAGCCGACTTAGCTCGAGCCTGGCTTACTAGCCTGCCTCAGGGTTGCTTCCAGACCTGGACCGACCTTGAGACCCTCTTCATGAACAATTTCCAGGGCACCTACAACAGGCCCGGAAACGCGTGGGATCTCCACAGTTGTACCCCAGAGGAGGGCAAAACTCTCAGAGAGTACATCCAACGCTTCTCCAAGAAGAAGAACTCTCTGCCAGAGGTTCGAGAAGGCAACGTCATCACCGTCACCGCCTTCTCCAAAGGTGTTCGTAGCACCGACCTCATCCACAAGATTGCGCGTAAGAACCCTCAAACTACACACGATCTCTTCAACATTGCCAACAACTTCACGACTGGTGAAGAAGTTGTTCACAGCGAGACCAAAGACGATAAGGGCAAGGGCAAGGCACCCGAGTCCCCAGAGGCAAGGGATCGTCACAGGTCGCCCAAGAAGAAACACCGGAAGCGCAAGGGCGGTGACCTTGTTGCCACTACTACAAAAAAGGTCATCCACTACATCTTATCACTGACGGGCAGGAAAAAACCCGTCAGGCTTCTTACCTATTACTGACGGGCCGCCGGATACCCGTCAGTCGTGACTCTATCAGATGTTCCGTTTCAGGGGAGAAAAGTCATCACTGACGGGCACAATAGTCGACCCGTCACTGATGACTTCAGCAGAAACATGAAATTTCACGAAAAGTCATCACTGACGGGTGTGAATATGGACCCGTCAGTGATGTGGAGAATACCACTGACGGGCAAAAAGTAGGCCCGTCACTGATGACTTCAGCAAAAATACGAGTTTTCACGAAAAGTCATCACTGACGGGCGTGAATATAGACCCGTCAGTGATGTGGAGAATACCACTGACGGGCAAAAAGTGGGCCCGTCACTGATGACTTCAGCAAAAAGTACGAGTTTTCACGAAAAGTTATCACTGACGGGCGTGAATATAGACCCGTCAGTGATGTGGATAATACCACTGACGGGCAAAAAGTAGGCCCGTCACTGATGACTTTAGCAAAAATACGAGTTTTCACGAAAAGTCATCACTGACGGGCGTGAATATAGACCCGTCAGTGATGTGAATCCCGCCAATCCGAAATTTCAAAACCCGAAATGTTAGAATCCCGCGTGGTATATAATACACCTCACTGCAGCGCACTCAGGCCATTCCACTCCACTCAGGCCACTTCACCTCCCTTCCACCCTCCTCTCCTCTCCTTCCTCAAGCACCCTCCTCAAGCACCCTCCTCAAGCATCCTCCTCAAGCATCCTCCTCAAGCATCCCACCGTTATGCATGGAGTCACCCTCCTCTCCTCTCCTCCTCCCACTGCCGGCCCCTCCTCCTCTCCAACTCCATGGAGTCACGGTGAGCACCCCATCTTCCTCCCTCCTCTACTTCCTTCCATCCTTCTACTAGTGCCAAAAATTTTTATTTTTAAATTTTTTTTCTCATATTTTTTGTAGCAGCTCTACTCCCTCACGGTTCGGAATCTACAAAAATTACTACATTTGGAGCTCGGGAAGAAGTTCAACGGAGGGAACGGAGGGTTCGGTAGCGGAGATTATTCGTACGGAGGATTCGGTAGCGCGAATTTGGAGTGAAATTTTTTTATTTTTAAAATTTTTTCTCGTATTTTTTTCTAGCAGCTCTACTCCCTCACGGTTCGGAATCCACAAACATTACTGCATTTGGAGCTCGGGAAGAAGTTCAACGGAGGGTCGAAAGATGCGACGTTTCGTTCGGAGGGGAAAAAGTCAGTGTTAGAGGGTGAATTTGGAGGTGAAATAATGTACAGGTCTAAAGACCTGTAGTTTTATCAGATGCGCCTCGTCGATACGGTCATTTTGAGTGGTCCTGGACCCAAAACGGACACCGTATGCAAAAGTTACAGCCGTTTTAGTGAAACCCTACCCGGCGGTGCCCGGGTAGGGCTTTTTTTTTGTGGCTCCGAAAACGTCATCACTGACGGGCGTGAATATTTGGCCCGTCAGTGATGACCCTTATCAGTGACGGGTGTGAATATTTGGCCCGTCAGTGATGACCCTTATCACTGACGGGCGTGAATATTTGGCCCGTCAGTGATGACCCTTATCACTGACGAGCGTGAATATTTGGCCCGTCACTGATGAATTTTCTTTGCGCATCTAAAAAAGTCATCACTGACGGGTAAAAATTTTTGCCCGTCAGTGATGACCTTTATCAGTGACGGGTAAAGTTACCCGTCACTGATAACTTGTGTTACCACTGACCATTGATTGCTGACGGGCCGAAAACCCGTCACTGATATGGGTTTTTGGCCCGTCAGTGTTGACATTTGTTGTAGTAGTGTGCTGCTGCCGACCGCGCTCCGCAGCACCGACCTCCGCGCTGCAACGCCACCTTTGAGGAAATGATGAGTCAGCCATGTCACTTTCATGGACCAAAATCCAACCACGTCACGCACGGCTGCAATCTCTTGAAAAACTTGAACAAGCCGTTCGTCCCCAACCGGAACAAAAAAGATCTTCCTCCCAAGGAGGGTGACAAGTTCCCAAAGGAAACCGCTTGTCTAATGATCTTCGGTGGCCGGTGGCCCTAACGGCTATGAGTCTAAATGCCACCAGAAGATCACGGACCAAGAGGTTAACACAGTCGAGCCGGCTGTGCCTCAGTACCTCCGGTGGTCCGAGTCCATAATTTCTTTTGGCCGCTCGGACCACCCCGACTACATACCTCACCCAGGCAGGTTCCCCTTGGTGGTGGACCCAATCGTCAGTGGCATTCGCCTCACCAAGGTCCTCATGGATGGAGGGAGTGGTCTGAACATCCTCTATGTCAAGACCTTGGATGACATGAAGATCCCCCGGTCAGAAATCAAACCTACCGGTGCCCCCTTCCATGGGGTCGTCCCTGGCAAGATGGCAAGTCTACTCGGGCAAATCAGCTTGCCCGTCACTTTCAGTACTACAGACAACTTCCGGACCGAAACCCTCACCTTCGAGGTCATCGACTTCTCAGGCTTGTATCACGCCATCCTGGGACGTCCTTGCTATGCCAAATTCATGGTTGTTCCCAGTTATGTCTACTTGAAGCTTAAGATGCCGGGTCCCCACGGGATAATAATGGTGCAAAGCAGCTTCCAACACGCTTACGCGTGTGACCTAGAAAACTGTAACCTTGCTGGGCCCAAATCGCTGCAGCCGAGCTTGACAATCTCAAGTCGGCCGTGGTGAGGAAGCACCCCTGACTAAAAAGCTTCAGCAGCGACATCATTTCAATCGGCGAAGGACACCAAGGCAATCCAGCTCGATCCGGAAGACCCCTCCAAGACGATGCAAATCGGGTCTGCGCTCAGCGACAAATAGGAAAACTGCGCTCGTCAGCTTCCTTCGCGATAACCGGGACATCTTTGCATGGGCATCTTCAGACATGCTAGGAGTCCCGAGGGAAGTTGCCGAGCACTCTTTGAACGTTCGGCCAGACGCCAAGCCGGTCAAGCAGCGCCTGCGCCGTTTTGCTGAGGATAGGCGTAGGGCAATAGGAGAAGAGATAGCCAAGCTCTTATCAGCTGGTTTTATCAAAGAAGTGTATCATCCCGACTGGTTAGCAAACCCAGTCCTTGTTCGCAAAAAGAATGGAAAATGGAGGATGTGCGTTGATTACACTAGCCTTAACAAGGCATGTCCCAAAGATCCTTTCACATTGCCTCGCATCGACCAGGTGATTGATTCCACGGCCGGCTGTGAAATTTTATGTTTTCTCGACGCCTACTCGGGCTACCATCAGATCAAGATGAAGGGGGACGATGAGATCAAAACATCGTTCATTACTCCATTCGGGGCTTTCTGCTACGTCTCCATGCCTTTCGGCTTAAAGAATACCGGCGCCACGTACCAACGGTGCATACAGCGCTGCCTCCAGGGGCAAATCGGCAGGAACGTGCAGGCCTACGTCGACGATGTGGTGGTAAAATCTGAGAAGAAAGAAGATCTCCTATCCGACTTGGGAGAAACTTTCTCCAACCTTAGGCGATTCAACATGAAGCTCAATCCAGAAAAGTGCGTGTTCGGAGTACCTTCGGGAAAGTTACTCGGTTTCATCGTTTCTGAACGAGGAATCGAGGTTAACCCGGAGAAGATCGACGCCATCATCAGAATGGGTCCACCGAAAAGCCTCAAAGATGTCCAACGGCTCACCGGGTGCATGGCGGCTCTCAGCCGATTCATCTCCCGACTCGGCGAAAAAGCCCTGCCCCTCTACAAGCTCATGAAGAAGTCGGACACCTTCACCTGGACACCTGAAGCTCAAGACGCTCTCGACGGGTTGAAGAAATTCCTGACCACACCCCAGTGCTGGTTTCCCCAATGCCCGATGAACCGCTGCTCCTCTATATTGCAGCAACTACCCAGGTGGCCAGTACCGTCTTGGTCGTCGAACGCTCTGAGCCCGGCCACATCCAAAAGGTTCAGCGCCTGGTATACTTCATCAGCGAAGTGTTGTCCGAGTCCAAGGCGCGGTACCCACAAATACAGAAAATCATCTACGCGGTGTTCATAACATCTCGGAAGCTAGTCCACTACTTCCAAGGACACCCGATTACGGTGGTCAGTTCCTTCCCGATCGCAGACGTCATCAACAACCGCGATGCCACAGGAAGGATCGCGAAATGGGCAATGAAACTAATGGCATTCAGCATAGTTTACGCCCCCCGCACGGCCATCAAGTCTCAGGCTCTTGCCGACTTCATGGCCGAGTGGACAGAAGTCCAGTCTCCGCCCTCTATCGTCGACCTCGAACATTGGACTCTCTACTTCGACGGCTCGCTAATGCTTCAGGGCGCGGGGGCTGGCATAGTGCTTATCTCCCCGAAAGGAGAACGTTTCAAATACGTGCTGCAGATCCACTTCCCGGCGTCCAACAATGTCGCGAATATGAAGCTTTGCTACATGGCCTACGCATTGCGAACTCACTCGGGATCCGTCGGCTTCTCGCCCGCGGAGACTCCGAACTGGTAGTCAGGCAGTAATGAAGGACTGGTCATGCAGAGACCCGACCATGGAAGCCTACTGCCAAGAGGTGCGCAAGCTTGAAGCCAAGTTCGATGGCCTCG
>JAGXJF010001808.1:0-283742 GCA_019208055.1 Stipa capillata | reverse complement strand
TACACGGAGGGGGCGGCGGAGGGGGCGCGGAGGCATCGGGGCTGGACGGGGCGGCGAAGTAGCTGGCGGCGTCGGGGCAGGCGTAGCGTCTCGCTGCTAGTTCAAATGAACGCACGGGACTTGGCAAAATTTTTGCCAAGTCCCGCGCGCGGGCTTTTATACCAAGTATCTTACCACTGACGGGCGCCTCATAAACGCCCGTCAGTGGAGCCTCATCAGTCAGCAGGGGGACTTTCACTGACGGGCATCTCATAAACGCCCGTCAGTGGAGGTCTGCAGCGCAGGTGGTTAGGGATACTTACCACTGACGGGCCCATGGTTTCCGCCCGTCAGTGGAGGTCGGTTGCGTTAGGGTTAAGGTGCTTACCACTGACGGGCTCCTGTTTCCCGACCGTCAGTGGAGGTTTGGTTTTTTTGGGTTTTAGCTTTTAGGTTCATCTTGTATATATTGTATATATTGTATATATTCTTGTTTTATTCTTGGCATATTGTATATATTATTTTGGCTTATTGATTCATCAGTTCCTTTCTTTATTTAAATGTGATTATGTGCAAAGATAGTAAAGTTACTAACGAATACCATACCATTAATTTTTTTTCATACCACTCATATGTCTAACATACATACATACACACGTACGATACACACAATATGATACACACAATATGATACACATGGCTAGGTTTCGTTGTCTTCGACAATCTTCTCATGAATAGTGATCTTCTTAGTGGTATAACGTTAGTCCTTCGGCGTGACTGCGTCTTATGTATGGCTCAGCATCCTTAGTAGCTTTACTCCTTTTGGTAGGGCATTTATCAACAGCTTCTGGCTCAGAGTCCGGGTCGTCGAATTGGTCATAGTCCTCTTCGTCAACTACATCATCGACTCCGACAATACTCCTTTTCCCCTTTTCTGACGACATGGCGCTTCTTTTCCTTCGGGTCTTTTATGTAGAAGACTTACGAGATCTATTTAGCTAATACCCATGGCTCATCTTTGGCACTGATTGCTCTGACTTGTGTTGGGTCAATAGATGTCGGGGGAGGTAAAGTCACGGTAGTGAATTTGTCATCGTCGATATGGACATTTTTTGCCCATCTGACACGAAACATGGGGATCTTTGTGACGGTGTAGTCCAGTTCCCAAATCTCTTTGATAACGCCATAGTATATGTCCTTACAGTTACTGGTTTTAGCCTCTATCATCACCCCACTGTTCTGATGCGTACTTTTCTGTCTTGAGCCTCCGTATAGAATGTGTATCCGTTGATATCATATGCTTGAAATGTCAGGACCTTGCTCGCAGGTTCTTGTGACAACATTTTGATCGTCTCTTCTCATCATTTATCGGAGGCCTTTCATACCAGTAGTTCTTTAGCCAGTTTGCAAACTTTGCGTTGTGCTCTTTCGAGAGCCACGCTTCTCCCTTTTTCGGGTTTTCTTTTTTTACCTTTACCATGTGCATCCAAAGATAGGGATGCACCACCGTAAGGTGTTGCAACACCACGAGATGTGCTCTGTCGTAGTCAGCTGATCTATTCAGTACCGAAGTATAGACATGTAAAGGCTTTTGTCCACGTGCATGGCCTTCACCATCGAGCCTACCTGTGTGGCACGAAAGAGGAACACCGATAGACTTTTGATCAGCCAAGTAATTCGTGTAGAACTCAACACACTCTTCGGCAACATAGCCTTGGATGATGCTACCTTCCGGTTGCGACCTGTTATGAACGTAGCACTTCACAACCCCATTGTACCTTTCCAAGGGGTACATGTTGTGTAGGAACATGGGACCTAGGTCCAGTATCTCCGAGACGATGTGGATCATCAGATATACCATGATATCGAAGAATGCTGGAGGGAAGTACATCTCAAGTTCGCATAGTATGACAATAATCTCCTCCTGCAGTTTATGGCAACGCGTAACCGAGATCGACTTCTGTGAAATCATGTTGAAAAAGTTACAGAGATTCAAGATTGTCTTGCGGACCCCTGGCTCCATGAGATCTCTAATTGCAATAGGAAGTATCTGCGTGATCATCACATGACAATCATGAGACTTCATACCAATTAGTCGGCGAGTCTTCATGTCAACTATTCTCCCGATGTTTGCCGAGTAACCGGAAGAAACTTTGACGCCTTGGAGGCACTACAAAAAGCTAACGATCTCTTTTTTGCTTAGGGTGTAACAAGCAGCGGGACAGTCCGTCTTGATTTTGATTGCACCCGTGCCCAACTTGGTCGTTTGCTTGGTTGCCCATAGCTTCTTTCTTATACCCAAGAATTCCATGTCAACTCGTGCCTTCGGTCCCATCTTTTGTCTTGTCTAACATGTTTAGCAGGATACCAAGTAGGCTGTCGCACACATTTTTTCAACATGCATGACATCTATGCTGTGACGTGTGCTTAAGAATCTCTAGTAAGGCAAATCCCAAAATACGGATTTCCTTTTCCAGACGCCGTCCTGCATGGGAACAGGCGGTTGTGTCTTACCCGGTGTAACGGGGGCATTGTGCTCACGATGTCATAGATTTCTACCCCGGTCTTCTCCCGGGGCGCCGAACGGATCTCAACAGTATTATCAAACAATTCCTTCTCTTGCCTCCATGGGTCATTCTGTTTCAGCCAACTTCGGTGGCCCATGAACACGATTTTTTTAGAGCCCTTTAGGTGTAAACTTGTTGTAGACTCCAAACACTTAACACATCCTTTGTATCCATGAACACACTGGCATGACTGATATCTGTACGCAGGATAGTCTTGGACTCTCGTGAACAACAGCGCTTTCAGATTGAAATATTCTTGTTCATAAGCGTCCCAGACCTGTGCCCCTGGTTCCCATAGTGTAGCTAGTTCTTCGAATAACAATTGTTGATACACGTTCAGATTGCTCCCAGGTTGCTTCGGCCCTTGAATGAGAATAGAGAGGTGTATATACTTTCGGTTCATGCACAGCCATAGAGGAAGGTTGTACATCCATAGAACCACGGGCCAAGTGCTATGTCTGCTGCTCATATTGCCGAACGGATTGATTCCGTCCGTACTCATACCGAACCTGATATTCCTCGGATCTTTTTCAAAATCATCGTACTGGGCGTCGATCGCCCGCCACTGCGAAGCATCGGCAGGGTGTCTCATCACGCCATCATCACTTTTTCGCCCCTCGGCGTGCCAACGTATCAGCTTTGCCTCCTTCTGTTAGCGAATGAACGCTTCAAACGGGGGAGGACCGGAAGATACCATACAACCTTTGCCGGAGTGCCACTCGTCACTGGGGTCCTCATCATCTGCTTGGTTTCTACCTCGCTTGAATCTGGATGTGTTGCACGTAGGACACTTGTACAGCTTCTCATGCTCCGTGCGGTAAATAAAGCAGTCATTCAGACACGTATGGAACCTCTGCACGTCCAATCCAAGAGGGCAGACAACCTTCTTGGCTTCATCGGTGCTAGTAGGCAACAAGTTGTTCTTTGGAAAAACTTTTGCAAGATAAGCCAATGTCTCGCCGAAGCCTTCGTCCGGACAATTATGGGCTGGCTTGATCCTTAGAAGTTCCAGCGTGACCGACAGACGCGTGTGCTCTGGATCGCAACTGGTATACAACGGGGTTTGCGAGTCTTCAACTAGTCTCGTGAACTTTGCAGCCTCTCTTTCATCCTCGGGATCTATCACCACCTGCTCCACCATGTGAACGTCCTGCACCATATCGGCTAAATTGTTTCCCGTTTCTTCTTTGGCGTCAGGTTCGATACTCCCCTCATCTTCTTCGTCATCTCCGTGTTCAGCATCTTGCTGTAACACCTGATCTTCTTCCTCCTCGCCGTGACACGTCCAACGTGTATAGCCTGACATGAAACCCTTAAGCGCCAGGTGTACCGTCACCCTCCCTCTCGTATCGAACATTACCAAATTTTTGCAATCGCGACACGGACAACAAATCTTCGTGCCACCTTTTCTCCTCATATCTCGCTCGGCGACATCAAGAAACTCGTTCAAAGCCATAGCCCAACTCTCTGTCGCCCGGTTGTCGTACATCCAACTGCGATCCATTGATCAAGACCTATGACACGAAACTAATCAATTCAACGAAAAAGAACAAAACACTAGGCCTTGGCTCGATGACCGAAAATCACATCAAATAATATACAAAATGGAAAGAACACTAGCGAGCATTATTACCAAGCGCCAGCGATCTTTTCGGCGAGAAAAGAGAGATCTATGGAGAGAGTGAGAGGAGGAGGGAAGGTTTGGGAAGAAATTCTAGATCAAGGTCTAGAGAGATCTTGAGCTTGGTGAGGAAGAAAGGAGAGATAGGAGGAGGGTTGGGGAGAGGGGAGGAGATGTAGATTTAGAGAGATCTTGAGTTGGGGAGGAAGAAAGGAGGGAGAGGAGGAGGGTTGGGGAGAGGGGAGGAAATGTAGATTTAGAGAGATCTTGAGTTGGGGAGGAAGAAAGGAGGGAGAGGAGGAGGGTTGGGGAAAGGGGAGTGTTTGTGGAGGGGAGGGGGGATTGGCGGCGGCGGCGGCGGCGCTTGCTGCTGGCCAGTTGGCGCGCGAGCACTGGCCAGCAGAGAGAGCCGCCTCTGATCTTTAAAGCCAGGTTACCACTGACGGGCACATAAAAAGGTGCCCGTCAGTGGTAACCCGCAAGTGCCAAGTCAGCCCGGACCTACCATTGCTGATGGTCGGGAACAGGGCCTGTCAGTGGAGACCACATCTTCACTGACGGGCGGTTAGTACGTGCTCGTCAGTGGAGTCGATTCGTCATTTATGGCACCGGGGTTGCTTCTCCACTGACGGGCGACTTAAGGGCCCGTCAGTGGAGGTCTTCCGCTGCGGCTAGTCAGACTCCTCTGTTGACGGTCCTCTAGGTGCCCGTCAGAGGTGAGCCCCTCCAACGACGGGCAAGTATCTGCCCATCAGTGCAGGGGGTTCAGCACAGGGTCATTCTGCAGTAGTGTAGGTTTCATGATGCACATCTTAGTCATTCAAGAACTCATGGTATATAAGGAAAATCTAGCCAAAATAAAAACTGCTTATCTTGCTGGCTACATTGTTTACTCATCTCATGCTAAGGAACTAAAAAATGCTAATAAACAACTTGATAGCACTAGTTCTAAAAGCACTCAAGAACCTCCTCCATGTTTAAAATGCAAATACTTGGAAGGTAGAAATAGAGAACTAAATCAAACTATTTTAGAGATGAGGAGGCCTACTCAGATCTAGAAGAAGAAACTCAGGACCTAGGTAAACACATCACTGAGCTTTATAGAAAACTCACTTTGGCTAATGCTACTACTTCTAAGCTACCTGTTGATGCCTCACTTGTTACTCTCTCCATCTGTACTTTTTGTCATGAACTTGAGAATGATATTTCTGTTATCCGTGCTGCATTTAGGGAGAGGTTAAGAAAACTGTAGTTGAAACTTGTAGTGTGGCTTGTGTGTCAAGAGTCTTTAAAACTTGAACTAAGAACCTACAAAGAAAAATATGAGAAGGCTGTTAGAGTGTCAGCTTCAGGAGCTTGTCTCACGTGTGCTCCTTTGCTTAGGGAAGTAGACTATCTCAAGAAAACTTTGGAGAGATTTTCAAAAGGTAGGAAAGAACTGAACATGATCCTAGATAAGTCTAGAGTGAGCTCAGGCAAAGGACTAGGTTTTAATCATGTAGAAGAAAACAAGAATCACCCTACTCATCCTATTGGTACTAGAGGTAGAGGCTTGATTGAGATTGTTCAGGGGGACAGGAGGACTGTGTTTAAGAAAGGTGGTTACTTAGAACCAATTAATCAAAACAAGAGTGCTTCTGGTTCAAATGGTGTCACCTCACAGAAGGTCAAATACCATTGTACTCATTGTCACAAGGATGGTCACTTGGTTGAGTTCTGCTTTCGATGTCTCAAGGAGGAGCGTCGTGACCGTGTTCGTGCTCTCAGGGTATTCAACAACGCAATAATGCGTTGGATATTCATAAGACACACACGAGGTCTCAAAATGTTGAGGCTCTTAGTGGCTCTAGGAGGCGACAGGGTGTAGATCACTTAGAATCCTTTCGCTGTCCTCTTGGAGGTGGTTCGTGTACTTTGGCACATGACGTTCCTCCGCGGCATGGTCTTGATCAAGATCGTAGTGTTGCTCGGGATGTTGCATTGCATGCTAATCACTCACGACTTTCTATTCCTGCTAAGAGAGTGACTCAGTACTAGATTCAGAAATCTTTGCTTACTAACCCCAGTATGAGTCCACTCACTATCGATCTTTTGTGTAGGTTGACCGGCGAGGGTTGGTGAACATGTGGCTTGTTGATTCCGGGTATTCATACCACATGACCGGAAGCTCCAAATGGTTCATCTCCCTCAACAAGGCATCCCATGATGAGTTCATCACTTTGGAGACAACTCTCATGGGCGCGTGACACACAAGGGCACGGTGCGCTTCAACAACAACAACATCCTCATCTCTGTTTCGTAGCTTATTGATGATGATTATGAGGTTTGTTTCAAAAAGAATGGGTGTCACACTCTTAACTCTTCGGGTGCACTTGCTTTTGGATTTCACGCCTTGGCAGAGTATTTGCAGCGAAGTTTAGTTCTTCTGAGTCTAGGTGCTTTCTTGCAACTAGTTCTTCAGTCCTCCAACTTTGACACCGACGTTTGGGGCATGTTGGTTTTGATCAGTTGACAAGAGTTGGTAGCCTTGACCTTCTGAGAAGCCTGCCCAAAACTCAAACCTATCAAGGATTTGGTATGCGCTCCATATCAGCATGGAAAATAAGTTGTTACTTCCCATTCACCTGTCAATCAAGTGAAGACCAATGGACCCGCCTAGTTTTTAAACATGGACACTATCAGTCTAGCTTGGGTCCGATCGGCGAGTGGGAAGTGGTATGTTCTAGTCATAGTTGATGACTACTCTAGATACTCTTGGGTGTTTTTCATGGAACATAAATCTAAAGCATTTGAGTTTTTTCGAGATTTGGCTTTGAGGCTTTTGAATCTCTTTCCTGGTGCATTGAAAGGTGTTCGAAGTGATAATGGTTTAGAGTTCAAGAATGCCTCTTTCGTAGACTTTCTTGCTGATCGCGGCATCGAGCATCAATTCTCCACTCCACGCACCCCTCAACAAAATGGTATTGTGGAGAGGAAGAATAGGACTTCAGTTGAGATGGCTAGAACAATGCTTGATGAATATAGCATATCACGATGGTACTGGGCTGAGGCTATTAGTACTGCTTGCTATGTGTCCAAACGTGTGTTTCTGCGAGCTTTCTTACATGTCACATCTTATGAGCTTATGTTTGGGAAGAAGCCAAATGTGTCTCACATGAGGTTTTTTGGTTGCAAATATTTTATCCTAAAGAAGGGCCTTCTTGACAAGTTTGAGTCGTGCACTTCTGATGGTATGTTGCTAGGCTACCTTGCACACTCGAATGGATATGGTGTGCTTAATCTTGAAACTAACACCATTGTGGGGTCTTGTAATGTGACTTTTGATGAGGCTAGTCCAGCTGGACCCAATCTTTCAGGCTCTTCATAGGAGTCAGAGTCAATATTCCAGGAAGAAGATGAGTTGGAGACTGACGCGGGTTGTGCCCCCACTTCTCATGTGCAAGCTGTGGATCCTCTGGTTCTTTCTTCAACTATACCTGAGGGTCCTGTGTCTACTACTTCCTCTTTGGTAGTGGTACCCACTTCATTAGCAGCTCAGCTCCCTACCTCGCCTTCAGCTGAGGTAGAGGCTACCGAAGCTACTTCCACAAGAGCTCCGGATTTGATCGGGGGTCCTCAACGCACTCAAAGGGATCACCCTTCAACACAAGTAATCGGTGACATCTCTGAGCGTGTAACACGCTCCAGGTCCATTTCTTCCTCAGACTTGGCACATTCTGCTTTTGTTGCTTCTTTTGAGCCCAAAGATATATGTCATGCACTTTCTGATGATAGTTGGGTCAATGCCATGCATGAGGAATTAGAGAATTTTGAGAGGAAAAAGGTTTGGGTGCTTGTAGAACATCCACTTGGTCACAATGTCATTGGGACCAAGTGGATGTTTAAGAACAAGCAAAGTGAGGATGGTATTGTTGTTCGCAACAAGGTAGACTCGTAGCTCAAGGGTTTAGTCAAATAGAAGGCTTTGATTTTGATGAAACATTTGCACCTGTTGCTCGCTTGGAGGCTATACGCATTTTGCTTGCATTTTCTACTTCCAAGAGATTTAAGCTTTATCAGATGGATGTTAAAAGTGCATTTCTGAATGGTTTCGTTAAAGAAGAAGTCTATGTGAAACAATCTCCAGGATTTGAAAACCCTAAGTACCCTAATCATGTGTACAAACTGTCTAAGACTCTCTATGGTCTTAAGCAAGCTCCTAGAGCTTGGTATGATAGACTTAAGAGCTTCTTGATCCAAAATGGTTTTGAAATGGGTAGGGTAGACAAGACATTGTTTCTTCTTAGCATGGTAATGACCTACTAATAGCGCAAATCTATGTGGATGACATAATCTTTGGTGGCTCCTCTAATGCTTTTGTGTCCAAGTTTTCTGAGATGATGAGCAGGGAATTTGAGATGTCCATGATGGGTGAGCTTTAATACTTCTTCGGGTTGCAAATTAAACAGACAAAGGAAGGCACTTTCGTTCATCAAGCCAAGTACACCAAGGATCTCTTGAAGAAGTTCAGGATGAGCGATGCCAAGCCACTTAATTCCCCTGATGTCAACCGCCACATCTCTTGGTCCTAATGAGGAAGGAGAGGCGGTGGACAGAAGGAGTTCATAAGTATGATTGGCTCACTCCTCTACTTGACAGCGACAAGACCTGACATCCAGTTCGCTGTCTGCTTGTGTACAAGTTTCCAAGCCTCACCGAGAGACTCCCACCGACAAGCTGTGAAGCGCATCATGAGGTACCTTCGATCATCCTCTGAGTATGGACTTTGGTATTCTTGCTCTTCTGTTCTTGGGGTTCAGGGTTTTTCAGATGCAAATTTTGTCGGGTGTAAAATAGACTACAAGAGCACTTCTGGTACTTGTCACTTCTAGGCACTTCTCTTGTTTCATGGTCTTCTAGAAAACAATCATCTATTGCACAATCCACTGCTGAGGCCGAGTATGTTGCAGCTGCGAGTAGTTGTAGTCAAATTTTTGGATGATTTCTACTTTACAGGATTTTGGGTTGACATTTGATAGTGTTTCACTTTTCTGCGATAACCTTAGTGCTATTAACATTGCTAAGAACCCAGTGCAACACTCTAGAACCAAACATATAGATGTGCAATTCCATTTTCTTAGATATCATGTTGAGAAGGGCGATGTAGTGCTCAAGTTTGTTGATTCTGAAAATCAGCTTGCGGACATTTTCACTAAACCCTTGGACGATACACGATTTTGTGCACTTAGAGGGGAATTGGGGATCCTATGTCCCCATGGGCTAGTGTGAGGGGGAGCCTTCTTCTTGTGTACCATATTGTAACATAGTGCATTTTGCATCATTTGTGATATATCATGTGCACTTTGTATTTTTAAGAGCTTTGTCTATTATGCTTAATGTGACAATGACTACTTAGAGTTTGCTGTATGCCAAGACTTGAAAGTCTAGCTTATCTCTCCATGACTTGGCATGTGTGCTCAAGAATTTGCAAAGCTAGCTTAATTGGACAAACAACTTGAACTAAATTCTTGATCTTTTGATGAGTTGCTCACTAGAGAATCCTCTATCTTTGAATCTCCTCATGAATCTAGTATTGCAACTATGATCTCTGTCTTGACTGGTCAAAGATAGGACTTCATGGTAATCTTGATAAGGACCACTAGTGACTTGATATGCTTAGACTTTTGTGGCTCGGGTTGGAGAATGCTTATTGTCATTAAGAGTCACTAGTTGAAAGGATCTCAGGAGTCGAATAGAGGGGGGGTGAGTAGGTTGGCTCTATAAAAATTTAGACCTAATGGGCTTTACTTAAATTAAATAGGTCAATCCTAGCTAGGTACAGGCAACTGAAACAGGCAGCTGACACTCAGGCAGATAACTCAGATAACATGCAGAAAAAACAAAGACTAGAGAGTGTCAACTGAGTCTCAGGTGCGTGACTCAGTTGTGTGCATCAGATAGGCAGTTCAGTTGTGTGTCAACTGAGTCTCAGGTGGGAAACTCAGTTGTGTGCAGCAGAGAGTGTTCTATATATATCTGCACAGGTAAAAACAAATCATGCAAACGAACAAGAAGACACAGAGATTTGTTTTACCGAAGTTCCCACTCTATGCAAAGTGGTACGTCTCCGTTGAGGAAGCTGCTTTCACAGCCGGCACTGAACCGTGCTCTTTCCTCGTTCACTTATCTTGTGTGGAATCCTTTTGATCTCACCGCAGCAAGACAGGCAGACCCAAATCGCCTTCACAGACACTTGGAGGTAGCCACACAAGACTTGGCTTGCTCACCAACGACTCCAACTTCCCGGTCTTGGAGCAGATGAACACCAAGAGCTCTCTCAGTCTCTTGGAGGAACCAGTACCATGAACTCTCTCAGTTCTGAAGCACTCAAGATGTAAAGCAACTCTCTCTCATGGTGGATGCACGCAGGCAACGCTCTCTCGGAGACTAAGAGCTCTCTCTTCCAACAGCAGGGTGCTTTCTATGATATAGGTAAAGGTTGAGGTCGAAACCTCCCCAGGTTCCCTATTTATAGAGTCCCTGGCAGCTAGCCGTTACCCTCATGCCACGTCAGACAAAGAGCCACCAGACAAACCTATCTGAGACTCAGCTAACATACACTTGGTAACCTACTAGCCACGGCTGAGCTACCCACCTGAGTCTCAGATGCCAAACTCAGGTGGACTCTGTTGCCTCAGGCAGTACCTGAGCACAACACAGGCTGGCTCACTACAAGCCTTAAACTGATTCAGGAGGACAATGGACTCACCACTGCCACTGACCAGCTCGCTCAGACTCTTGGCACTGATTCCAAGCTAACAACTGAAGATGACAGCCCTTGAAGACGCACAGCGAACCCCTTGACGCAGATCCACTAGCTTCCTAGCTCCTCCAGGTCTTATCCAGCTTGCAGTCACGGTCCTTGAACTCCATCAAGCCACCATCACCTCGCTTGCCCTCGAGCACAGCCTCGGCTTCCTCGCAACTGAGCCTCAGGAGACTAGCTCAGCTAGCCCTTCTGACCTTCACGGTTTTCTTGCTCTTTTTTGGCCTCATCATCAGTCAGATGTTGTCTTGATCGATCACCTGTTCATCTAAACTCCTGTTCACACTCGTTGTAACGTTAGATACAGGTGAGGGTTGCCATTAACCATCAAAACCAAACCTTGGGGCTAGATAATCATCCTTCCACTCTCCTTGGGACTGGATGCACTTTCAATCTCCCCCTTTTTGGTGGTTAGTGGCAACCCCTTTAAATATAGCATTAGATGTATAAAAGGGTGTGATATTCAACCAAGTTTAATATCTACTCCCCCTTAAGCTGTGCACATAAGAGATTTTGCGTTTTACTGCAAATGCACAGTTCTGTTTAATCATGGAGAGTAGATGCTAAACCAGGTTGCCATAACATAACTGAATAAATAAGCACATCGGAATATCAATTATGTTGAACAAATACTCAGCAACAGATGTACAAGGAATAGCATGCTTGAGTACGAATCTAAACTTTCCTAAAACAAATATTATCAGAGCAGATATCATTTGAATAGATATTATCAGAGCAAATAGATATCAGAGCAATCAACAGAATTTAGAGCAAAATACTTGTATCAGAGCTAAACACATGTATCAGAGCAAAAGAAAAAAAACACATGTATCAGATCAGAAAAGGCAAAGACACATGTATCAGAGCAAGACAAACAACATGTATCAGAACAAGACAAACAATCAGAGCATCATCATATGTATAAGCAATTGTTTTAAAAACAGAGAATGTCTTGACACACATGCAGCTCTTAGCCTAGCCCTTAGCCCTTTTTACATATACTCTCTAATCTCTCCCCCTGAATCTAATCTCTCCCCCTTTGCCACTAAACACTAAATAGAGATAGGAAGAAGATCTTCAGGGAGCTGGCTTCTGTTGCAGAAGGGATAGAATCTGATCAAACTTGCTGCTGACTGAAGCCTTGAGATCTGCCATATCAGCCTTGATATCGTTCTTCAGCTCTGTCATCTCTTGCTTCAGCTCATCTTGCCTTCTCTTGATAGCAGAAATCTGAACGGGCACAACCCTCTTGATAAAAGCATCAACTGCAGCAGGGTTGTCCAGACATTGAACCAAAGGCACACTAGCTGAGGAGAGACCAACTGATACTGAAGCTTGAAGCTCAGCAGGAGGAGATGGTTCCCTAGCTGAGTCTCGGGCAGGAGACACCTGAGGCTCAGGTAGGTCTGCTTGGGGTTCAACTGCTGGCTGAAAGACTCTGACTGAGGCTCTGGTAGCTGGCTCAGGTGGCACTGAGGAACCTGGCTGAGATGCTTCAAGGATGCTGTAGAAAGGTTTCTCATCTTCATTATCATCCTTTTGAGGTCTGAACTTGCTGAAATAACACTTCTGGTCAAAGGAGAAAGATGAAGTTGCTAATGCTATTCTCTGAAGGATCATATGCATTAAGTATGAGCCATATCTCATCTTGTCTGTTCTATTCTTCTGGCATTCATTGATCTCAGAGAAGATATATCGAGCAACATCAAATTTTTCCTTCTTGGCAATCAGCTCAAGGATTCTCTAGACTAGGTTATAGATAGCATCAGTCCCTCCACCCTTTGCACAGATAGACACATTTAGAATCTTCACAATATGTTTCGGTGTCTTCATGAGTCCCTTAAAGTGTCGAATATACTTGGGAACTACACCTTTGGCTGGAGGAAACACAAAGCCAGAGGGAAAGAATTTTTGTCTTGTCTCATTTGGCACCCAATCTGGTTGCAAGCTCTTGTCTTCTTCTGATCCTTTGGAGATGTTTATCTGTGATAGCTTGGGCCCTGATGGCAAGTTGAACAGTTCAAAAAATTTTGTAGCTGTGATGCATAGCAACTGACCTCTGGTCATCCACAGCATGAAATCTTGGTGATCTTGCTCAATGAAGACTGTTGCATAGAATTCCTTGATCACTCAGAATCATAATTTTGGTTTGTGCTGCAGATTTGATCTAATTGAACAGCAGCTAAAATATCTTTTAGATCGCCCAAACCATTTTTAGCCAGATTGGCCCAATCTATAGGCATGCTATCAACAAAACTCTTCTTGGGTAGCAGAAGATGGTAGCTAGACTGCTGCTGATCATTCCAAAATCGTTGATCACTGCACTGCCTCCTCTTGATATTGCCTTCACTGTCAAAATATGGATTTGTAGTTCTCATGGCAGTGTAGTTGGAGGTGCTTCTTGTGTCCAAATCTATGGTAGCCAGACTAGCATCTACCTTTGGAAGCTTCTTGAGTGTTGCTGCAGACAGAAATTTCATCTCTTGAGAGTTTGTCCTTGCAGCTTTAGCAAAGATAGCAGCATACTTGACTTCCAGAGACTCATCTGAGTCTGCCTCCTGAGTTTCAGCTGCACTGTCTTCAGAGACAGAGGAAGATGTGGAAATTTGAGCTTCTTCTGATGATTGTTCTACTGCGACATCTTCTTCCTTACCCTCATATTCTTCATCTGAGTCAGATGTCTTTTGTTTCTTCCTTCGAGGAGAGGGAGGATGAGGGTCACTTGGACTGGAGTATGAGTCATCTGATCCTTCTGACTGAGACTCAGCTGATTCAGCCTGAGACTCAGATGGCCTTTTATGAGCAGACTCTGGTGCAGGAGAAGATTCTGGTGCTGGAGATGATTCTGCCCTGTCTTGTTCAACAAGCCCTTGGTCTCCTTGAGCAGTTTCTAGATCAGATAAGGACTGGAAGACTGATCCCATGCTTACTGATGCTCCAGCTGAGGGATCGGCTTGGGACACAGGTGGATTTGCACCTAAGGATGTTCTGAGCTTGGTCATAGAATCATCTAGTTTCTTCTCTAGATGCTTTCCACTGGAATCTAGCTCTGCTAGGATATCTTCTATAGACTTAATGGAAGCTTTATGTTGAGTTTCTGCTTCTATGGGAACAATCTCTAGCCCAGCTGAGGATGCTGCCTGGGACTCCGCTGGCTTACTCGGTTGAGAAGCAGGAGCACTAGATTGATGAAGTGGGACTGCCGAGATAGGGGCATCTGAGTAATCTACCCAGTTCATCCTTGAGTTTGCTGCAGCTATCTCATCATACAGGAACTTCTTGCGAGCTTCATCTGTGCAAGAGTTCAGTTCCATTCCGTAGGCATCTATCCTTCTTTGCAGCTTGTTATCATGATATTTGCGCCATAAATGTTGACACTCCAATGAAAGCTGAGGTACAAGGAGTTCCATTTGCAGAATCAAGTCTGCCTTCTCATTTCCAACAGCCTTTCCTTCTTTTCTTAACAGCTCTTGAAGCTCTTCTTTGATTGCCTTGTCTTTTTTCCATATATCCTTTTCGACTAAGACATCTTTAGGAGCATCAGATGAGTCAAAGACTAATTTCTTGATTTCTTGAATTCTTGGAGTGAGAGCATCTCTTTCGGCTTCTGAAGCAGCCGGCAACATCCCCATTAAATCATGCAGTTCTTTGACTAGAACACTGTGAGATTTTCTTTTCTCAGCTTCAACTTTCCATGCAGCCTCTTCTTCCTGTTTTTGCTGACTATTAGCCTTGCTGGGTTCAATAACAGCTTCTGATCAAAGCTTCTTAGGAACTTTGCACAGGATCAGATCAGCTGGTCCACCAGCAGCTCTTGTTCTCTTGAGGGTGTCCACAACTGGCGCCCTCTTTGCTTTGATGAATGCATCTTTGGCAGCAGCTTTCTTAGCCTTCTCTTCTGCCTTCTTTATCTTAGGTTCAGCTTCTCTTGCTTTCTTCTCAGCTGCAAGAATCTGTTTCTCCTGTTTTAGCTTCTCTTTCTTATTTGCTTTTTCAGCTTCGAGCTCTTTCATTCTGGAGATGGATTGCTTTATAGCCAAATCCAATTGGCGTTTTTTCCTCTTCCAAGGCTTTCATCTTTGCTTCCCTTTTGGCCAATTCTGCTGGAGATAAGGGGATCATAGCAGCTTTCTTGGCTTTCTCTTCAGCATCAAGATTCTTAGCAAGTCTCCTTGCTTTCTCTGTCTCCCATTCTTCTTGAGTTTTCTTTTCCAAGATCTGAGTCCTGATGGCTAAGGGAAGATCCTCTGAGATATCCTCTAGCAGTTTTCCAGATTCAGACATCTGCATGGATAAGATAGGAAAGGGGGGGCGGTAATCCCATTGCAGAGAGAAATTTACTGAACAACCTAACTGATACTCAAGCGAGTGAATCAGGTGACACTAGGAAGGTTTTACAATTTATCTCATGCTACCTGACTTAGCTACCTGCGACACAGGTGAGATAAAGTGCGAAACTCAGGTGTAAATACAGAACAACCTAGTTTTATCGAATCTTGCTGAAATCTAAAAATACAAAACAATGTGCTGCAAGAATTCATTCTGGAGGCTAAAGAAACAACATCTCTATCTAATTCCGCAGCTAAGAGCTACCCGAGAACGTGGAATTCGCATAGAGGCGGAAACCACCCTAGTTCTGTGAAGAACAGCTCGAGGAGACTTACGATGAGGAATTTGGATGGAGATGCAGGAGCTTGATCAACAGAAGAGCTTGAGGGAGTTTCGACGAGCGCAAAGATCGGCGGAGAAGCACATGATCGTTGAGAATCAATTGGCGGAGAAAAGTGCTAGGGCTTAGGAGACTCTGAAGAGGGTTAAGCGCGAACCGTTGCAGAGTTGGGTATTTATATCCCGAGTGGCCCTGTGGCACCTGAGAGACAGCTGGCTACTACCTGAGACTCAGGTAGAACTGAACAACTGAGCAGAGCTCTAAACTGAGATTCATGTGGAAGACTCAGAATAGGATTACCAGAGAGAATTCAAAGATAAGAGATGAAAGCAGATTAGAGATTTCTTTTCAAACACAGCTTGCCAAACAATCAACAATACAAAGCTAAAGCTGTGTTGAATTGAAATAGATAATAAAATCCAACTTATTTAGCTCAATGGAAAATCCATGAGTTCAATAAGGTACAAAAATCAACATGTTATCTATTTAAAACCTATCCCACCTGAGGTTCACCAGAGACTCAGGTGGATGACTCATGTAGGATGCAGAGAATGTAGAATCCAGAAATGCACACATATGTACACGTGAATCATCATTTCCTCACTGCACATTCGAGATATCCATGATATTTAGCTCATGCCTGAGGGTGCAGAACCTATTTTCATCTAGAGGCTTGGTGAAAATATCGGCTAGTTGAGCTTCTGTCCTCACATGACACAGTTGAATATCCTTCTTCTCTACATGGTCTCTGAGGAAGTGGTGTCTCGCTTCTATGTGTTTGGATCTTTAGTGTTGGACTGGGTTGTTGGCTAACTTAATTGCACTTTCATTATCACAGAGGAGAGGTACTTGAGACATGGATATGTTGAAATCCTTCAAAGTCTGCCTCATCCATAATAATTGAGCATAATAACTACCAGCTGCTATGTATTCAGCTTCTGCTGTGGATAGGGCTACTGAGTTTTGTTTCTTGGAACTCCAGGACACAAGGGAGCGCCCTAGAAATTGGCAAGTACCTGAGGTGCTTTTTCTGTCAACCTTACATCCTGCATAATCGCTATCCGAATAGCCAATTAGCTTAAAGGGTGCACCTTTAGGGTACCATAAACCAAACCCAGAGGTATGAATTAAATATCTCAGTATTCTACGAACAGCAGTGCGATGAATATCTTCAGAATCAGCTTGAAAGCGTGCACACATGCAAACACTCAACATAATATCAGGTCTAGATGCACATAGATATAGCAGAGAACCAATCATAGACCTATACTCTTTCTGATCAGTAGACTTACCTTGTTGGTTTAAATCAAGATCAGCATTTGTTTGCATGGGAGTTGATATTGACTTAGCTTTGTCCATGTCAAACTTCTTGATGATGTCCTTAGCAAACTTCTCTTGGGAGATGAAGGTTCCCTGCTTGAGTTGTCTAATCTGCAGCCCTAGGAAGAACTTCAATTCTCCCACCATGGACATCTCAAATCTTTTGATCATCATCTTCCTAAACTCATCACTTAGCACACGATTAGTACTACCAAATATTATGTCATCGACATAAATTTGACATATAAATAAATCCTTGCCTTTAACTTTAGTAAAGAGTGTACTATCTACAAGCCCAATTTTGAAGCCATTATGTATAAGAAACTCCTTCAGAGTGTCATACCAAGCACGAGGGGCTTGTTTAAGGCCATACAAAGCCTTGTGGAGCACATATACATAATGGGGTCTTTTTGGATCCTCAAAACCAGGGGGTTGTTCTACATACACAAGTTCAGCAAGTTTACCTTGGAGGAAGGCACTCTTGACATCCATTTGATAAAGCTTGATGTTGTGATGGTTTGCATAAGCTAAAAGTATCCTGATAGCTTCAAGCCGAGGTACAGGTGCAAAAGTTTCACCAAAATCCAAGCCTTCTATTTGAGTGTAGCCTTGAGCAACCAACCTTGCCTTGTTCCTCACGATTTGGCCGTCTGAGTCTTGCTTGTTGCGAAAAACCCACTTGGTTCCTATGACATTGTGGTCCTTGGGTCTTTCAACAAGTGGCCAGACTTCATTTCTCTCAAATTGGTTCAGCTCTTCATGCATAGCATTAATCCAGTCAGAATCAGATAGAGCTTGACCTACATTCTTGGGCTCAATGGTGGAAACAAAAGAATAGTGAGCACAAAAATTAGCAGTACGAGAACGAGTAGTCACTCCCCTATTAATTTCACCAATGATTTGGTCTACAGGGTGATCCTTCTGCAGCCTGCTGATCACAGGGGGTTCGGGTTCAGCCACCTGAGTCACAGCTGGATGTGAGTCAGCTGAGGGTATCTGTGACTCTTCCTGAGAGTCAGCTGGGTGCATGGAGGCTTCTGAGTCCAATTGATCATTGGCTGGGTTGTACTCGTACTCAATGCCATGCACTTCATCTTGCTCATCATCTGGGTCAAGTAGCTCAGAGACACCTGATGAAGCTGGTTCCTCAGCTTGAGGCCTAACTTCACCGGTTGACTTGTGAAGAATGTCTACTTTTCCTGAAATATCATTAGCAACTTGCCCACCTTGTGAGCCATTAGATTCGTCGAATGTCACATCTACAGCTTCTTCAACAACCTTGGTGTTGGTGTTAAAGACTCTGTAAGTGTGAGATTCTATGCTATACCCAACAAAAATTCCTTCATCTGATTTGGATTCAAATTTAGAGAGACGTTTGCCTTTCTTGAGAATGTAACACTTACAACCAAATACTCTGAAGTAGGAGACATTTGGCTTCTTGTTGGTCAGCAACTCATAAGGTGTCTTCTTCAAGAGTGGATGAAGATACAATCTGTTGATGTTGTGGCAAGCAGTGTTGACAGCTTCAGCCCAAAACCTTGCTGGTGTCTTATATTTACTCAGTAATGTTCTTGCCATCTCTATCAAGGTTCTGTTCTTCCTCTCCACCACTCCATTTTGCTGAGGTGCATAGGGACCAGAGAACTCATGCTTGATTCTATGCTTGTTCAGAAAAGCTTCAACTCTTGAGTTCTTGAATTCTGTCCCATTGTCACTTCTCACTGCCTTCAGGTTGATATTCCATTCATTTTGGTCATTTTAGACTCTGACAATGAGATGTTTGAACCTCTTGTACACCTGTGACTTGTCCTTCAAGAAAAATACCCAAGTGAAACGTGACAAGTCATCGACAATAACAAAACCATACTTGTTACCTCCGATGCTCTCATATGTAGTTGGACCAAACAAATCAATATGTATGAGATCGAATGGAGAAGTAGTGGTCATGATATTCTTGGGTGGATGAGGGCTTCTAACTTGCTTTCCAGCTTGACAAGCACAGCATGGCTTGTCCTTGTTAAATTGGATCTGCTTTAGGCCTAGGACATGTTCTTCTTTACTTAGTTTGTTCAGCAGCCTCATCCCTACATGACCTAGCCGCCTGTGCCACAGCCAGCCTAACTGAGCTTTAACCATCAGGCAGCATGGCACAGCTGCTTCCTGATCCTGAAAATCTACAAGATATAGCTTATCTACTCGATAGGCTTTGAAAACTTGTAAGTCATCTGTTAGTTTCTGAACATAAACCTCTTTAGGATAAAATGTGACTTTCATACCAGCATCACATAATTGAGAAACAGATAAGAGGTTATATGAAATAGACTTAACAAGCATTACTTCAGTAAGAGAGTGTTCCTGAGAGATAGCAATTTTACCACAACCTAATACCTTGCCTTTTGAATCATCAGCATAGTTGACATACTTGCAAGGGAGGTTGTCTTTTCTCATCTCAGTGAACTCCTCTTTGCCTCCAGTCATGTGTTGTGTACAGCCACTGTCCATGACCCATTTAGTTCCACTGGAGGCAGAGCCCTGCATGATTAGTTCTGAGACTTAGGAACCCAAAGAGCTTTGGTTCCCAAGTTGGCAGGTCTCTTACAATAAGCATCAATAGCAGGAATAAGCTTAACAGATGGGTTCTTAGCAGCTATAGCTTTAGAAATCTTAGTGAACCTCTGAATCTTTCTCAGATTCTTATCCCCTGCAAGCTCAGATGGAAGGGTTAGCACATTTGCACTGCACCTGAGTGAGCCACCTGAGACACAGGTGACTACAGATTTTGGTACCCAAACACCCGGTACTCTTTTGTACTCACCCCGAGGTCCAACATACTTGCCACAAGCTTACCATTCTTCCCAGTTTTAAGCACATAGCTGGGGTTTGAGGGAATCCTCATGTAACCACCTATTTTTAGGTGATTTCCTACAAAAGAGTTAGTATCATATTTTCCCATTTGAGGAACAAAGTTGTTCTTCAAAGATTTCTTGTTAGCAGTAGGGGGAATATATGACAATCTATCTTTGCCAAGCACAGGAGTGAAACTAAGTCCCATTTTACCATTGTTCTTGAGAACTAAGGTGGACTGGAGTCTAGCAAAGTTTTGCATGCCTATATTAGCACTGCATAGGCCTATTCTCATGAGCCTTTTCAGCTCCTCATGCTCTTCCTTAACTTCATTAAACTTTGCTGCATCAATAGAGTTAGTAGCAGTTGAAGTACTTGATCCACTAGGTGAATCATCAGCAATAACTGTACTAGAAGTAATAACATTGATGAGAGATGCACAGTTTAAGCAAGTTTCTACAACATTAGGGGGATTAGCAACAGGAATAACAATAGAGCAAGCTGAATGGGTTTCCTTAAGCTTATCATGCTCACAAGTTAGAAGCTCATGTGATAACTTGAGCTTATCATGAGCCACCTGCAGCAAATAAACTTCTTCATCAAGATCAGATTTAGCATCTTGAGAATTATCAAGGGACACCTGCATATCAGCTAATTTGTCCCTGAAAGAGATGTTCTCTTTTCTCTCTTTTCGAAGAAGCCTTTCTGTCCTGTCAAGAATATCCATTAGCTCAGCATAGTCAGGGAAGTCATCCTCAGTTAATACCTTGGTACCTTTAGCCATAAGGCATAGGGCTGGAGTCTCAGCAGATGAAGGATCGGCGTCCTTGTTGAAGAGAGAGTCTGACTCAGGTGCACAACTGAGTGACCTAACTGAGTCATCGCCTGACTTAGCTGGGCTACTGAGTGATCCATCTGAGACATAGATGGCTAACCCAACTAGCTCAGTTTCTTCTTCTGACTCTTCTTCAGACTCTGAGTCATCTGAGACCCAAGCTTGTCCAACATATGCTCTGGCAGCAGAGGTCTTCTTCTTTCTGAAGGTAGGTGGCTTCCCTTCCTTGTATTTCTTTTTGACAGTGACCTCCTTCTTCTTGTACTTGCCCTCTTCTGGTTTCTTGCTCTTCCTGGGGCAATCAGCAATGAAATGTCCTGAGTCACCACACTCAAAACACTTCTTGTCGTTGAGCTGCTTCTTCCCTTTGAATCTATCAGTAGAACCAGAGAACTTCTTTCTTCTGTAGAACTTTCTGAAATTGCGAGTGAGCATAGCAAGTTCAGTTTCTTCATCAGTGGACATCTCTTCATCCAAATCTTCTTCATCACTGGAGTCCTTGAGACTGGCCACTATGTTGAGAGCTATATCCTTGTTCTTGCCAGAAGTGGTAGCATGCTTCTTAGAGTGATTCAGCTCCATCTCATGAGTAAGCATCCTACCAAGCACATCAGTGGGCTTCATCATGTCGAAGCCATCCTTCTCCTTCATCATCAGACGCAGAGTGTGATAGGGCTTGGGAAGGACAAAAAGAAACTTCTTGATCACATCTCCATCTTCAACTCTGGTTGATCCAAGGGCCTTCAGCTGATTTGTGATCATTGTAAGCCTTGTGAAGATGGAGTTGATGTCCTCTCCAGGTTGATAGTGGAAGTTGTCAAGATCATGCTCTAACACATCCTTCTTAGACCTCTTCAAGGTATCACTGCCTTCATGAATGGCCTGAAGGGTGTTCCAGATATCATGGGCTGCATCAAAGGTGCTGACACGGTTGAAATCATGTTCCTGCAGCCCCATATAGATAGCATTGGCAGCCCTAGCATTGTTCTTGATGTTGATCTTGTCTTGATCAGTAGGGTTGCTCTCATTATCTACATGAAGATCTGTCATGACAATTTTCCAGACATCTGGGTCCATTGCAGTAAGGTGCATTTGCATCTTCCGCTTCCAAAAAGCATAGTTAGTGCCATCAAATATGGGAACTCTACCCTCGTAGTTTGACATCCCTTAACTCTGGTTGTTAAGCCAATATGAGCAACGAGGCTCTGATACCACTTGAAAGGATCTCAAGAGTCGACTAGAGGGGGGTGAATAGGTCGGCTCTATAAAAATTTAGACCTAATGGGCTTTACTTAAATTAAATAGGTCAATCCTAGCTAGGTACAGGCAACTGAAACAGGCAGCTGACACTCAGGCAGATAACTCAGATAACATGCAGAAAAAACAAAGACTAGAGAGTGTCAACTGAGTCTCAGGTGTGTGACTCAGTTGTGTGCATCAGACAGGCAGTTCAGTTGTGTGTCAACTGAGTCTCAGGTGGGAAACTCAGTTGTGTGCAGCGGAGAGTGTTCTATATATATCTGCACAGGTAAAAACAAATCATGCAAACGAACAAGAAGACACAGAGATTTGTTTTACCGAAGTTCCCACTCTATGCAAAGTGGTACGTCTCCATTGAGGAAGCTGCTTTCACAGCCGGCACTGAACCGTGCTCTTTCCTCGTTCATTTATCTTGTGTGGAATCCTTTTGATCTCACCGCAGCAAGACAGGCAGACCCAAATCACCTTCACAGACACTTGGAGGCAGCCACACAAGACTTGGCTTGCTCACCAACGACTCCAACTTCCCGGTCTTGGAGCAGATGAACACCAAGAGCTCTCTCAGTCTCTTGGAGGAAACAGTACCATGAACTCTCTCAGTTCTGAAGCACTCAAGATGTAAAGCAGCTCTCTCTCACGGTGGATGCACGCAGGCAACGCTCTCTCGGAGACTAAGAGCTCTCTCTTCCAACAGCAGTGTGCTTTCTATGATATAGGTAAAGGTTGAGGTCGAAACCTCCCCAGGTTCCCTATTTATAGAGTCCCTGGCAGCTAGCCCTTCTGACCTTCATGGTTCCTTGCTCTTTTTTGGCCTCATCATCAGTCAGATGTTGTCTTGATCGATCACCTGTTCATCTAAACTCCTGTTCACACTCGTTGTAAACGTTAGATACAGGTGAGGGTTGCCATTAACCATCAAAACCAAACCTTGGGGCTAGATAATCATCCTTCCACTCTCTTTGGGACTGGATGCACTTTCACTAGTTTTGCTCTACATGCTTGCAATATACCATTTGCTAAAGTAAAAGTGCTAAATCAAAGATGAACCACTCAAGGCACTTGCTCGTGCAAGAGGTAGTTTTTTGGTTGTGGCTAGTCTAAATAATCATATGAAAGCAGTATAAAAATTCTCAGGATGAATCACTCAGGATACATCCTCATGCAGGATGTTGTATTTTGCTTGTATCTAATCCTTTTAAACATATGATTGGTTAACCTAGCATGTGGAAGAGCGTTTTTGGTCCTAATCTTGATCGGTTGTCCTCCTAGTCTTGACTTGGCGCTAGGTTATCATGCTTCACTCATGCTTAGATTTTTACTAGTGTGACCACCTAGTTTGGAATTCATCATTAGTGAAATCTTTAAATGTGCTAAGAACTTAAGATTCTAGCTTCTTTTCTTGCTATCCATGTTTCTTTTTGTGGTTTGAGGAGCATTTCTATGGCATATTAGCATCTTTTGTGTCTATCTTAGATAATACTCAAAGCTCGCTAAAAATTAAAAAATCAAAAAATTTCATTCCACGTCTTGCATACATGCTTATGCTTGATATTCATACACTGCATAGTCATAGGGAGAGCCATGAAGTCCCTTGATGATTATAGTGCCAAAGGGGGGAGCAGGTTTATCATATTTTTGGCATATCTTTGCAAGATAGGCATGTGTGTACAGTTCATTTTAAGATCTATAGGAGTGTGGGGACTTTCTGCACTTACATATTTGGATTCTATTCTTTCAAACATTCACTTGGCATGTGCTTGCTTTTTCTTTCCTTGGCCAAGTGTGAATTTTTGCAACATGGTTGTTTCAAAAATTTCTAACCAACTCCAATTTGATTGATGTGACATGTTGGCAATATATTCATCAAGGGGGAGATTGTAGAACCTAGAGGGAGTTGTACTGCTTCCCTGGGTTTCAGATGATGAATACTTTGCCACATAGTTTGTTATTAGAGTTGAATGTTAGGTTGCAAGAATTCAATGTTTAATTTTCAAATGTGTTTATCGGATGTTCTGGTATTCTGATTAGAACTTTCGATGTATTTTGAAAGATCCAATCTCGACTATGTTTTTAGCGCTCTGGAAAAACCGGAGGTTTCGGTTTAATGATCGGAAATTATGATGTGTTTCAAAAGTTTTAAGTTTTAATTCGGAGGCGTAGACTTTCATTTCTGGAAGCTCCGAGGTTTTTCGAAAGTTCCGAGGTTTGTGTGAATCGGATGGTCCGATGTGATTCAGAAGATCCGAGTTTGAATTCGGAGGCTCGGATATTCATTTCCGGAAGCTCTGAGGTTTGTGCGAACCGGATGGTCTGATGTGATTCAGAAGTTCCATGGTTGAAGTCGGAATTTCAGAGCTTGAAGTCAGAGGCTCCGACTTCCATTTTCGGAGGCTCTGAGTTCAGGTTCTGGATTTGGCTTTTGTGAGTGCCCGGCGGATTTCCAAATCGTATGTAAGGAGTCAGAATTGAAGTCGGAGGCTCCGACTTTCAATTCCGGAGGGACCAAGTTCAGCGTTTGAACTCGGCTCTCAGATCGCGTATGTGAGAACCGGAGGTTCTGTTCCAGGAACCGGATGTTCCGATAGTGAAAACTTTTTGATCACGAGTTTTTCTGATAAATTAGAGTTTGGTCAATTTGTCTCGTGAAAATTTGATGGAATTGATTTCTCGACTAACTTGGGTCAAGTGGAAAACTTGTGCTCGTAATCGATTTGCTTGTCTACTAGTGTGCAGGGTAAATGAGTGCGACGGTGGTTCGGTCACGAGGAGCGGCATGATGCCTGGAAGGCGGAGATGCGAACAAGGTGGTGGCGACGACATCAGGTGGCTCAAGATGGAGCCTTAGCGGACAAGGCAAAAGTGGAGACAAGACGTGAGGACCAAGTTGGTGCGAGGGCACTTTTGTACAGGTGCGAGGGCACCATCGAAGCAAAATCAAAGAAATCGTGCCGGTGGCCAACGATGCAGTTTAGGATTAGGCTTGCGGTTGTAGGAAGGTTTGAGGGTGGATAGGTGGCTTAGACGCTTTGGGATGTGTGCTGAGTGCTCTATGCCCTTAAGTGGGCTTTAAGCCCCAAGTGGAGAGTGGTATGTCCCTTCCACTATAAATAAGAGATGGTGGTTTTGTGAAACCGTAACTCTTTTTGGACAATTTGTTGGAAGAGCTGCTCAGGAGAGCTTTGGCCTAAGTTGAGAGGCTTTTAAACATCAAGAAAATCAATACAAGAAGAGTTCCAAGAAGAGAGTACGTGTTCTTGAGTTTCTCTCTCTCTCTCTCTTTGGATTTTTGTTTTCTTTCTTTTCTCTATTTGAGATCTCTTGGATATGGCAAGTTAGTGATGAAAGATCATGTTCATGTTAATTCCATCCTAGCATACCCGAAGAATCTCTCATTCCCATCTTGATTTCAGATTTATATTGGAGGAAAGACAAGTTCTTTAGGTTTTCAATTTTGATTCTCTTTGAGATTTCAATCTTGTCTTTTGGGGTTTGCAATATGTTCCTAGGATATGTGAGTGATTTCATACTAATTTCATATCAACATACCTCATGAGAATCTAGGAATCAAGGGTTCGATTTTCGTCCAACTTATTAGCTAGAGCTGGTTTTTGAAGTTAGAAAATAGTTGATAGTAATTTGGCATTTTCTCTTAGCACAGAGAAGCTTTTGACATGATTCCAAGTGGAATAGCTTCGTAGTTTCCTTGTCTACCACTGTGCAAAATTTTGTTTAATTCTGTTGGGTAGATCAAAATCTACAAATATTTTTCCAAGCGACAGTCTGCTATTTTTGCCAATATCGGAAGCTCTGACTTTCTCACTCCGAAAGTTCCGATCCACATCGGAAGTTCCGACCCAGAAGTCAGAAGTTCCGATTTTTTCCAGAGGTTTCAGAAATAGGGTTACTTCAGAACTTCCGGTAAGGTTGGAACTTCTGGTATTTCTACTCTAGAACTTCCAATCTGTTTGGTTTTGGCTCCACTGATTTTGATTGCTTTTGTTGATGGTTTTCCACTGCATTCTCTGATTTGTGTCCATTGCATTATGTTTTTGTTTTTAGTAGAAGATTTTAAAATTGACATTCACCCCCCTCTGTCGGAAGCCACTGATCCAATAGCAGCGATCTCATTTCCGTCCTTGTCTTGAATAGGGCTGCCACGAAACCACCTAAACGTGGTCATCTTCCTCAGGTCCGACGGACAATCTTCGGCATCAACTCCGGCTCTCATCAGGTGAGACCACTCCTCCCCTCCCTCTTTGCCAAATAGGTTCACCATCGGCCCGTGAACTCATAGCTTGTGTCTATTGGATAGTCGTGCAGCCGAGCCCCTTCAAGTTGCGCTTCTTCTCCGGCGCTGATCGTCTCTCCGCCGCTGACGATTCCTCCTCCTAGGAAAACGTAGGCCTCGCTCGAGTTGCATTTTGTCTCCTGGGGACCTTCCTCTTTCTTCTTAACCCCTCCTTACTTCCCCAGGTTCCCTTGATTTCCTCCCCGTCGAGGACCGAGCACCACTACCGCCCTTACCGCCACCACCTTCTACTCCGCCCCCTTCCGCTTCTACCAAGCACTAAAATAGGATCTTTTAATTGGACTAATGAACTTTGAAATCTATAATGGAGAGATGTGAGTGTCGGGGTTCTGTCACCTACAGATGGATCGGCAGGTGGTTAACCTTAACCGATAACGGTGTCGTAGGGCTTTACCCTTCACCTATGGTAGAAGGCTTAGCGAGATGATTGGATAGTCGAGGTCGGCCAACCTCAAACTAACAACTTCTCGGAAGTACTTCGCTTGGTCAGACCTTAATTGGTTCGCTCGGAACAGATGATATAGCTCTTGTGGGCTATTTTTAAATCACCCAAGCTTGCTTGGCTTGATGTGATGAAATGATATGAAATTCTTGGCTGAATTTCTATATGTTCAAATCTGAGGGTAAATGTGGTCATGTTGAATACATATTGGTATTGTCTTATCAATCTTGTTCATGCCAGGTTTACCATGTTATATTGATATGCAATGCTAGTAGTTCATTCTTGTTAATAGCTTTGCTAAAATTGATGTGGGATGAGCCTACAAATGTGATTTGCAAGTAGGAAAGTACTTACAAAATTCAATTTCGAAGTTGTTGTAGGTCACCCTAGTATTGGTGAGTATTACGATAGCGAGAATGTTGATACCGATGCTTAGTCTTAGTTTATTCTTCACGGTCAAGGAATGTGGGTTTTATGACTTCATATGGAGATGGTTGGGCTGCCATCTCAGGATTTTACATTTTTTTTTGCTGTTATTTTTGGAGTTTGAAAATATGTAGATGGCCTTCGAGTCATTGTTTGTGTGATGTGTAACCTCCCTCGGGTAACAAATAATATATGTATCTTGATAACTTCTCTCTATTAGAGTTTGTCTATGATATAAAGTTTTTAATATGATTTTCCATATACCGTGCGTGAATGGTTGAAGTATATGGAATTGATCGTAAAGAGGTAATGTCTTCTCCCAAGTTTCATTCGATAAAATATTCTTGGTTGAGTGACCTGTTGGAAATATGCCCTAGAGGCAATAATAAAGTTGTTATTATTCTATTTTCACAATCATGATTAAGTTTATGTTCTATGCTAGAATTGCGTTGGTTCCTGAATATGAGATTCGGAGGGAAACCCAATTGCATGTGTGGAATAATAAAACACCAAACAGATCCCTAGTCAGGCCTCTAGACTAGCTCATGTATTGTTGATGGTCTTGTTTTCCTGATCATGGGCATTGTTAATGTAACAAGGATGCCGGCAATAATGGGAGCACATTGTTAGGATAAAAATGGTGTTGGATAGACCCCCTTATGAGATACTGCGAGATCACGTTGTCAATTTGTTATCGGTATCTTCTCATAATGTGTTAACATTTACTTGCGTCCTTAGACCATGAGAATATCGTAAACCCGGATACCGTATGGTTGCATTGGGGTCATGAAACGTTACTCCGTAACTGGGTAATTATAAAGGTGACTTTCGGGTACACTGGAAAGTATGCCGTGGTTCCAGATATGTCAAGACTAGGATTTGCCCCTACAGCGATGGAGAGATACACTCTAGGCCCACTCGGTATTACGGTGTCCAGCATCGCCTGGCCAGGTATTGTGACTAAAGGGTTAGTCACGGGGATACTAGAATATGGAAACGAGAAAATAGTGCAAACCGGTAACGAGGATAATTAGGTATGGTGATCAAGGAGTTGATCACAGGGATACCGTCAAAGTCTCGCCTTGGGTTGTGTAACGTATCGTGAGGCAAAAGAAATTGTATGTGACAATACAAGGTTCGCTCGATAAAGATCTTCGATGATATGTGGGAGTCATTATGGGTGACCAGATCCTGCTGATGATTATTGGCCGGAAGGTGTTCCGGACATGTCCACATATGCTCGAACCCATAGGGTCACACGCTTAATGTTCAGTGACATTTAGGAATGCTACGATTTCATGGAGAACGAGAGAGAAGGGTTCCGAAAGTGTTTTAGATGATCTCAGAAGTGTTCCGGGAGGTCCCGGAGTGTTCCGGTGATGTCTGGAAGTGATTTGGAAGGTTCGGAAGGTTCCGGAAGCTTCCGAAAGGTTCAGAAGGTTCCGGAGTTTCCCGGAACATTCCAGAAGACCCCTGCTGGTGGAGTTGGACTCCATCAGGGAGTCCCTAGTGGAGTTGGATTCCATCAGGGAGTCCCTAGTGGAGTTGAACTCCTCCTTCCCAGCCTAGCTGCCCCATCCCCTTTAAATAGAGGGGCAGGACGCACCAGGGAGGTATCCCAAGCAGCCCTAGCCGCACCTCCCTGGCCGGCGCCCTCCCCCCTCTAGTTGGCTGCGGCCTCCCCTTCCTCTCTCCTCTAGATTGGATGTAATACAGCTGCCGGCGCGCTGCTGCTACTCCATCTCGTGGATTCCCGCTGCTCCTGGCGTGCTGGTCCACACGTTGCCATGGTGTTGCTGATACGGTATGCGTGGATACCTTGGAGACGTCATACACTTCGGCGTTCGATCGGGCGAATCTTCCAAGGAGAACACTCTCGCGGCTGGGAGGTATAACCTAGTTGCGGGAGTCGGAGGACTTCATCGACATCATCAACTTCTCTGCTGCGTTGACATGATCGTCGAGGGTATGATATTGTTACCTATACATCGATAGTGTTTCTTGGTTTGGTTCGTGCACGGTAAAAATTTTGTTTTGCGTAGCACGTTCCCTAACAGTGGTATCAGAGCGGTACTATGCGTAGTTGTAGGTACGACTAGAGCATATATGATATGTGGCATTGCACATATGATGTGCGGAGTGTTAGATGAGATCTACCACCGGATTTTCTTGTTGTTTCCCTTTCATTGCATAATTTTGATCTCGGCGGCATCGTGAAATTGTCATAGGTCCGGTGAACCTTACGATCTTCGGATCGAGACATGCTAAGGATGACTTTGGTTTCACTTTAGTTGAGAAAGATAAATTTGCAATGAGCGGGCTTGTAGATGTGATCTACACAGGGGTCATGCGTATGACGAAGTTTAGTATGGGGTTCAAGATTTCCGAGTCTCCAATTCCATACACCCCGACAGTTAAATAACTGCAAGAGCAATCGTGCTCATGGCAACGTAGGTAGCAAACGGTTTGCAACGCAGCCATAGAGCCACGTAATGTAGCAAAAACGTTAGAGGCATCTAACTTGTTTTTGCAGGGTGTGCATGTGATGTGGTATAGCCTATGTAATGCAATGTGATTGTATGAGATGCAATGTTTTTGTAATTCTTAATTTTTTCATGACCTGCGTGTCGTGAGTACGGCAATCGGCAAGAGCCAATATAATTGTCATTATTTATTGTATTGACCTGAGCGTCAACTAGAAAGCCATGTAATGCATTTATTTTATTAGCTATGTGATAGCAATAGTTGTAATTGCAAGGACATGGTGATGACAATCATGCATCGATGGACCTCGACGCTACGCCGTACGCGAAGGAGTTCTTCGCCAAAAGATGTTGAAGAAAAGTTATGCCATGGCAGGATTTCGCAAAGATTATTTTTCAACGACGATCCGAACTTCTTTAACAGAAGGGGCTATACCATATCACAATAATTTGATTGCATGTAATGTTAATCCCTTTATGCACCTTGTTTGATGCGTGGTAGACGTTGTTAAATAGGGTGATCCCTCACACAAATATCAAGTAGTTAGTGTTCTTCCAAGTGTAGCACTGTCTGGAATATTTGCCATTCTGAGGTGCGCCATGTCACATGGGTACGATAGGTTTGACATATATGAGGCGGGCGCGAACCGTTCGCGCAGCAGGGCACTCGGTTGTCTTGACGAGCATTGCAAGATCGTCTTGGGCTCGGAACACACCCATCGAAAGATGAACAAGAGTCATATGGGGATATGATTGGCACGTTGACCTACTGGTCTCGTTATTCCGTCATCAGTGATGTCACATCAATGGCGGAGTAAGTGAGCCGTGGATCTTGAATCACTAATAATCAATTATGAGGGATATTGGTTTTAGTGGGAGCTTACTCTAATTAAGTGTTAATTTGAGTTGCTTTAATCATGAACAATGTCTAAAGTGTATTTGTTTTTTAGTTGTAGATCTATGGCACCCGTAACCACCTTTCCACTATGCACGTTGCTTGAGAAAGAAAAAACTGAATTCATCTGGTAACAACTTTACGGACTGGTACCGTAATGTGAGGATTGTCCTCAAGAGTGCCAAGAAGGACTATGTCCTATTGCAAACTCTCGGTGAACTCCCCGCTAACGCTACGGATGATGAGACTCGTATCTATCAATCTAAGAGCGATGATTCCATTGCAGTACAGTGCGTCATGCTTGCCTGCATGGAACCTGATCTTCAAAAGTGTTTTGAGAATTGGGTTGCTTATGAGTTAATCCAGGAGCTGAAAGCTTTGTTTCAGAAGCAAGCAAGGACTGAAAGATATGAGATATCCAAAGCCTTGTTTGAATGCACGATGGCTGAAGGCAACTCAGTGAGTCAGCACGTACTAAGATTGTATGGGTATGCGCAAAGGTTGGATGCGCTAGGTTTTCCAATCTCCCAAGAGTTGGGCACTGATCTTGTTCTCGCTTCCCTCCCTCCGAGCTACAGTAGCTTCATCATGAACTACAACATGAATGGGATGGAAAAGAGTATGGGTGAATTGTTCACTATGCTTAAAACTGCTGAGAGTGGAATCGAGGAGGACGCCAATCATGTGATGATGGTGAATAAAACAACCAACTTCAAGAAGAAGGGCAAGTCCATGGGTGCTAGTGTGACTGACACACCTAAGAAGTCCAAGACTGGTGCCACTTTTGATGTTGAGTGCTTCTTCTGTAAAGAGAAGGGACACTGGAAGAGGAACTGCAAGAAATATCTGGTAGAAAAGAAGAAGTCTGGAGAGTCCAGGTCAGGTATGAGTGTCATACATGTTATTGATGTATTCCTTGCTGGTCCACAATGTAATTCTTGGGTATTGGATACCGGATCGGTTGCTCACATTTGCAACTCGATGCAGAAACTACAGAGGCCTAAGAGGCTGGCAAAGGATGAGGTGACGATGCGCGTCGGGAACGGAGTAAAAGTTGATGTGCTCGCTGTCGGCGTCCTACCTCTACATTTATCTTCAGGATTTATTTTAGAGCTTAGTAATTGTTACTATGTTCCGGCCTTGAGCAAAAATATTATTTCTGGATCATGTTTGTTGCAAGACAGTTATTCGTTTAAGTCTGAGACAATGATTGTTCGATTTATATGGATAATATGTTTTATGGCCATGCTCCCGTTGTGAATGGGTTAATTATTTTGAATCTTGATGGAAATACACACGTCCATAACACTGACGCTAAACGTCGCAAGACAAACGATTTGAATTCCACTTATTTGTGGCACTGCCGTTTGGGTCATATTGGAAAGAAGCGCATGAAGAAACTCCATTGTGATGGACTTTTGGAGTCATTTGATTATGAATCATTTGACACTTGCGAGCCTTGTCTAATGGGTAAAATGACTAAAACACCGTTCACAGGCCACGTAGAACGGGCGACTGACTTATTGGAAATCATACATATGGATGTATGTGGTCCAATGAGTATAGCTGCGCGCGGTGGATTCCTCTACTTCATTACCTTCACAAATGATTTGAGTAGATATGGGTATATCTATTTGATGAGACATAAGTCTAAAATCTTTGAAAAGTTCAAAGAATTTCAGCATGAAGTAGAAAATCATCGTAACAAGAAAATCAAGTTTCTGCGATTGGATCGCGGAGGGGAGTATTTGAGTTACGAGTTTAGCGAACATCTGAAGAGTTGCGGAATTGTTCCACAGCTTACGCCTCCCGGAACGCCACAGAGGAATGGAGTGTCCGAGAGGCGTAATCGAACCTTGTTGGACACGGTAAGATCGATGATGTCATTAACTGAACTGCCATTGTCTTTTTGGGGTTATGCTTTAGAGACTGCCGCTTTTACACTGAATAGAGTGCCATCTAAATCCGTTGAAACGACATCATCTGAGATATGGCATGGGAAGAAACCCAACTTGTCTTTCTTAAAATTTGGGGATGCGATGCATATGTAAAGCGTTTACAACCTAATAAGCTCAATCCCAAATCGGATAAATGCTTCTTTGTTGGTTATCCCAAAGGAATTGTTGGGTATTCCTTCTATCACCGCACCGAAGGCAAAGTGTTTGTCGTAAAGAACGGTGTGTTTCTCGAGAAAGAGTTTCTTGCGAAAGGGGTGAGTGGTAGGATAGTGCAACTCGACGAGATTGGTGAATCTTCGTCATTAGGTCAAAGTGATGAAACGCCGGAAGTGGTTCCAGAGTTTCCCACAATGACTGATACGGAAGCCCCTACATGTGATGTAGAGACTTCGGTCGAGCCAGTAGCTGAACCACGAAGGTCTGGCAGGATTCGCATGAAACCACAGTGGTTTTTGGACGAGGTATTGTTGTTAGACAATGATGAGCCTGCGACCTATACGAAAGCAATGATGGGCCCTGACTCCATTAAATGGCTAGACGCCATGAAATCCGAGATAGAATCCATGTACGAGAACCAAGTTTGGAACTTGGTGGACCCTCCTAAAGGCGTGAAACCTATCGAATGTAAATGGATCTATAAAAAGAAAACAGACGCGGATGGGAATGTACACATCTATCAAGCTCGACTTGTCGCAAAGGGTTTCCGACAAGTTCAAGGAGTTGACTATCACGAGACGTTCTCTCCCGTAGCAATGCTTAAGTCTGTTCAGATTCTTCTAGCGATTACTGCATATTTCGATTACGAGATATGGCAAATGGATGTCAAAACAGCGTTCCTGAATGGGAAGCTAACCGAGGACATGTATATGATATAGCCCGAGGGTTTTGTCAATCCAAAGGATGCTGGAAAGGTATGCAAACTTCAGAGATCCATCTATGGACTGAAGCAAGCATCACGGAGTTGGAATCTTCGCTTTGATGAAGTGGTCAAAGGGTTTGGTTTCATCAGGAACTGCGAAGAGGCTTGTGTTTACAAGAAAGTAAGTGGGAGTGCAATAGCATTTCTAATACTTTATGTGGATGACATATTGTTGATTGGGAATGATGTTTCTTTTCTTGACACAATTAAGACTTTGTTGAAAAATAGTTTTTCAATGAAAGACTTGGGCGAGGCAGCATACATATTAGGCATTAAGATTTATAGAGATAGATCGAAGCGCCTAATAGGGCTAAGCCAGAGTACATATATAGACAAAGTACTGAAGAGGTTCAGTATGGAAAATGCCAAGAAGGGGTTCTTGCCGATGTCGCATGGGAAAGGTTTGAGCAAGACTCAGTGTCCTTCGACACCTGATGAGCGAGAACGCATGAGTAAGATTCCATTCGCATCTGCGATTGGATCAAGAAGTAGATACGAGTAGATGTGTCCTATGCTCTAAGTGTTACGAGTAGATACCAGAGTGATCTAGACCATGATCATTGGACAGCAGTGAAAAATATCCTTAAGTACCTGAAAAAGACTAAGGACATGTTTCTCGTATACGGTGGTGATGAAGAGCTCGTTGTAAAGGGTTTCAAGCAGAACACTGTGGTGGATTCTACAACGAAGGCTGAGTATATCGCCGCTTCGGAAGCGGCTAAGGAGAATGTTTGGATCAAGAAGTTCGTCACCGAGCTTGGTGTGGTTCCGAGTGTGCTGGATCCTGTGGAGCTCTATTGTGACAATAGTGGCACCATAGCTCAGGCCAAGGAACCAAGGTCACACCAAAAAGTCCAAACATATACAACGCCAATTCCACATCATTCGTGAATTGGTGGAGCGTGGAGAAGTAAAGATATGCAAAATACACATGGACCTGAATGTGTCAGATCCGTTGACGAAGCCTCTACCGCAAGCAAAGCATGACCAACACCGGAATGCCATAGGTGTTAGGTGCTTAAGCATTGACTAGATTATTGACTCTAGTGCAAGTGGGAGACTGTTGGAAATATGCCCTAGAGGCAATAATAAAGTTGTTATTATTCTATTTTCACGATCATGATTAAGTTTATGTTCTATGCTAGAATTGCATTGGTTCCTAAATATGAGATTCGGAGGGAAACCCAAGTGCATGTGTGGAATAATAAAACACCAAACAGATCCCTAGTCAGGCCTCTAGACTAGCTCATGTATTGTTGATGGTCTTGTTTTCCTGATCATGGGCATTGTTAATGTAACAAGGATGCCGGCAATAATGGGAGCACATTGTTAGGATAACAATGGTGTTGGATAGACCCCCTTATGAGATACTGCGAGATCACGTTGTCAATTTGTTATCGGTATCTTCTCATAATGTGTTAACGTTTACTTGCGTCCTTAGACCATGAGAATATCGTAAACCCGGATACCGGATGGTTGCATTGGGGTCATGAAACGTTACTCCGTAACTGGGTAATTATAAAGGTGACTTTCGGGTACACCGGAAAGTATGCCGTGGTTCCAGATATGTCAAGACTAGGATTTGCCCCTCCGGCGATGGAGAGATACACTCTGGGCCCACTCGGTATTACGGTGTCCAGCATCGCCTGGCCAGGTATTGTGACTAAAGAGTACAAACCGGTAACGAGGATAAATAGGTATGGTGATCAAGGAGTTGATCACAGGGATACCGTCAAAGTCTCGCCTCGGGTTGTGTAACGTATCGTGAGGTAAAAGAAATTGTATGCGACAATACAAGGTTCGCTCGATAAAGATCTTCGATGATATGTGGGAGTCATTATGGGTGACCAGATTCGGCTGACGATTATTGGCCGGAAGGTGTTCCGGACATGTCCACATATGCTCGAACCCATAGGGTCACACGCTTAACGTTCAGTGACATTTAGGAATGCTACGATTTCATGGAGAACGAGAGAGAAGGGTTCCGAAAGTGTTTCGGAGGATCTCAGAAGTGTTCCGGGAGGTCCCGGAGTGTTCCGGTGATGTCTGGAAGTGGTTTAGAAGGTTCAGAAGGTTCCGGAAGCTTTCGAAAAGTTCGGAAGCTTCCGGAAGGTTCAGAAGGTTCCGGAGTTTCCCGGAACATTCCAGAAGACCCTTGCCGGTGGAGTTGGACTCCATCAGGGAGTCCCTAGTGGAGTTGGATTCCATCAGGGAGTCCCTAGCGGAGTCGAACTCCTCCTTCCCAGCCTAGCTGCCCCATCCCCTTTAAATAGAGGGGCAGGGCGCACCAAGGAGGTATCCCAAGTAGCCCTAGCCGCACCTCCCTGGCCGGCGCCCTCCCCCCCTCTAGTTGGCTGCGGCCTCCCCTTCCTCTCTCCTCTAGATTGGATCTAGTACAGCTGCCGGCGCGCTGCTGCTACTCCACCTCGTGGATTCCCGCTGCTCCTAGTGTGCTGGTCCACACGCTGCCGTGGTGTGGCTGATACGGTACGCGTGGATACCTTGGAGACGTCGTACACTTTGACGTTCGATCGGGTGAATCTCCGCGAGGAGAACACCCTTGCGGCTGGGAGGTATAACCTAGCTACAGGAGTCAGAGGACTTCATCGACATCATCAACTTCTCCGCTGCGTTGACATGATCGTCGAGGGTATGATATCGTTACCTATACATCGATAGTGTTTCTTGGTTTGGTTCGTGCGCGGTAAAAATTTTGTTTTGCGTAGCACGTTCCCTAACATGACCCGCTAGTGAAAGGACCGAAGGTGCCGACTAGAGGGGGGTGAATAGGAGGCTAACAAAAATTACTTCTTTTAACTTGATTGAATAGGTTAGGCCTTAAACAGGAACCAGGGTTAGCTAGCTGTGTGACAGGTGAGTGACACATGCAACAGATGATGTGTGAATTAGCATGCAGCTGTCACACAGGTGCCTAACACAGGTGTTCTAAGGACTTAGTAAATGATGAGCAATCAATGTGCCTATGTAACAGGTAACTGACTCAGGTGTGAGATAAGATATATAGCAACTGAGACACAGCTAATGTAACACAGGTATAAAGGAGATCTATAACAGATGAACAGAATAAGTCTAAGATCTCACAAGCAAGCAAGCAGGAAGCTAAAGACAATACACGAAAGTACTCGAGGAAACAATGTGTTTTTCACCGAAGTTCCCAGCTCTTCACAGAGTGGTACGTCTCCGTTGGAGAGGCTACTCTGAAGAGATGCCAGCACCAAATCGTGCTTGTTCTCCGAGTACCTGACGTTCAGGTCTCTTCCTTTGCTTGTGGAAGTCCTTTTGCTTGCTGCAGGTAGACTTCGATTCACCTTCACAAACGTCTGGTTCGGCCCACACAAGCTTGGGTGATACCAGCGACTCCTACACCCGTCTAGGAGTAGACACTCCAAAAGTAATAGATTCAACAGCAACAACTCTTGGAGAAACCAATGCTCTTTGCTCAAGAACGCTAACTCTCCCGAACTGACACTTAGAAAACTTTGGCTTTTGTTCGGTGGGAAGAGGCTTTGCAACGGTTGAATATGATTCACTGGATTGGCAAAGGTTGATTGGTTAAGGTCGAAGACCTCCCCTAGTCCCCTATATATATGGTTCGCAGGGACCCGACCGTTACACTATTGCCACGTAGGATTAAGTGAGCCACCGGTGACAGGCACCGGTGACACAACTACACACTACGCCCAACCTATAACCGGCTCGGGCAGACTGACACCTGTGTCACCGGAGGCTGACACAGGTGAACCCTTAACTGATGTTGCAGCACTACTTAGCCCGGTCCTGGCACACGACATGCCCTCAGCATACAACACTCTCTGAAACCTAATAAGGAGAGAATCTCCGACAGCCCTCCGACTCAGCAGACAAGCCATTGCAGCGCAGATTCCTTAGCATTTACAAGCTCTCCCCTGGTACAGAGATGTACCTGAGTCACAGAGCGCTAGACCACCTGTGACACAGCTGTGTCACACCGGTGACTCTAACCCCTAGGGTTTTCTACTGCTAGCACTACAGAGTGCAAGCACAAAACCAGTTTCACACTTGTGCAAAACTGTTGACACAGGGCCACTAACCTCAAAGCATTAGTGCCACTGTCCAACATCCTGAGCATTGAGCAATTAGAACCTCCACAGATCATTACTGCATCATCCCTCTTGATAGTACGGGTTTTTCCTATGGACTCAAGAAAACTAGCAAATCTAGACTTTACCTGCCCACCAACTGCAGTCACGGTCCTTGACGCATCAAGCCACCATCACCTTGCTTGCAACTCCTTGCACAGCACCGGCTTCTTCACAGCTGTGGCACAGCTGCCTAGCATAGCCATTCCTTAGTCCTGGAAACCACCCTTGTACCCTTTTTGGTGGTCATCCTTTCCCTGATGACCCTTCTTCCTGGAACCTACTAACCTACCTACAGTCAATGTAAACGTTAGATTGCAGTTTGAGTTGCCATTAACCATCAAAACCAACTTGGCTCCTAGATGCTCTTTCAGCTAGCTGAGATGCAGTGCTGGCTAGGTAGGGTATGAGCAGTTGTACAGGGCTTTCGAGCGACCCACTAGCCTTAGGGCTAGGTTAGGGTGTGGGTATGGTTTTCGGGCTCCTCTGACTTTGCTTAATAAACTTGAGAGCAGCATTAGTTATTTACCGAACTTTGAATTCACTTTGAGCTTCTCTTGCGATAAGTGTGTCTTTGCCCTGTTTAACCAACCGTGAATGCATACGACATCTGGTAAACGTATGGTGGGTTGGTTAGGTGTCGGATCGTCCAGCAGTGAAGGCATACGACGTTTGGTAAGCGTATGGTGTGCTAGGTGATTTCTCAGGTATTCAGACCTCATATCGTAGTTGAAGTTGATAATGAACTCGGAAGTCTTGACAGGCTAAGATGCCTTTGGCTTAATAGGACACCTGATTTTCTTATTTCTGCCTACAACATGATTGTACTCTAGACAAGTAATGCAAGTGTTCTGTACACCTTCTATGGTGGATAATCGTTCGGTTGAAATCTAGAAAGCTAATCCGGCAAGTACACTTTGCCAAAATTAACGTTTAGAAACTTCATGTTCCACGGGTAGCATCAATCAAACGCAAAAACAAAACAAAACAAAACCCAAACTAAATTGAAGAGATAGTAAAGCCTACCACTTAGCGTGAAGCTCTCTAGCAATAGCACCACAAAAAGTGCTTGATGTTCTACAAGTACACAGGGCTAGTTGTTACAATTTATCATTGGAAGTATTTAGACCAGATTTATGTTGAATCTAAAAGGAGCCATGGCCAATGGCGTTTTGTCTTTGTCACACTTATGGTGTCTTGAGTCACAGGTGTGTTGTCCTAGAAATCAATTCCAATTTATCCTTCAAATGTTTAGCCGAATATGGAAGAATAATATTTTTGAAGTTTCCCAAATAATTCTAAGATTAGAAAACAATGAAGACTACAATGAAAATATAGTAAAGATAGATCCCATAAATAGGAAAAAAATTAGGCGGTAGAGAATTCAGCTCATGGCTTCAAATAGAAATACTCTTGTAACGAAGATAGTGTGAATATACTTCTCCTTTCTAAGATTTAGTAGGCAGGTCACTTGTATGTAGCCATGCCGCTCCAATCATGGGCTTGCATGACTCTATTGTCCTCTTCTCGGTACTCTCATCTAGAATGGTTGGCTTGTTATTTAAGATCAATAGACTAGATCAATATCTTTTGTGTCATGGTTTCTCGTTCTCCTCATGCTAGATAGCTTGTTGTTGGCATCGGCACCTATTACCTCAAGGTCATGAATTCATTATGCAATATGTACTTATTCTCGTTGATTTCTTTAAGATCATGATGCCTGCCCCACAACACGTATTAAATACACCGAAAGCAAATAATTTTATACTAAATACTGAAAGCATCGCACATAATAAAAAAATCTTAGAGACGAGCTCCCAGTAACTATCCTTGCCAACAAGCTAGTATCAGGTTCTGCACCATCCTTGGCAGTATCATTGTTGCTCCGATGGAAGCCAGCTCACTGAGCACCGAGAAGACCTGTCTTTATGTTCGTACCAAGCTTTTCTGTTGAATGATGGAAAAATAACCTTGCTAGTTTACAAGATTCTCCTTAAACTACGTAGCGTTTCCAAAAGAAAATTAAGAAAATAAGAATCAAGGGAGGTGGTATAGTATAATTAGTTTTGTGGACAAAGCGTAGACCGGCCTATATTATAGTTATTTTGTACTTGTGGAGATCGTGTCGACCTACATATATAAGGGGAGGAGTAGAGTCACCCAATTTATATAGAAAAAATATATTACTTTACTATACGAATTACATACTTTCTAAAAATTTGAACGTTAATAAAGACAAAACATGTAGACATCTTTCTGGTAGGACAAAGTGTATAATTTTTTATTCAAGTAAATGATCTATAACGGAAGTTTTGTATTACTCTTTTGTTAAATCTTTATTTCAATTTTATCTTTCTTTTTACAGAAAAAGGAATTTAGTCTGATTTGGGCTTCATTTCTTATTTTCAAAAAAATAAAATAAAAAGAAATGGGTTGAATTTAGCCTGCTTATTTTCTTATTTTCTTGACTGGTCTGTTAAACGGTTAGGTCTATGCGGCTCAGCTCATGCCGTGACCACTCGGCCCGACCGGTTTTCCTCCTTCGGTCTACTGGCCCGCCCCGTTGGCCCATTTCCTAATCTAACCCAATCTCACCCGATCCCATGTCTCTCTCTCACCGGTGCCACCCGTTCCATCTCCCCTGGGTCTCTCTCTTCCTCGGCTCCCCTTCTCCCTTACGCATCCACGCCGCGAACTTTTTTTAAAATATTAATTTTCAAATGAGGAATTCAAGATTTGGGCGTCTGGTACCGGAAATTGCAAAAGTGTAACCCTGTCGGCCAACCGTCGACCGACTGGAGGCCTGTCGGCCAACGGTCGACCGATAGGTCGGTATCGGTCCAGCGGGAGACGACTGCGCGCCGAAAGCGGTCGACAGACGCGACCGGGGCGACTTGACGCGGCGGGACCCGGTGCAGGGGCCTGTCGTCCGACGGTTGGACGACAGGCTCCCAGTCGTCCCACGGTCGACCGACTGGAGCCCAGTCGTCCAACGGTCGGCCGACAGGGTCCTTTCCCACCCGACAGTGCCTGTTTTTTGCCATTGGTCCACTTCGTTGATTGGTCGCCCGTGAACGCAGGACTTTTCGCCTTCACATCGCCTGCAGTACATCACCCAGCGCATTATTTCTCTATTTATACATCTCTCGCCTGTCTCTCCTTCTTCACCCATGCACGAAAAATTTATAAGCTCAGGGGAGGAGTTAGGATTCGGGAGCAAGGTGAGAAGAAAGAAGCTTTCGGAAGGAATTAGGGTTCGAGAGGGATCTCGGCTACGGGGCACGTGTGAGGAAAATAGTAGGGAAATTTTTTTAGTTTCCTCGAAGTAGTAACTATAACCGTATTGCAAAATGGTAGGAATGGCTTCATCTGGTGCTGACGAGATGCCGAAGGAGAAGATGGTTGCCGACGTGCCCGCAGGTGTCGAAGTTCCCCTTTGCTGGTGCCAAGATCCGTGCAGACTGATGAAGTCGCAAGAGTTCTCGTATACGTACGGAAGAAGATTCTTCATGTGTGCTAACTACGACGAAGAGCCACCAAAGTTTGGCGCGTTCAGACGGCGTGAAAGGGTAAAACTCGCACATACCCGCATTTGTAACATGATACTATGGTAATAGCTGTTTGCTTGCAGTGTCCACCTACTATATGTGACTACATACAGTGGCTGGACGTAACCCAATCGAAAGAGGCTGAGGAAGAACTCATGTGGAAGGCTGCCTGTAGTCGAGATCGGCTTCTGCAACGCATGCACGAGGAAGAGGAGGAGGAGAAGAGAAAGCGTTGGCAGGAGATGCAACACAAGGAAAAGGAGGAGGCGGAACGTCGAGCTGCGGAGGCACGTGAGGCCGAAAGGGCGAGGAAGCGCGAGATGGCGCGTCGCGCGAAGGAAGAAGGGGAGGAAGCTCACGCTCATCGTATGAGGAAGGGAAAATATCCGAAAGGCACTGAGTAGTTATTTCAATGTTGTATTATGTTGTTCGGCTGTACGCGAATGTTATCGTACCGTGTTGTCACGCCCTGATGATGTTTCGAAGTTTTCGAAGAAATAAACGAAGTGTTCCATGCAATTCAGTACAACTAAAGATAGTCAAAATGCAAAAGAAAATGGTGCGAGTGTACGGCAAAAAAAGAACTAGTCCTGCTCATCTCCCTGCTCATGTCCTCCTGGGCCTCCCCGTGGTGCGGCGGGTGGGGCGGCTCTGCGAGTACGAGGACGTGGTCTCTTGCGAGGGCCGGACAGTGTCAAGGGCTGTACCGGCTGTGGCTGACGGTGACCCCTGCCATAAATCGGCTGATCCGGCTGACGAGGCGGCGATTGCGTGACCTGCGTGGGTGGTGGCGGTGGAGTCTGAAATCCCGGGAAGTGAGGAACAATCCCCGAAGCGTCCGCTTGGCTCCACATGTCGCCGTACTCAACAGTATCTGGTGAACCCGCAAACGCCAAAACGGGAACCACGTCACCTATATTAACCAATCGTATTTAGTAATATAATCCAAGAAAATACTAAGACCATATTAGTAATACGGTTTTACTTGTGGTGTGGACCATCATAGACTGGGGATTGTACCCGTACGAGCCACCCGCCTGTGTCGGAAGAGGTGATGCTGACTGGGATGTCCACGGTGGCTGGTGATGCCATGACGAGCCACCCGCCTGCGTCAGGAGAGGTGGTGCTGGCTGGTGTGTCGAGTATGGCTGGTGATGCCATGACGAGCCTCCCGCCTGCGTCGAGAGAGGTGGTGCTGGCTGGGGTGACGAGTGTGGCTGGTGATGCCAAGACGAGCCACCCGCCTGTGTCGGGATAGGTGGTGTAGGCTGCGGTGACGACTGTGGTTGTTGATGCCACGACGAGCCTCCCACCTGTGTCGGGAGAGAAGGATGTGGCTGGACTTGCGGCTGCGGCTGCCACGACGACGAGGAGTGCCGTGGGGGACGGTGCGCATGACGACTAGACCGTCCTGGAGCGACGTCTGAAGCGCGCGCACAGGTCAAAGTCTCGTAGATCTTTCAAAGCTTGCCGTTCAGACGTTGCCACGCGGATCTCAACCCCCATGTCAAGTCGGTTAAGAAGTGCGGCAACCTCCTCCTGAGCCTCAAGCGTCATTTGCGCCTGTAAATGCGAAAGGATTATTGTTACTTGCTCAGGACTTCTGCAAATGCGAAACAATGAAAATCGTGACACTTACCGCGTGGTGCTTGACGACAACAACAGAAGCAGCCGGGTAGTGATCCGACGTGCGGCCCTACTGCATCTCATCTGGGTCGGCACGTGGTACGTAGAACAACCGCGTACCGGACCGGTACCACCGGAGGTACACATCATACTCGGCTGGGTCGAAGGCCGTGTCCTCGTGCCAAAGATCTGCGCTTGCCGTCGTCCACCGTTTGACAAACGGTGCAAGGTTTCGTGCCCACGTTGTTGCTGTCTTGTTTCCACCTTTACGGCTGTACCTACATTTTCATGATTATTGGTACGAAGTGAGCAAAACATATTTCAATACTATTATCTGACATTAAAACCTTCTGTGCTCTTACCTGTGGATGTGAGGCTGAAGCAAGGGCGGTGCTGGGGAGGACACAATTGGCTTTTGCCGAATTGACACATCACTCGGTGCACAGCGGTTATCTCCACAGTGACGTCGAACACTACGGTAGCCTTCGTCATCCAGTAGTCGAGGTCTCTGGTACACAACAATGAAATTCCGCCAGGCGCTCGTCGCGTCAACGTCTCGTCAGTGTACGGCTCCCAGATCACCTGACTAGGGTGCAACGTATCGAACTGCGATGTGAAGGCTGGGTAGCAGTTCCTGACCTGTTCGCTAGCATACCGTACCTGTCGGGATTAAAAATAATTAATAAGGAAAGACATGAAGTATTTCTGTTAGAAACCATATTTAGTATAAAACTAACCCGTCTCCGTGTCCAGAGTGTCCCAAAAGTAGGCATGTCGATAAGGTCCCCGTGGTACGCCGTATCGTCATACGGTACATCGAACTGCACGTCTGGCCGTCCGACCGGGAATTGCTCGTATGACCAAAGCTGCAGCAAGAGTGGGCAACCCAGTACCGCCGATTTCTTGGTGCGCCTGCTGCAAGCATTGCACATGCCTCTCAAAGTGGCTGCCAGGACGGCTGAACCCCAATTCCTCTGAACTATGTCCTCGCGGCAACGTGCGTCTGCGATCTCCCGCGCTATTCCGATGTAGCGAGCGTCCACAGTGTTCACGTGATTGGACGTGAACATCACCTTGTCGAAGAGCCACAGGATATACGCCTCTAGACAACGGTCAACCTGCTGCTCCGTAAGCGCGACACCAGGATAACCAAGCGCGCCGATCTACACGCAAAAAATAACATCAGCAAGGTAATAGCATTTTAAAAGTAGGTTCGCAATGAATAATAAAGGCAAGCGGAGTTACCTGAAAGTTGCGCAACCACCGCCACATAGGCCCGTTTGTATCTCAGACCAACTCCCCGACGCCTTGAGCAACACCTACGAAACGGGCCACTATGTCCTTGTGCCAACCTACTTGAGGCTCCAACGGTCCAACTGCGGCTCTAGCCAACGGTAGGCCCAGCAAGAACGAGACGTCCTGGAGAGTAGGCGCCATCTCTCCCCAAGGAAAGTGTAGTGTGTGGGTCTCAGGCCTCCAACGGTCCACTAAGCAGGTGATCAGTGACCGGTCGTAACCAAAACGACGAGACCGCTCGTTGTACTGCTCTCTAGGCTCGTCGTCGTCGTCATCTTGCGGCATGAGCCTCCACTCTGCTGCAGTAGCCTCAATCATCCGTGCCAGCGGTAAGAGACCCGCCCAAGCCAACCTGCCAAACAAGTACAGTACAGCAAAATTAGCATGACGTTACATAATAAAGAGTAGTTCGAAGAACGTACGTAACTACGAAACCCACCTGTCAACCCAGTCTAGGTGTATCATCCAATCCTCCTGAGGCATGCGAGTGATGAGCACAGGGAGCTTTTCGCCCTCCTCCAGTAGCCTCCCCCGGTGTCGTATGTCAACATTAGGGTCCAGATGACGATACCTTGTCATACCTGCGGTAATAATGGATTCGTATAGATATAAACTTACAGAATCATACAAATATAAACTTACAAATTCGCACGAATGGATACCGTGTTATGAAAACTTACATGAATTACGAAGTTACAAGCTTAACCATTCTTACAGGAATTACTAACTTACATGAAATAAAAACTTACAGGAAAACACGAAGGGATATACGAAACTTACAGGAAAATACAAACTTACAGTAAAATAAAAACTTACGGAACAAACTAAGTTGAAAGTACAAATTCTTAAATCGCAATTCAACATTCTCCTGGTGCGTCTCCATGCGCCGATGTGCTAGCGCCAGCTGCAGTATCCCCTTGTCCTTGTTTCTGTAACTCAGGACATTATTTCATTCTATGCCCATACCTTGAGCAATGCATGCACTGTCTAGTTGGACCACCAGCCTCTGATTGGTCCATGTCATTACGAATACGACGAACCTACCGTTGACCTCGTCTTACCCGGAGTAGTCTGAAGTCTGGGATGTATTCCCTTTGAGCCTCGTCCACTTATCTCGCCGCTCCAAGTATGCAGCACAGACTGCTTCAGATAGTACGGTGACACGAAGGAGATTGAGTCCATCCCTATTTGGCCACACGCAGCCAGCACATGAGAACAAGGCAGGTGTAGCAGCTTCGGTTTGTTGTATGTGCACTTGCAAGTGGGCGTGGCTTCCATTCCAATTGTAACCTCATGCGTCTTCGTCTCGTTCGCAGCCCCAAAACCAGATTTATCTCTCAGATGTATCTCGTACCTCCTTTCAAGATTCCCAATGCTATAGACTGTGTGCCCTAATCCCTTTTGAATCTTGTCCTCCATGTACATCATGACCTTCGCACAGTACGGGGTCGCAGGAAAATTATTCATATGCAGTGCAGCATTTCTGTACCTCTCTTGCAAGTACCTCACGGTGCCATGCATCGCACCCTCCACGATAGCAGTTAGAGGTAAACCCCGCTGCCCTCTCAGCACAAAGTTATACACCTCCGCAAGGTTGGTCGTCATGATGCCGTACCTAGCGCCATGAGTGTCATGAAGCAAAGACCACTTCTCAGGCGGCTCTTTCTCTACCCACTGAGAGAAACTCTTTATTTGTTTCACCTTCCTCCTTCTCGTACCAGGAGGGTCAATTGCTAGAATAGCAGAAAGCTCCCGTGGCTCTTCTTCCGGGCTGAGTACTATATTTTTTTTCTTACGATCAATGATCTCGCTCTTAGTAAAGTCATCGAGCTTCCGCCACAAAGTTTTGTACTTCTTCTCCTGGTTCTGCTTGCACAACCTCTTAAACAGATTCATAAGGCGCTTGTTCCTAAACTGGCTAAAAAAATTAGCCCCTAGATGGCGCATGCACCAACGGCTTTGCAGGTCCGGCCAAGGGTGATCTTCATCAGCCGTTGGTTCCTGGAGTGTCTTCACTACTTTCAGTATACCAGGGTGCCTGTCGTGAATAACACATACGTTCTCCCGATTCTTCACTACTCCATGCTTAAGCTGCCTGAAGAACCATAACCAGCTCGAGAAGTTCTCACCCTCAATGAACGCCATCGCCAATGGTAGGATCTGATTGTTGCCGTCCACACCAATCGCCATCAGGATCTGCCCCTTGTACTTGCCTGTCAGAAATGTCCTATCCACGCACAGCATTGGACGACAATGTCTGAAAGCTTCAATGCATGCACCGAAAGAGAAGAAAGCTCGGTTCAACAGCCTGGAAAGTGCGGGCTCACCGAGTGCTCTATGTCAATATGTGTCCCTGGGTTCCGGAGGAGGAGTGTATAAAGCAGACGGGGCAGGTTGTCGTACGAGTCATAGAAGGTGCCGAAGCGCATCTCCATGGCCTTCTACTTAGCCCTCCAAGCCTGCCCATATGGGATTTCGTACTTGTACCTGTTCTTTACGGCAACTTGTATGTGCTTTGTTTCCATGTCTTTCTTCTCCACTATCTCGCTATACATCAGTTCTGTGATGAGAGTGGATGTCAGATTGGGGTGGCGTGCTAGGACATTGCTTCTAACGCAAGTGTGCGGCACGACGTTGGTCACGACCCAATTCACTTCGTACTTGGGCACGTGGGCGTGCACCTTGCTTTCACAGCCATTAACCGTGCATGTTAAGGTTAAATTATTTGGGGAAGAAATGTTAGTCCTGAAAACCCTCTGCGTGGACATGGCCCATTGCGTGACGGCATGCTTCAATTCTTTCTTGGTAGCATACATCGAACCAATTTGGATCTGGTTGTTGTTATATTCCCGACCAGAATCATGGCCATCATTCACAGTCATGCCACCAAGAAGTTCCTGATTCCATGCACTCGGAATCGGGGACGCATGAATGTTATCTTCATCACCGCTATCTTCGTCGACATCTTCAGCCAATCCATCTTCATCTTCCTGTTCCATTACCTCCTGCATGGACCCGAAATCCTCTTCTTCATCCGCCTGTCCCGTGGGACCTATTTCTGCTGGTTTACTGCTCTGTCCAGCTTGCCCACCTTGCCTACCGTAGTGAACTACCTCGTCCACCTGTGGTTCAGGATTGTTCTGCTCTGCTTCATACCCACCGCCTTCTGACCCGGCACCCTTCAGGATGGCTTGCACAAGTGCGACCGAAGGACTTTTTCTAGCATTGAAAACCCGCATCCACGATCTCCAGTCTCTAGTACTCTCAATCGGCAATAGGTCCCATTTAATATCAATGCAAGACTTGGTAAACACTGCCTGAATGGTCACAGCATATACTGCAGGATCCATCGAGGAGGTACGTGTAAGCCAGTTATTGGCTTCCTTAAAGTTCAGTCTCTCCGGATCGGATATAGGCAAATCAACATGGCTGAATTCACTAAGATCAACCCCACTATGATTCGAACGTACAATCCCAGGACCATAGTACACCGTCATATTTACTACCTCTGACATACCTGTTGTAACATAAATTTATATCTTCGTCACATACGTAGTAAGACATGCAGTTATATTACGACGCGCGACTGCTAAATTCTTTCGTGCTAAATGTAGGTCGAGTACATGCTTACAGCGTGTACAAGGGTGATCCGGAACACACCAGGATTATCAACCGATAAATCAGGATAGAACTTTTAGCACGATCGAATGCAACGGTGAACACAAACACGTAATAATTAACCTAACTAAACAACAACATTATGCATGTCTCATAATTATTAATTAGTTCGACCTAACTTAACCTCATTTTTTCGGACGTCTAATCGATTCTACTTATTCTATTCAACGAGACCTAAGTAAACTATAAATTTAAACTTGTTCAAAACATTGTAATTAAATATCTACATAGCCCTAATAATCTTACTAACTTTTTTATACGTACATAACCATACTAATTATACTAAACAAGTACAAAACATCATAATTAAACTATGATAACAAGTACAATCATAATAATTTATATTTACATACAGACACCGGCAATGAGCATAATAATCATACTAATGATTATACTAAATGTGTTTTAAAAATTAACCGTGGATTCTACTTATTCTATTCAACAAGACCTAACTAAACTATAAATTTAAAACTTGTTCAAAACATCGTAATTAAATATCTACATAGCCCTAATAATCTTACTAACTTTTTTATACGTACATAACCATACTAATTATACTAAACAAGTACAAAACATCATAATTAAACTATGATAACAAGTACAATCATAATAATTTATATTTACATACAGACACCGGCAATGAGCATAATAATCATACTAATGATTATACTAAATGTGTTTTAAAAATTAACCGTGGATTTAGCGAGCTCACCTCCTCTTCTTTCCCGCGGACACACCTCCTCTCCCTCCTTTCTTTCTCCTCTTCTTCCTCTCCTCTCTTCTTCCTCCCTTTCTTCCTTTCTTCCTCTTCTTCCTCTCCTCTCTTCTTCCTCCCTTTCTTCCTCTTCTCCTCTTCTTCCTCTCCTCTCTTCTTCCTCCCTTTCTTCCTCTTCTTCCTCTCCTCTCTTCTTTCTCCCTTTCTTCCTCTTCTCCTCTTCTCTTTTCTCTGTCGAATGGCTGCGGGATGGAATAAATGGGGTGGGGCGCTGGAGGGGAAAGCTGCAGGGAGTCACGGGCGTAGTGTAGGACCCTGTCGGCCGACCGTTGGATGACTGGGCTCCAGTCGGTCGACCGTGGGACGACTGGGAGCCTGTCGTCCAACCATTAGACGACAGGCCCCTGCACTGGGTCCCGCCGCGTCAAGTCGCCCCGGTCGCGTCTGTCGACCGCTTTCGGCGCGCAGTCGTCTCCCGCTGGACCGATACCGACCTGTCGGTCGACCGTTGGCCGACAGGCCTCCAGTCGGTCGACGGTTGGCCGACAGGGTTACACTTTTGCAATTTCCGGTACCAGACGCCCAAATCTTGAATTCCTCATTTGAAAATTAATATTTTTAAAAAAAGTTCTCCACGCCGCTGCCAAGGCTCGCCGTCTCCCCCTTAGCCTAGCGCCGCCAATGATGCCGCCGTGCGCTCCTCTTTCTCCTCCTTCCCCTACATTGGCTCCTACTGCACCACCCCTTCGGTCCCGCCTTCCAATGCCGCCGCTACCCTCGGTCTTGGGCCTCACCGGGGTCGGTGGTGCGGGGCTCGACCTCGGTGCATGCCTTTCGTGCTTCGGACGCCGCCGCCGATGTGTCCTAGGGCTTGGGATGGCCCCTGCCGCTCTGCTTGGTGCCCTCTCTGTCAAAGCCTCCGCCGCCTCGCTACGCTCACGGCTGTCACTGTCGGACAGCAGTGAGTTGGCTGCAACGCAACCGCAGTGGCACGCCGCCCCCAGGTGAGTGCTTCGCCATTTTCCTTCCTTTTATTTTTACTGGTTCAGCTAGGGTTCTTCTTCCTGTGTTCTCGATTGTGGCCAAGGTGAGGATTTGGGTTTGGCAATGGTTCTTGTGCTTGAACAATTATGCTATGCCGTATATGACTATTTGTGCCTAGATGACATGCTTTAGGGCTTACACATGACTTATTGATTGTGGTCATGTGATGCCTGGTGATTAGTGTCTCTGGACGCTTTAATTTTTTTACCAAGTCTTGTGTTCCGCCTAGAACAGATGCTAAACCTAAATTACGTACATCAGCATGCTATTTTTGTTAAGGTTAACGGTTGCCTCCCCTTGAGTTAATTGGTGCTCAATTAATTGCTTTCCTGCACTGATATGCAGTGGGTGCTAGTGTGCCTATGCATCTTGATGCTATTATCGACATATCTAGCTATTTAAATGATATTCTCTATGTATCAGCTTATTAAAATTGAAGGAATGGATGCTATTTTTTGGTATTATCTCCCCCTGTTTCCTATACCTACACATCAGGTTTTTTTATTTGACATGATTATCAAATCGAAGAACAGAAGTTATGCTTGATCTTAGCTTCCCTCTATTTTTCAGCATCTATATGTATATGCACATCAGTTTTCTTCAACTGAAAGAATAGAGATTTGTACTAGTTGCCTAATCAATTTGCTTAGTTTTGTGATGACTTTGTTTGAGAAAAAGATTAGAGAAAGGTGAAATCCGATAAGAATAGATGCTGTGAATGTTGCCTAAGAAAAACCCTATTTCTTCCTTGGTGGTAACTGCCACCTCCTGCTGATGCATGCTGATTTTTACTTGACTTACTTGCTAAGGAAAGGTCAACAATAGTGGCTCCTGAGATTTCACTCGACAGGTTGATGTCTTATCTCCAAATTTTTTACTTCAAAACATTTTTCAATATAAAAACCCATTGGAGACAATGTAGCATAGCGAATATCAAACTATTTTTATTACTCTCACCTCACTTTTCTCTATATACAAGTATACTAGATTGCTCTGAGAAAGGTCTTAGCCATGTGGTCCTTGGACATTTTCAAAACCAAAAATAGTTTCTACTTCTATTTTTAAAAATAAAAATTATCTAGGTTTCACCTTGGTATTTTTTTGCCCTCGTAATTAATTTTGTGGGTTAAGGCAAAAATGTGCCCGTGGAACCATTTTACTTTTAAAACATTGTTTTCAAATAATTTTTGCCCCCTACATCAATCTGCGAAATCCTAACAGTCCCGAGTGCATATACTCGGCGTCATTGGATATCACAAATATTTCCGAAGGCTGCCTTCCACCACACTCAATGTTCCTCTCCCACTCGACGCTCGACAATTAGGTTTAGACATTGATGTATAGGTAGAATTTTACATAATGTAATCTTCTTTATTTACTTTTGTAATTAGGCAATTGTAATACTTGCAATCTTCTTTTATTAATTCTTCTTTTTTTATCATGTATTTCTACAGTGTACATTTACAATTGTATCCTTCAGTTAAATAAAGTTCCAATTTCAATGTATAGATGTGCATGCGTGTGAAACAATTGTGATGAATGCAATGTATAAGATGAATATGCAATACAACTTCCCCTCCTAGTCTAAATGACAACATGAATCGATAGAAATTGGTCAACTCAGCAGCACGAGTTGATCTACCTCGGTCCCACGTCTCTTCCGACTAGACCTAAAATTAGGGTTCTCACATTGGCTTTTTCATATTAAAATATTCATCCTTGAATTTTTCTAAATTTATTGAAGTTGATTTGTTATTTTTCTAAGGTTTTTTGAATTTTTTGTTTTTCTTTAATGAAATTCTTTTCGCCCAGGTAGCCCATTTTTTCAACCCACTAGCCCTCTTCTCTCAAGCCTACCTCCTCCTTTCCCCTCTTCCCACCAACGCTATGCCATTTTCGATCCTGTCTTGCTACCCATCCATAGGCCTCCACAGAAAAATTCAAGGTATTCCATCATCAAATTTCTAGTCCCAAACTTAGCCGATTTATTGAAAAGAAGAAAATTTGGGTTTCTAGTACTTTTTTTTACAGGAAACAATATTTTCTTGGCGGATTTTAGCCTTGGGCGGAACCATATCTATTTATTTTTATTTATTTTTTATTTTTGTTGTTACTTTTTTTATCACCATTTTAATTTTGGTAAGAGGTGCCAGGGACACAAAAAGATTAGCAATAGACTATTGCAAAACATTGATCAATTTAACCAAAAAATTGGGAATGGAAAGCTTACTACGCACACTCATAAGAGTGTGACGGTTGTTCCAGTGGTTGCGTTGACTAATCTGCTTCTCAAGTCATCTACGTGGATCTTGCATTCCCTTCTAGCGTGATAACTTCCTTAGGTGATATCTGATGCTTACCTTATGGTTCTTGTCCAATGGGTCTAGAAGCTTTGTGGAAATGTTAGCACATCACAATATCATGCATTATGGTTCTTGTCCAATGGGTCCAAAAGCTTTGTGGAAATATCAGTACATAACAAAATCATGCATCATATCATGTATGGGTTTTTTTCTATGGATCTGCTAGTCAGCCTAAACACCATGTTTAGCTTGACCAACTAAGTGTAGGAGTTTAGACTCTCTTAACTTTTACATGAGGCTTGATGGAGATAAGGATGTTCAAATTCTCTTAATAGCCTAAGCATCATGCTTAATCAAATTAACTCAATAGTTGAAACATCTAAACAATCAAATTCGTGACATGACACCTATTGAGATGATGACACCATTGAAGCTTCTGAAACTATTGATGAGCCATTTAAATAGAGATAAGAATGGGCTGTGTGGAGAGGTAGACTTTACTAAAAAACATGTGATGATCTTTTGTGAAAAAAATTACCAAAGATTGGTGTGTCTCCTAAAAGCACCAAATTAAAGGTTAAAATCTTGACCCCTCTGTTTAAAAGTTTATACCTTTCATCAGGTCCACTTAAGGATCTTGCAATGTTGTTCACTGCTCTTCTCTTCCAGCGTCCTTTGCAAGGTGTGGATGCTCTTTTTCATCGGGACCTCCGAAACACTTCTTCAATGGCACATACCAAGTTTCAGGAGGTAGTATCAGTGTCCTCGGGTGTGTTCTAGTTGAAGTGATGGTCTGGCTGTTAGTCCCAATAGGGAGAGAAAAAGAGAAGAGGCTCCCAAAGAGAGGGAGATAATGCTCTCAAGAGAACGAAGAAATGCATACGGACCAAGCATTGAATGTAGAGAAAGGGTGAGGGAATGCAGTAGAGAGAGAAACACACAATGCATTCAGAATTGGACGAAAGATAGAAAGAGTATTCCGAGAGAGGGAGTGCATCCAAAGGAAGAACAATGCATCCGAGTGAAATAAGGGGAGCACTCAAAGCACTAGGAGATCAATTATTTTGTTTTTTAGGATTTGCTTATTTAAAAAAATTACCCTTGTCACACAAGAATTATTTTTATTCATTATGACTACTACATATTTTTTGTTATTTTCATGTTAGGTGGGAAACTTTTTGCATTTTGGAATTTAGTTGATGAAGTAAATATTTTTTATTTTGAAAATAAAAGGGTAAATATTTTTCTGGGTTTTCAAATTTTATGTAAGAAAGAATATTTTAATTTTTGTTTATTTATGAGGAAAGAACTTGAGAAGTGAAGATAATTTGGGGTACCTCCCAAGAATGCCTTTTTTATGTCAAAAGCTCGAGACCTTATGTATCCTTTTGAGAGAGAAGTAGAGGATAGGAAGAAGAGGGTACGAGGTGTTCAGGAGTTCAAGAAAGAAGATTAATATAAAGATATATAGACAACTAATATTCTATCTCAAATTGCTTCCCCGGCAATGGCGTCAGAAATGCTTGTTGGCTATTCTTATGCCCTGTAATATTAGATTTCCACAAACACAAGAAAAAGTTCTAGCACTTCACCTTAGAATATTCAAAGGTTTATCAAATCCACGGGGAGCAAGTGTTTTGAATAGAGATATCAGATAACTTATGCACCGATATATCTATCCAACTTTCCATCACTAAGAGGGGAAGGTTCTTTTATAGGTAGATAGATAAGAGGGAGTTGATCACCAGATAAAAGAGGTCCTGGTTTTGGGTTATAGTGGTTAAGTGGAAGTACCAATATTTTAGTTATCAAGCATTGAATAGGTTAAAGATTCAATAGCTCTGGAGAACCGGGTACCAAGACTAGACATTGTCACCAAATAGGTTTAACACTTAGCGGTCTAGCTAGATTAAGTCTCAGAACACTCGGTATTTCCCTCCTATAATCACCAGCTACCATGGGGGCAGAGCTTGGCTACACTTAAAACTAGTATCCCAATAAGATTACTGAGCCGACAGTTTATCTAGAGCTATAGTATACTCTCAACATGGTCATCTGCCTAAACGGCTAATAGAATTGTGTAACCCTTAGCACGGGTCGTACACCTACTGAACGGATAATGCTTATCCTAAAAACAGGCCCTAGCTAAACAACTATATGCCGGTGAGAGAGAGATGAATTCAAGATAATAAATTGACAAGTAATAAAGCTAAAACGATAATTATATTGATAATGAATGTACTCATACAAAGGTAAGGAAACTACATGTTGTGCCTGACACGTACCAAACTACCAAAGAAGACTTCCATAGAACTTTGGCTCGTAGGACAACTCTTCTCCTAGCTACATTGTGATTTCGGTGTCGCCTACACTACTCTACTAGAGCTGAAAGTGTGGTGGTACCTTGAAGAGGAAGAGAAATGGTGAAGTGGTGATGAAAAATGAAGGAGAGGAGGAAGGTTTCTATAGGCTCGCCGACCTTGCTAGGTCGGTCGACCCCCCTCCACGGAAACTCTTACGTGAGCACCAGTCGACCTAGATGGGTTGGCCAGCCTAGGAGGGTCGAACGGCCCTATGATCTTCGTCGGGTGGTCCTCCTTTGTATCTAGGGAAGCTGGGCATCCGATGTAAGGCGCTAGAGAATAGTTGGTTAGGTCGACCAACCAAGTTAATCAGGTCGGTAGGTTCTCTCCTCATTGGGTTGTCGGCCTAGTTCTTAGCAGAGAGGGTCGGCTGACCTAGGCTTAATCAGGTTGGTAGGTTCTCTCCTCATTGGATTGTTAGCCTAGTTCTTAGCAGACAGGGTCAGCCGACCTAGGCTAGGCCGGCCGACCCAATTTGATCCTCCATTGTTTTGAATTTGATGCACTGTATGCCCTTCAATAATTAAGCCTATTTTTGGCTCTTTTTACCTGTTTTCATAGCAGTGTACATCCACAAAAGTAGTATAGAAATTAGTAATGAAGGAAGTAGATTGCACCGTTATTAATTTCATTACTTTGCCTTTATTTGGGGTTCCAGGGGTAAAATATCGAAAATAACGTGCATCAACAGTCTCACATATCAATTAGTGTGGCATGCTACTAATTGATAGACCCCAATGTCTATACCTACTCTAAAACCCTATCCGTATCATAAGTCATGGTTCCCTGTACCAACGGTGGCATGACACCAACATGTGGGCTCCAAACCTTACATTTTCCATATGCTAACACAATCACACTTGTTATACCATGTAATGTAATAGTGATCCTCCGGTAGGGATTAATCTTAAAAAATTGAATAGGTTCTAGTCCTAGTGCCAACATGTCACTTGGATAGTCTATTATACCTTCCTTTTGTTGCAAGTATAAGTTTCCAGGAATTATTTCAAATCCTGGTAATCCCATTAGTCGGTATACTGCTAGAAAACTTTGTAAGCCTTTGTCTTGAACAAATGGTAATTCTCTACTTGTGGATTAGAAATGTTTTTCACTCATTCGCTCTGGTGAGATGATCCATGCACGCTGTCTAGCAAACCTATATTGTTAATCATTCTTGAACCTTTTACAAATGATCCTTGCAATTCAACTCTAGTTCCCTATTCCGGTGAACTCGTTCATCACAAGCAATACCATTTTGCAAACTTCTGATTGGAATTAATTCCAACACCGAGACCCTCTGCCATCATTCAACCGGTTGGTTAGAAAATATAATTATTTTTAGGATAACACCGACCTAGGAACTTCTCAGATGCATCTATATCATCCTTCATGTCTTTTCGTCCATTCCTATACAAATATCACCTCATCGCCAACCATCACTTGTTTCTCATTTTGCATTGAGTTATTTGGACCTATTTATTTATTTGCTTCCATCCTATTTATTTTTACGACGAGTAGGGAGTGATGAGGTTAACCAAGGACAAGTTTAAGGAGGAGAAGTGGAGGAAGACATCAAAGAAGACATATGCCCCATTGCTCTTGATCATGTTGATCTTATATTTTCAAAGTCATTATATTTTGGTCTATTACAAACATATATGTTGTCTGTCAAAAAATTTATAAATGTTTTTTGTGTCAGTTCTAATTGAACCCCGAATCCATGTTTTCGTGCCTTATTTTACCTAGAGTAGTTGTTTATTAGTACAAAAGGTAGTAATGCTTAGGTCTGCTAAGCAGAGTTTAGCAAATCCTTGGACCTCTTACTCAAAGAAATATTCATCTTGAATCATTGAATTGTTATCACTTGGTGATATCTGAGGCTTGTTGAGCATTTACCCCTCTATTCCTATTTCTATGTAAATTTTACACTGGGTGAAACCTACCACTAAGATGTGGGTGAAAAATGGATTGTTGTGGTGGTGGTGGAATAACTTGTGTTGTTATTTCTTTGCTTAGTTTTAGAGTCGCCTACACCATAAGAATTCGAATCTTGAACTCATGAAATTGTGCTAAATGTAACCAGAAGTCTATTATGGGCGTGACTTGGCCAATTAATTCATTGAAAACAGGGTGACACTGCAAAGGAGAACAAACAAGAGATATGCCTTGTGGTAGCTACAAGTGATAACTATCCTACAGTTAGCCTAGTAGGCAGTTTCAACTAGGGAACACCATTGTAATAGCCTTGTTGTAGTTGCTCAGTCACATTCCTTGGAAGAGTGTGAAACTTTGGGTTAACCTTACATCTTGTGGGTAAAGTGTATAGCCTCTACAGAGTGTAAAACAAATTGATTAGCCGTGTTCACAGTTACTGAGTGTTAGATCAGTGGCTTCCGACTGTGAATGTCAGTTTTAAAATTTTCTTCTGAAAACAAGAACACAATGCAATGTATTCAAATCAGAGAATGCAGCGGAAAACCATTGACAAAAGCGATCAAAGTTGGAGAAGTTAACACTGGGCAGTTCGGAAGTTCCGGAGTAAAAATATCGGAAGTTTTGACATCACCGGAAGTTCCGAAGTTACCCTAATTCTAAACTCGCTGGAAAAATCAGAACTTCCGACTTCCGATGTGGATCGGAACTTCTGGAATAAGAAAATCGGAGCTTCCAGTTTTGGCAAAAACAATAGATTGTTGCCCCGAAAAATGTTCGCAGATTTTGATCTACCCAACAAAATGAACAAAATTTTGCACAGTGGTAGACAAGGAAACTACGAAGCTATTCCACTTGGAATCATGTCAAAAGCTTGTCTGTGCTAAGAGAAAATGCCAAATTACTATCTACTATTTTCTAATTCCGAAAACCAGCCCTAGCTAATAAGTTGGACGAAAATCGAACCCTTGATTCCTAGATTCTCGTGAGGTATGTGGATATGAAATTAATACAAAATCATCTCACATATCCTAGGAACATATTCCAAACCCTAAAATACAAGATTGAAACCTCAAAGAGAATCAAAATTAAAAACCCCAAAAACTTTTCTTTCCTCCAATATCGATCTGAAATCAAGATGGGAATGAGAAAGAGAAAAGGAGAAAGTCTCAAGAACACATACTCTCTTCTTGAACTCTTCTTGTATGATTTTCCTGATGATTTTAAAAGCCTCTCATCTTAGGCCAAAACTCCTTTGAGCAGCTCTTACAAGGGATTGTCTCTAAAGTTAGGGTTTTACAAACCCACCATCTCCTATTTATAGTGGAAGGGGCATACCCCTCTCCACTTGGGCCTTAGAACCCATCCCAGTGCGCGGAGCCCCAACGAGGAAGGTGTTAGTGCTTTCTCATGGGGTCAATAATGCTAATCCCTCTTTTTGTGCTAGGAAGAAGATAAGAAAAGGCGAAGCCTTCTCTTGGTTTCCCAACCTGTTGCTTCTAAAGGCTGCCCTCTCTCAGCTGGATTTTGGTCCAGCCTACTGCGAGGATCCCGTATCCCATACATCGTCTTTCTCCCTCCTGGGTTCCCGTGGTTCCTATGCCGCCGCGTTTCCCGGTCCTTTTCTTTTAGTGCTTCAACCCAAAGCGATAGCTTGACGTGTTTTCCGTGGATAAGATGGCAGCGCTCTAGCTCACTAAAGAATGGGACGGCAATGGTCCGCCGTCAAGCTCGTTCTGATCTTGGACGCAGTACATTGGAATCTTGAAGCACCACCACGAACGCTATGTGCCCAACTCAGTCTCAGTCGTACCATAATGTGCCTAGACTCAACACTTTTCTTGCTCCAAGACCACCCTCTAGCCCTCATGTCAAATTGATGACAGAATTGTAAACAATCATAGAATGATTTAAGCTGAGGAACATAGAGGTCTCTCCCACCATTTTTGTCATATACCTCTGGAATAGTGTTGAAATCACACGCCACTAAGCAGGGGCCTAAACCAAGTGGTTCATCTTAGTGTGCTGGCCGCTGCTTCATTTCGTATAGCGATAACGCTTTCTCTTAGCGCTCCAACTTGCGGAGAACTCTGGTTGCGCTTTGGTTGGCTTTCTCTATTTTTTGATTTTCTCTGACTTCACTCAGCTTGACCTACTTGACTCAGCGGTTAGAGTATCGCTTTCATACGGCGAGAGTCATTGGTTCAAACCCAATAGTAGGTAAAACCGGCCGAAACCCCCGCTTTTGCCAGCATGACAGCAACCACAAACTGGGGCATAGGGTTCTTAGCATGCATCCCAAAGCGTCTAAGCCACCTATCCACCCTCAAACCTCCTTACCACAGCAAGCCTAATCCTAAACCGCATCATTGGCTGCCGCCGCGATTTCTTTGAAGATATCTGCCTGCGGGTACTGCATCTGCGGATGTGCCCCATAATGGGGACGGAGGATGATGATCCTATTTGTCATTTCTGGTTCTAGCAGCATACCAATTGAGGATATTGGTCCCTTTGAACGGGGACTAGGGAGTGTGACCAAGTGAATGGAGTTGAATATGATGCCTAATGGTCCAAAACTTTTAAAAACTGGGTTAACTACTTAACCATGTTAGGTGAAACAAGGATGAAATGACAACTGTTGCCCTTGGAACTGGCCCTCGGGTCATTACAAATTTGTTCCAAGATTTAGAATTTCATGATGTATCACTACTCTGTTCTCAAACGAAGAATAGTTGTCTAGAGTTTTTATGATCCATGTAGATATTTTCTTGAATTCTTCCTCATTTCATATTCAGATTTCTGAACGTGCTTTGTGTAGTCACGATAGCGTGGTTGCTTAGAGAACGAGCCCCCCTGCCGATTCCAATCCGATGTTTGCTACCTTTTAATCCACTGGTTCTATTTGGAATCCTCGTTAAACTTTTGTTCAGGCCCTTCTATCTTGCATTCTTTTCTTTGTCTATACCTTATTTCCTTGGTAATGCACGCAAGTCAAATGTATTCATATGTTCTGTACAAAAAAAACTTCATAGCAAAATTCTTGCAAGTTGATGTAATATGCTTTGTTCTATTGAGAAGCTACTACACCAAAACTGCATGTACATCTGTAATGTGAAATACTCAATATCTATTGAGAAGCTACCACACCCAAACTACATGTACATTCTGATCCTTCTTTAATTCCTTTTTCTGGTCATGAACCACTAGGTTTTAAAGTATCTTGCACCAGGACGATGTTTCTTGTGTAATGGAACAATTTCTTTGCCATATCAGTAGTTCTTTATTCCACGCAATTATCTATCTTTGTCCTACTCTTTTTTGGTTTCACAGGGCACATCTCTCTAAGTATAGTGGAAGCATTGTAGTTAGGCAAGGTGGAATTACTTATGTCCAGATTGTTGCCTGGTGCCTTTCATCCTCTATTGTAGCTTCAACAAAGGTAGACGTACGTTGCATTTCTTTGGACTTGGCTTCTAAAAATTGTAGAAATATAAACTATCTTGATGATTCTTCTGAAATGTTGCGGTCATCCTTATCTGCACCATTGCTCAGTCCATCAAGGTCTTCACCGTATTATTACGAAGGTAATTCTGAAAGACTGCATATTTAATTCTTTAACTGACCACCTGCCATCCCATGCCTTGATTCTTTGGGGAGCCTGGCAAGAGCTCGTGCTAGAGAGTTAGAAATTACTCTGCAAGACGGCATATTTAATTATTTAACTGGAAGCATTGGATTTGTTTACTAAGTTTGCATGCAAAGCCACATATATTATTTCTCTGTTGAGATCTCTACTTTCTTCATATCTGCCTTTCCTCAGAATTTTTTCTTTCAATTCCTTGTATCATGTCAAGATTCTTTCCATACAGATTGACAAACTCATTTCAAATCTATATTTGTGAAATTTTTTCCTGATTTTCTTATCAGATTATAGCTACAGATCTCTTTTGGGATTATAACTAATTGACGAGAAGCTAAAGATAGCCACCTTATTTTTTCCAGCTACCATCACTACCTCAGGAAACAGCAGCACTGACGGGCGAAAAACCGCAATCGCTGACGGGTTTCCGAGCCCGTCAGTAAGCTCCTGTCAGTGGAAGTTTTACTTTCACTGACGGGCGGACGATCTGTCAGTAGAGACATATTTTCACTGACGGGCGGATCCGGACCGTCAGTGAAAATCCATCCAGCGCTGCCTTGGCGGCATCCTGAGAGGACTTTCACTGACGGGCAAGGAACTTGCTGTCACGGACCCGGAATCCACATATGATTAGAGGAACGCGAAGTCGCCAAGGACCGAAGGACTCGTCCGCCCGGTGGCACGGTACCTGCGCCGTACGCACCGAGGTAGAGCGATCCGACACCCGCCACCTGCGAGCCGGCCGGAAGCGACCAAGTTTCCCAAAACCACATACGATTCCGTAATCCGGTGAAGACTCAGAGTCGTTCCCGAATCCTACTACGACGAACAAGGTCGGAGGAGCCCGGCGATTCTACCCACACCCTAACCTAGCTCGGAAGCTAGTGGGTCGCTCGAAAGCCCGGTAGAACACGCCCACACCCTGCCTGGCCGGCACAGCATCTCAGCCAGCGGGTCACTCAACCAACACCTGCTCGACTCAGTAGAAGATGGTACGGCCTCGGCCCTTCATGGCATACCCATACACTTCATATCATACACGCACGGTGCAGGGGCAGCCTGAATTAACAACTCGGATATCATCACAAAGCTCTACAGTACGATATTACTACTAACAGTCCACGAGGGGACAACATATTACATCAGTCGGTTATCACCGGAAACATATCCGAGTACGGAGAAACTTAACAACAGCGGAAGCAAAATAATTGAGTCCCACAGCGGCTTAGTGGCCGCTGAACAAAAGCTACGACCTATCCCATAGATCGACTAACTAACCGAGGAAACATCAATTTCATGCATCGTCAAAATAATCTTCAACCACCGGCTCACCTGCAAGCTCCAGGGGTAACCTGGGTGAGTACGAATGTACACGCAAGACTTATCCGTGCTTGATTAAATGTCCTACTCACACTAGTACAACAATAAGTAAACATGATGCTTCTCAGAGTAACAATATACATAAGAAAGGATCATCGAACTTTAAATAACATCACAAGTATTACTACCCACAATCCGATATCTCCTTCCCATATGAATCCAATCCAAGATCACCCTCCAGATCCACAGTCATTTCACATTAAGATCTCTCTTGATCCATTTCCAAAAATCAACATACCACACATTTCCAAATCCAGCCCATCCATCACAGCTCTTTATTCTTTAATCTCTCGGACCGCTACCGACACCTCGATTCCTAAGGTGATATGGATGCCTCACTCCCTTGAGGTAGCTAGCCTCCAAGGGGTAGGCCCGTCCATCAACACCAAAGCGTCGATTGTCGCTAACGTCCTCGCGTGGAAAGGGAAAAGTGCACGATGAAGTCACCTCCGGTGGTATGGCGATTATCACACTCAAAAGCTGCATACACCGGGGTCGCCCCATCACTTCAATTAATACCACCTTATCCATCGTGCACCCACCCTCGGCTCTCCCATCTCACTTATTATCAATGTTCCAGTTGACTTAGAAATTTTGATTTGGGGCCACCATTGACATACGACATATCATACTCCAACCATCCATCGATTCTGACCAATTCCAATCACATTCCCTAGCATGCTAGTTATACAAACAATACCCAAAAGAATAAAGCACACAATCAGGATTATACGAACAATATTAAGAGTGCAATGCAACAAGCTCTGCTTGCCTTGGGTGCTAGGATCTAGCTCTTGCTCGGTGTCGTAAGCCGAGTGGTCTTCCTCTTCAGCCTCTGTTATGAATAACACGAGTACCGGAAAAGAAGTAAAAAGAATTCATAAGGTCCAGCATGTATGCATGATATGCTATGCTAAATATGTATTACTAAGATGACGTGAGGGTAATTGAATACTAGGGTTGCTCACTTTTACGTGAAGTCTAGTGGAAGTGGTACAAAAACCCTAAATATGCATGCATGTCAGTTTATGCAAGATTACGATGACTTAGGGTTAATAACATCGATGATAGGGCTTAACAAGGTGCTGGTTAGGTTCGTCGTAACGTAAGTAGTGTCAGTCGCGAGGTTGATGTAAATAGGATTACAATCGTGTACCTAGGGTTTATCGACTCCCGACGGTGGTAAGATAACTTTTCTTGGGTAACTCCCCATGCATGTGCTCCTATTGGAAATCTACTGGTCCCAAATCATAGAGATTCTCACGAGGATTCCAGAAAGGTATAATTCATCGAAATCGGAGTTATGGTCGCGAACTTAGGGTTAACGGATCCTCGGACGTAGCAAAACTTCTAACCTAGATATTTCCCTGTGCATGTAATCAAATTAAAATTTTGATTCAGCCATCTTGTAGAGTTTTTCATAAGGTTTCCAAATATATAAAAATATTTCAATTTGGGGTTGTGGTTCAAAAGATATGAGGGTTTGAAGTTTCATTCAAAAATCTGCCCTAAAAATCAAAAGCCTAATTACTACGGGTACCCGAAGGCTACCCACACCGGATCTGCAATTCCTAAACGTACCCGGTCTAATCCACCCCAGATCTACACCCACTAACCCGCACTGACTTGTGGCCCCAAACCGAGCACGCGTGGCCCAATCAAAAGAGGCCACGCGGCCCCTTTCTTTTTCTCTCTCCCGCTCTCTCTCTCATCTCACCGCTGGTCCTGGCCGGGGTTGGGGCCGACGGCGGCGCGGTCGCCGGAGGAGAGGCCGAAGGCACACGGGAGGGGCGGCGGCTCACGGAAAATGCACGGGGAGAGGCGGCAGCTCACCCCAAGCTGGGCTCGGTGCTCGGAAAAGGCAGAGGGGGCTCGGGAGCGTGCCGGCGACGAGGACAGCAACGGCGGCGACCGGAGCTTCGTCGGGAGCACCACACGGCCGTAGATCTGCACAACTGAGGAGAGGAGAAGGTTAGGGGGAAGGCAACGGAGCTTGGGGAAGAAGTATTGGGGCCGGAGGACCTCGGGATCGTCGGGGATTCCTCGCCGGAGCAGAAGCCGGAGCTCGGGAAGATGGTGGCGCGGGGAGCTCTCCGGTCGCGGCCTGAGAAAATGGAAAAGAAAAGGGGGTCAGGGGGAGGCGGAGGAGCTCAAGGAAGAGAGAAGGGAGGCGGAGGGGGACCGATGCGGTCGGGGGAGCTCGTCGGAGGCAGCACCGGAGCGCGGGAAGAAAGCGGCGGTGGTGGTGGTTCCGACAAGGGAAGCGAGGGATGGGGGGGTTCTAGGGTTTCGGACAGGGGGGCACGGCCGGCCGGGACCGACCCTTAAATAGGGCGGCCGGTCGGAGCCACGTTGGCCGCACCGCCCCTCCTCCCCAACCCACGGTGGCGACGTGGGGGAGAAGAAGCTGGCGGGCGGGCCCGGGCGCGTGAACAGAGAGGGGAGAGGGGCTGACCGAGGGGGCCCGCGGGCAGAGAGAGGGGGAGAGCGCGCGGGGGCGAGCGGGCTGAGGAAGATGGGCCGGCCTGAGGGTTTCGGCCCAGGGGGGGGCTTAGGGTTTTCTAATTCTTTTTCTTTTTGTATACAACAGAGAAGATATAAGTGTCATTTTATGTGTGATATTTGCTCCAAAAATTCTCAAATTTTAACAGGACCTATTAAACATTATTTTCAAACTACTGTAGGACTTTGAACCGATTTGGAGCTTGTTTGTGTGGTTCCCTAGTTCAAATTAGGGTTTTGACCTAACTCGACGAGTTGAACTAGGGCTAGGTCTTGGGGTGCTCCAAATTTTCTGAAATTTGGCATGGGGCTGGACTTTACATATGTAAGTCTATTCCCAAGGCTTGACGGGGTTGCATTCACATTTGGTTCCCTTTTCCCTTAACCCTAGTTTCCTCGACGCTTTAGGGTTTCGTCTCGGTGGGGCTATTCGAGCTATGATTTCACGTGATCTTGGGGCAACTTTGGGGGAAGGGAGAGACGTTAGGAGGGAGACAGTTACTAGGGGAATTCATCGACGGGTCCACTGACCCCCACCCCTTGCTAGGGTTTCTATCGAAATTCGACACTTCAAATAAATTGATTGGTGTTTGTTAACATATCCACCGAGGATGAAATATTAACATATTCTATAAAATTAAATCGATATACAACTAAGTTTAAACAAGGTGTGGTGATGATGATGCCATGTATGCATGAATGCAAGATGAAAGCTTAATCGTTAAGTTTGGGGATTACAAAACCTACCCCCCTTAAAAGATCTCGACCCGAGATCGCTAACGGTCGACAAACAAGGTTGGGAATTCGCTCTTGAGCCATTCTTCGCGCTCCCAGGTGGCTTCATCTTCAGTGTGGTTGCTCCACTGGACCTTGAAGAATTTGATGGTGCGACTTCGAGTCTTGCGTTCCATCTCATCAAGGATGCACACCGGATGTTCTCGGTAAGAGAGGTCTTCATGCAGCACTTCGATTTCAGGATTAGTCTTCGTCTCGGGAACTCGATGGCAAGCTTTCAACTGGGATACATGGAAGACATCGTGCATCCGAGATAGCTCCGGAGGTAATTCCAACTGGTATGCCACGGTCCCTCTTTTGGCTAGGATGCGATAAGGTCCAATGTAACGAGGAGCTAGCTTTCCTTTCATTGCAAAGCGGCGGACACCTTTGAATGGGGTGACCTTGAGATACACACTGTCTCCAACTTGAAAGGTAACTTCTCGTCGCTGAAGATCGGCATAGCTTTTCTGCCTGGATTGAGCTTCACGAAGACGTTCACGGATGAGTTGGACTAAGTCTTCTGCTTCTTCGATTGGGTTAGGTCCAAAGAATTGCCTCTCTCCGGTCTCGGACCAATTCAATGGAGTCCTACACTTCCTTCCGTAAAGTACTTCAAAGGGTGCCATACCGAGACTGGATTGGTAACTATTGTTATAGGCAAACTCTGCATATGGCAAGCAATCTTCCCAATTGGACCCCAATGTGAGTGCACAAGATCTCAACATGTCTTCGAGGATCTGATTGGTCCGTTCAACTTGACCACTGGTTTGTGGGATGAAAAGCGGTGCTGAAAAGACAGGGAAGTTCCCATAGACTCGTGTAAGCACTTTCCAAAATCTGCTAGTGAACTGAGTGCCTCGATCTGAAATGATTCTCTTGGGAACACCATGGAGACAGACAATCCGAGAGATGTACAACCTTGCTAGCTGACTCACTTTATGCGTTGCCTTCACAGGGATGAAGTGGGCGACTTTGGATAGACGGTCTACGATTACCCATATTGCATCGTTGCCCTTCGGGGATCTCGGCAGACCTACTACAAAATCCATACCAACCTCTTCCCACTTCCACTCGGGAATAGGGAGTGGCTGAAGTAAGCCTGCTGGTCTCTGGTGTTCGGCCTTCACACGACGACAGACATCACACTCAGCAACATATTGGGCAATCTCCCGCTTCATTCGGGTCCACTAGAATTGGCGACGGAGATCTTGGTACATCTTGGTACTGCCTGGATGGATGGCTAATGGGGAGGTGTGTGCTTCATGAAGGATTAGGTCCTTTTAGTCGCTGATCCTTGGGCACCACAAGCCGTTTTCCAAACCATAATACTCCATCCTTATCTTCCGTGAAACAGGTTGCGGTACCCGCCTTCATCCTTTTCTCTGATCCTCTGCATACCAGCATTCTGAGCTTGAGCAGCCTTAATTTGATCTTCCAAGGATGGCTTCACCTCAAGAGTGGCGAGGGTTCCTTGTTCAACCATTTCCAAGTTCAGCCGCTGGAATTCTTCGTGGAGGGGTGGTTGTTGCTCCCATAATCATGATGTTGTTGCAGTAAGCTTTCCGACTGAGGGCATCGGCAACAACGTTAGCCTTGCCAGGGGTGCAATTCAAACCCAGGTCATAATCCTTAATGAGCTCGAGCCATCGTCTTTGGCGAAGGTTTAGATCTGGTTGGGTGAACAGATACTTCAAGCTTTTATGGTCTGAATAGATCTCGCAACGATTACCGATGAGGTAATGTCGCCAGATCTTTAGGGCATGCACTACTGCTGCTAATTCTAAGTCATGGGTTGGGTAATTGGCTTCATGGGGACGCAGCTGTCGTGAAGCATATGCGACAACTTGGCCTTCTTGCATGAGAACACATCCTAACCCATTGCGAGAGGCGTCACAGTAAACCTCAAAGTCCTTATTAACATCTGGGAGAGTAAGCACTGGGGCTGATGTCAGCTTTTCTTTGAGTTTTTGAAAACTCGCTTCACATTTGTCAGACCAAGCAAACTTGGTATCCTTTTTCAATAACTCTGTCATGGGCTTGGCTATAGAGGAGAATCCTTCGATAAACCGACGATAATAACCTGCTAATCCCAAGGAAGCTGCGAATCTGAGTAACTGATCTAGGTGACTTCCATTCTTGGACAGCTTGCACTTTGCTCGGGTCCACCGCGACACCTTGAGCTGAAATTACATGTCCCAAGAACTCCACTTGGTGTTTCCAAAACTCACACTTGGAGAACTTGGCATACAGACGATGCTCTCGAAGCTTGTCGAGCACCTTTCTCAAATGGCCTTCATGTTCTGAGTCAGACTTGGAGTAGATGAGGATGTCGTCGATGAAGACGACAACAAATTGATCCAGATACTCCATGAATACTGAGTTCATGAGTTGGGTGAAGGTGGAAGGGGCATTAGTTAACCCGAAAGACATAACTGTATACTCATATGACCCGTATCGGGTGGTAAAGGCTGTCTTCGGAATGTCTTCGGATCTGATCTTTATTTGGTGGTAGCCTAACCTGAGGTCAATCTTAGAGAAGACACTTGCTCCGGTTAACTGGTCGAAGAGATCATCGATTCTGGGAAGAGGGCATTTGTTCTTCACTGTTAGTTCATTCAATGGGCGGTAATCAACTACCATTCTGAGGCTAGCATCCTTCTTCTTTACAAACATAGCAGGACAGCCCCATGGTGAGGAACTGGGTCTGATAAATCCTTTGCTCTCAAGCTCCAGGAGTTGCTTCTTCATTTCTAACATCTCGTTTGGGGATATCCGGTAGGGACGCTTTGAGACAGGAGCTGTACCGGGTGGAAGGTCAATGACGAACTCCACGGCACGGTCAGGGGGCATCCCAGGCAACTCTTCAGGGAAAACATCGGGATATTCCCAAACTACTGGGACTAGCTCAATATCCTGGTCTTGGGTGCCATTCATGGTAAACAAATGCCCAGAGGAGGGGGTTGATACAAAGGTAACTGTCTTGCCCGAATCAGCTACAAGTGAGACAGATCTTTCAGCACAGTCAATCTTAGCATTATGCTTGGTTAACCAATCCATTCCTAAAATCACATCCAACCCTTTTGACTTTAATACCACCACATTAGTTAAGAAGGTCTCTCCACCAATTTCTACCGTAACATTCTTACAAATCAATTCGGTCTTTAGCTCCGAAGCAGGGGTTGCAATAAGGAGCGGAGGATGTAAAGTTGATGAAGGAATATGATGCTCATGTGCAAATGTACTGGATATAAAGGAATGCGATGCTCCGGAATCGAAAAGTACGGTTGCGGGAGTTGAGTTTACTGAAAGCGTACCCAGCACTACTTCCGGTACATCCTGAGCATCTTCGGCGGTGACATGGTTGACTTTGCCACGGCCGGGGGCTTGGGGCTTATTAGGGGACTGGTCTTCTGGCTTGGGGATTCCCTCTTGCTTGATCCTGCTGCATATTTGGGGCAAAGGCGTGCCCGACGCGAGGGTGCAAACAGGCATTCGCAAAGTGACCCATGTTTCCACAATTATAGCATCTCACTTTGCTCATATCAAAGGTGGATCTCTGCTGGCCTCCCTGAGGCCGAGGCTGAACTCTCACTGGTTGAGGTTGAACTCTCCATGGTTGAGGCTGAGGAGCATATCCTTGAGCATATCCTTGAGATCTTGCCGGGTAAGGCACTGCTGGGCGGGGTGGTGGTGGCTGCCACACCCGCGGCTTCTGAGAACTGCTTGCAGCTGACTTTTGCGTCTCTCGTTCGCGCTTGCGATCCTGGCTGAGAACGGTCTCTCTTGCCTCTATGTTAATGGCCTTATCCACTAAGTACTGAAAGTCCCGCACGTCCACAGTGGCTAGCCTTGCCCGCATCTCATTATTCAGTTTGTCCATAAAGTGCCGAACCTTGTCTCTATCAGTGGAAACTTCCTGAGAGGCATACCGTGACAAGTGATTGAATTCGTGAAGGAATTCCATGATGGGTTTCTTGCCCTGGCGGAGATCTCGGAACTCTTCCCGCTTCAAGGCCACGATACCATCTGGGATATGGAAGTTGCGGAATCCTATCTTGAACTCGTTCCATGTGACCACGTGGCCGGCAGCTTGCATGGCCGAGAAGTTCTCCCACCATTCTGCGGCAGCGCCTGCCAAACAGTGGGAAGCGAACCTGACCTTGTTAGCTTCAGTGCACTCTGCTAGCTCGAGTTTCCTTTCAATTTGCCGGAGCCAGCTATCCGCCTCCAGGGGATCATCAACTTGAGCGAAAGTTGGTGGTTGGGTCCGCTGGAATTCAGCTAAACCTCCTCGAGCCTGCCCACCACCGGCGCCTTGATTACGCACCAGTTGCTCGAGGATTCGGTTCTGCGTTGCCAGCAAATCAGCAATATTAGGTTGCTGAGGGGGAGGAGGTGGCACTTCCTCATCCTCGCGCTCACGGCGACCACGGGCCGCACCTCGTGTTCCTGTCGCCATCCTGTCGCAACCAAAGGGAACAAAATGAGACGGCAACACTTGAGGGATAGAAAGCTGAAGTACTCCAGTCATGGTGCAGTAAGGTACTCATGAATATGTCATGTCATGTTATACACATCTTCACGAGAAAATGGAGCACCAAACATGACAAGAACGGTGGGCAATAATCCATGGATGCATTAATACATTCGACAGAGTTCATGGGTGGGGCTGCGGTTTAAATCACCCTTATGGTGAAATAAACTTGTACAAGATACCAAAATTGCAGCCACAAGTACCCAATTACATGATCCCAGAAAATAACTTAGACCTAGAAGTTGGTTCAGATTACATCATAAAGGAGATCGCAACTTGCCACTAGAATCCAATTGGCATTACGACGACTAACTCTTAAAATGGGATACTTCGAATCCCATCCTTGAACCACTCATCCTACTCCTCGTCGGTTGGTGGGTTGCTGGTCGTGTACCAAACACGAATCTCAGGGTCCTCTTCCTCTTCTTCTCTTGCAGCAGCTTCATTAGTGGGAACTGAGGTGGCTGGCGTCGAGGCATTTGCTTCTGAGGATCTTGAGGTGAAAAGCCGAAGGTACTGTCGGGCTGTCATCCTTTTGCGCGGCTTCGCTCCAGAACTCTCAGGTTGGTTGGTCTTACAAGGTGGAGTCGGGGTTGGCTCCTCCACCGGGACATAAGGGCTCTCGCCGCAAGACTCATCCTCATTCGCCACCTGGTATCTCCGGCGCAACTCCATGCGAAGCTTGCGGTTAACTTTTGTCAATCGTTCCACTTCTTGAGTAGCCTTTCCATAATCCTGATACAGCCTGTGGTGCATTACTTCTGCACCAACAATGTGCTGGATCGTCTCCAACTCAGTCTCATCATCTTCTTCGTCGTCACTTGGCACTGGTACCCTAATGCTGGCACCTCCATCAGTAATCTGGGGAATGAGACGGAAGGGGGAAAACAGGAAGATCTCGTCGAAGTGATGCCGTAGGTGGAGAACTGCTTTTCTTGAGGCTTCCAGTCGGGCATCTTCATCACTGGGTCTAGATGATGTAAAGGTCTGATCCAAGTCCGAAACTTTCACTTTGACCCATGCCATCCAAAAATGAGTCTTCCCATGAACCTTATAAGTCTTGGCGTGAAAGGCAGGGAGTTCTTCCTGGGGCACTCCGAGATATTCTAACATCCTCCACAACAAGGTAGCCCATCCTCCAAGCTGTTGTGGGTCGGTCATCACATTATAAACCATCCTATACAATTTTAAGGTTAAAGAGGATATGGTTAGCCACACAAGCGAAAACAAATGCAATAGAGAAGGAATTCAGAACTAGGAGCGATGAGGTTAAGGAATAAAGAGCAATCTACTTATTAGTTTTAAACATAGGGTTTAACTTTTCAAATAATTTTGCTGGCCAATGGCGATGGCGCAGCGGAAGCTCCTATCTAACGACCACCTGCAATTGGCTTCCTACGGTCAGCTCGGCTCTGATACCAAGCTGTCACGGACCCGGAATCCACATATGATTAGAGGAACGCGAAGTCGCCAAGGACCGAAGGACTCGTCCGCCCGGTGGCACGGTACCTGCGCCGTACGCACCGAGGTAGAGCGATCCGACACCCGCCACCTGCGAGCCGGCCGGAAGCGACCAAGTTTCCCAAAACCACATACGATTCCGTAATCCGGTGAAGACTCAGAGTCGTTCCCGAATCCTACTACGACGAACAAGGTCGGAGGAGCCCGGCGATTCTACCCACACCCTAACCTAGCTCGGAAGCTAGTGGGTCGCTCGAAAGCCCGGTAGAACACGCCCACACCCTGCCTGGCCGGCACAGCATCTCAGCCAGCGGGTCACTCAACCAACACCTGCTCGACTCAGTAGAAGATGGTACGGCCTCGGCCCTTCACGGCATACCCATACACTTCATATCATACACGCACGGTGCAGGGGCAGCCTGAATTAACAACTCGGATATCATCACAAAGCTCTACAGTACGATATTACTACTAACAGTCCACGAGGGGACAACATATTACATCAGTCGGTTATCACCGGAAACATATCCGAGTACGGAGAAACTTAACAACAGCGGAAGCAAAATAATTGAGTCCCACAGCGGCTTAGTGGCCGCTGAACAAAAGCTACGACCTATCCCATAGATCGACTAACTAACCGAGGAAACATCAATTTCATGCATCGTCAAAATAATCTTCAACCACCGGCTCACCTGCAAGCTCCAGGGGTAACCTGGGTGAGTACGAATGTACTCGCAAGACTTATCCGTGCTTGATTAAATGTCCTACTCACACTAGTACAACAATAAGTAAACATGATGCTTCTCAGAGTAACAATATACATAAGAAAGGATCATCGAACTTTAAATAACATCACAAGTATTACTACCCACAATCCGATATCTCTTTCCCATATGAATCCAATCCAAGATCACCCTCCAGATCCACAGTCATTTCACATAGATCTCTCTTGATCCATTTCCAAAAATCAACATACCACACATTTCCAAATCCAGCCCATCCATCACAGCTCTTTATTCTTTAATCTCTCGGACCGCTACCGACACCTCGATTCCTAAGGTGATATGGATGCCTCACTCCCTTGAGGTAGCTAGCCTCCAAGGGGTAGGCCCGTCCATCAACACCAAAGCGTCGATTGTCGCTAACGTCCTCGCGTGGAAAGGGAAAAGTGCACGATGAAGTCACCTCCGGTGGTATGGCGATTATCACACTCAAAAGCTGCATACACCGGGGTCGCCCCATCACTTCAATTAATACCACCTTATCCATCGTGCACCCACCCTCGGCTCTCCCATCTCACTTATTATCAATGTTCCAGTTGACTTAGAAATTTTGATTTGGGGACCACCATTGACATACGACATATCATACTCCAACCATCCATCGATTCTGACCAATTCCAATCACATTCCCTAGCATGCTAGTTATACAAACAATACCCAAAAGAATAAAGCACACAATCAGGATTATACGAACAATATTAAGAGTGCAATGCAACAAGCTCTGCTTGCCTTGGGTGCTAGGATCTAGCTCTTGCTCGGTGTCGTAAGCCGAGTGGTCTTCCTCTTCAGCCTCTGTTATGAATAACACGAGTACCGGAAAAGAAGTAAAAAGAATCCATAAGGTCCAGCATGTATGCATGATATGCTATGCTAAATATGTATTACTAAGATGACGTGAGGGTAATTGAATACTAGGGTTGCTCACTTTTACGTGAAGTCTAGTGGAAGTGGTACAAAAACCCTAAATATGCATGCATGTCAGTTTATGCAAGATTACGATGACTTAGGGTTAATAACATCGATGATAGGGCTTAACAAGGTGCTGGTTAGGTTCGTCGTAACGTAAGTAGTGTCAGTCGCGAGGTTGATGTAAATAGGATTACAATCGTGTACCTAGGGTTTATCGACTCCCGACGGTGGTAAGATAACTTTTCTTGGGTAACTCCCCATGCATGTGCTCCTATTGGAAATCTACTGGTCCCAAATCATAGAGATTCTCACGAGGATTCCAGAAAGGTATAATTCATCGAAATCGGAGTTATGGTCGCGAACTTAGGGTTAACGGATCCTCGGACGTAGCAAAACTTCTAACCTAGATATTTCCCTGTGCATGTAATCAAATTAAAATTTTGATTCAGCCATCTTGTAGAGTTTTTCATAAGGTTTCCAAATATATAAAAATATTTCAATTTGGGGTTGTGGTTCAAAAGATATGAGGGTTTGAAGTTTCATTCAAAAATCTGCCCTAAAAATCAAAAGCCTAATTACTACGGGTACCCGAAGGCTACCCACACCGGATCTGCAATTCCTAAACGTACCCGGTCTAATCCACCCCAGATCTACACCCACTAACCCGCACTGACTTGTGGCCCCAAACCGAGCACGCGTGGCCCAATCAAAAGAGGCCACGCGGCCCCTTTCTTTTTCTCTCTCCCGCTCTCTCTCTCATCTCACCGCTGGTCCTGGCCGGGGTTGGGGCCGACGGCGGCGCGGTCGCCGGAGGAGAGGCCGAAGGCACACGGGAGGGGCGGCGGCTCACGGAAAATGCACGGGGAGAGGCGGCGGCTCACCCCAAGCTGGGCTCGGTGCTCGGAAAAGGCAGAGGGGGCTCGGGAGCGTGCCGGCGACGAGGACAGCAACGGCGGCGACCGGAGCTTCGTCGGGAGCACCACACGGCCGTAGATCTGCACAACTGAGGAGAGGAGAAGGTTAGGGGGAAGGCAACGGAGCTTGGGGAAGAAGTATTGGGGCCGGAGGACCTCGGGATCGTCGGGGATTCCTCGCCGGAGCAGAAGCCGGAGCTCGGGAAGATGGTGGCGCGGGGAGCTCTCCGGTCGCGGCCTGAGAAAATGGAAAAGAAAAGGGGGTCAGGGGGAGGCGGAGGAGCTCAAGGAAGAGAGAAGGGAGGCGGAGGGGGACCGATGCGGTCGGGGGAGCTCGTCGGAGGCAGCACCGGAGCGCGGGAAGAAAGCGGCGGTGGTGGTGGTTCCGACAAGGGAAGCGAGGGATGGGGGGTTCTAGGGTTTCGGACAGGGGGGGCACGGCCGGCCGGGACCGACCCTTAAATAGGGCGGCCGGTCGGAGCCACGGTGGCCGCACCGCCCCTCCTCCCCAACCCACGGTGGCGACGTGGGGGAGAAGAAGCTGGCGGGCGGGCCCGGGCGCGTGAACAGAGAGGGGAGAGGGGCTGACCGAGGGGGCCCGCGGGCAGAGAGAGGGGGAGAGCGCGCGGGGGCGAGCGGGCTGAGGAAGATGGGCCGGCCTGAGGGTTTCGGCCCAGGGGGGGGGCTTAGGGTTTTCTAATTCTTTTTCTTTTTGTATACAACAGAGAAGATATAAGTGTCATTTTATGTGTGATATTTGCTCCAAAAATTCTCAAATTTTAACAGGACCTACTAAACATTATTTTCAAACTACTGTAGGACTTTGAACCGATTTGGAGCTTGTTTGTGTGGTTCCCTAGTTCAAATTAGGGTTTTGACCTAACTCGACGAGTTGAACTAGGGCTAGGTCTTGGGGTGCTCCAAATTTTCTGAAATTTGGCATGGGGCTGGACTTTACATATGTAAGTCTATTCCCAAGGCTTGACGGGGTTGCATTCACATTTGGTTCCCTTTTCCCTTAACCCTAGTTTCCTCGACGCTTTAGGGTTTCGTCTCGGTGGGGCTATTCGAGCTATGATTTCACGTGATCTTGGGGCAACTTTGGGGGAAGGGAGAGACGTTAGGAGGGAGACAGTTACTAGGGGAATTCATCGACGGGTCCACTGACCCCCACCCCTTGCTAGGGTTTCTATCGAAGTTCGACACTTCAAATAAATTGATTGGTGTTTGTTAACGTATCCACCGAGGATGAAATATTAACATATTCTATAAAATTAAATCGATATACAACTAAGTTTAAACAAGGTGTGGTGATGATGATGCCATGTATGCATGAATGCAAGATGAAAGCTTAATCGTTAAGTTTGGGGATTACACTTGCGCCCGTCAGCGCTAACCGATTACTCTGACGGGTACATGTCTTGTGCCTGTCAGTGGAAGTATTATCATACATTTTTTTTAACATATGTGAATAGACAATGTGAAGCATATGTAGCAATTAATATCAGAAATATTAAGCATATATAGCATTTAGTATCACAAATATTAAGCATATATAGCAATTAATATCACAAGCTAGTTTACAACGAATTAAAACGACAAACAAATGAATTTGACAATGTTTATTTTCACTAGCCCTACTCGATCTAGGTCGATGATGCTTGGCTAGTACTTGCAGGCGGCGGTAAGTGGGTAATTGGACTCCCGCGTAGAAATCAACGCTTGGCCGAATGACTTCATTGTTGATAACGTACGCGAAGGTCTTCTGGATGCGGGCAAAGTCCTTCTTCCAGTCGTACTTATCACTGGCCAGATCGTGTATGAAATTATTGAATTGATCCTGGCTCCATTGTGGGTTATGGGATATGACGAACGTGTCTAGGTGAGCGCAGACGTAGTACCCACATGTCACGCTGCCTTCCGGCTATTGCCTGCAAGGGAAGTTGAATTTGTGGATCAGCTTTTTGCTCTTGCATTCTACTCCTCCCCCTCACAAGTTGTATTCCCAAAAGACGACTTCCAGAACTTCCTTAATTCTTGAGTAGTCCCGCTTGGCACTTCTTTGGGAATCAAAATAGTATATCATTCTTGAAGGCTTGTGGATGACAATGAGGATCCAGTAGTCGCTGCGTAAAAGGTAACGAACGAATATAAACAGATGGGAATATGTGCTTAAGAAAAGCAAACTAGGCACGGTAGTAAGTAACTTACGGGGGGTTGTAGGATAGGAGTATGTAGTCCTTGTCCTTATTGTATATCAATGACTCTAGGACTTAATTTATTAGGACCGGCGTCACTTCTCGTACATAGTAGTCGTTCATGATGACCAGATCCATTATTCCAAAAGCGCAGTTGGGCAGATGCCTACACACTTGGGCTTGGTGAAGTGCCCATAGCCTGACGAGCATGGTGTCGAGCCGGAAGAGGTTGAACAACATAAATATATCTTTAAAATTGATGTCAAAGGTGTCATGCTGTCTGTCTAGGAAGAAACCGTAATCTTTTGGCACCTCGACCTTAAAGTGTAGTTCATAATCATCCGGATTCCGTGACCTCATCATGATTGTGTCATGCAGAAGTTTCATCTGTGCGGGCAACCTCTGCACCTCGTCAACTGGGAGCAAGGGCTCACCTACCTTGTACACTACTCGTCGAGGCTTCTTGATAGTTTCGGCAGATGTCTAGAAGGATATGGCTTTTTTCTTGCTTTCCTTGCTTGCCTCCTTCGCAGCGGTGCCGCGCCGTTTGTGTGCTCTTTTTCTTTTCCTCTCCAGCTCTAGAGAGGTGGCCCTCTTGCCTCTCGTCAATGCTTCGCCCACTGCGGCATTGAGTGTGCTTGGAGATAAGACCTTCTTTCCTGCTGCCTTCGGGTCATGGTGATGCTTGGAGCGCCTTTCACGGGGCGGCGAGTCCGTCTTGGGTTGCTTCTCCTCCTGGGACGGAAGGATTGTCGTGTGTTGCTGCTCGACAAGATTGTCATCCCGATCATCGAACGAAACGGGCGTACTACACAGGCCGAGTAGAGAAGGGCCGGCTCCAGTTGAGGGAGAGGGGATGGTTGACGTACTAGGAGAGGACACCCTGGGGATAATTATCTGACTCTTCGGCCACAGGATGTAGTACCCCTTGCAGTCTCCTAGCTTTGTGACATCCTCTTCAGGAGCGACAGGGACTGCGACGTCACTGAACTCGGCGACGACGCGGTCCACCTGCACCCTCGCCATGTGGGAAGGTATAGCAACGTTGTGGCATGTCGCGCCCCCTATTGTTGGGAATACTAGGCCATGTCTTCTTCACGCCGGGCAAAGGGATAGTGAGGTGGCATTTTGTGGGGCCCTGCGTAATAAAGGTACCCATTGTTATCCGCACAATGCTGTGAATTAAAACCCTCATACAAGTGATTCATGGTGGCGACGAAGCTTACAGTGATGTCTTCGGCGGGACTTGGCGACTTGGGGGCGACGTCCGAGGCTGAGGCGCAGCTACTCCATCCAGCAGGATAGGAGCCCTGATGTCCATGAGGATGCACAGGTGGACGAGTTGCATCGCGGGCGTCGTAGCCTCTAGACTCTAAAATTTTTTGCGCCGCCAGCTTGCCAGCCTCCTAGGCTGCCCTTATCATCTCTTGCATAAGAGATGTTTACCTTCCTCTCCCCCTCTGGCGGGCAGCCTCGCGGTCTTGAGGAAAGACTTCATCCCAGATAGCCCCGCTCCCGATCCGTCGGACACGCCCAGTCTTCTCCCTCGTTCCTAGAGCCTTCGAGAGATGGTCTTCCCACCTCTCACTCTGGACGGAGTCCTAGGAGCTTTCAGGCTGTTGGGACAGCTGCCTCTGCAAGGAAAACGGCACAAGGTAGGGGCCGTTAGCGTATTGGAAGCACAATACTATATTTCAAGAAGACATTGGGTTTAGATTATACCAAACGTTCGGAAACCTCCTGAAGCTCGAGGTCCGTGATAATTGGTGACCCAGTAGCTGGGTCAGAAACTGTGTGCGCCCTCATCCAAATCTAGGCGCGTTCCTGCTCGATATCAGCGAAAGGAACCGGTTTGCCAGCCGCTATCAGCGCGGCGTCCTCTTTGGCCCAAATCAATCTTTTCCCTGGAACACCTCGGCTGCCAAGGTGGTGGGGGAATTTGTTCTTCGTGTGCAGCTCCTTCCCCCGGTGACTCTTGTCCTTGAATGCGTCACTCTTCCTGTCAGCAACGAACTCTTCCCAGTATTCGAGTTCTATCTTTGGCCATTTAGTTTTAATTGCAGTTTTGAAATCGGCGTCTAGCAGCTTCGTTGCTTCATATCGCCATATCCTTAGCGCAGCACACATGATGCTATCAGCTTTCCTCTGCACTCTTTCCTTGTCAGCCTCTGGGATAGCGTACTTATCCCACAGCTTGTCGAACATGACCTTTTTCTGGGCGTCGGTCATTTTCTTGAAGTCCCGGCATGTGATCCTGACATGCTCACGGACAATGCACCCACAGGTGTTGCTGAACGACCTCGCAGCCTTCTCGGGACTTGTAGGAACACCTGTTACGTCGACTCGAGTGACGACGAATGTCTCGTTTGTCAGCTAGTTGCCACCTCTAGGGTTGTACCGTCTCTTCGGCTTCGATGGTGCTGCTGACGACGGCTCCGGTGCCTCCTGTTCTTCCGAGCTCGACTCGCTAGACCGAGAATCGTCAGACGAGCCAGACGCACTCTCTTTCTCTCACGCCGAGGGAGGTGCAGATGCTGAAGGTACATTGGCCAGCTCGACGGCAGGTCCACTGGCCGGCTCGGGGGCTGTTTGATCGGTTAAGGGCGGGACGTCAATAGGGGCCGCCACGTCTAGGGGCGCCGCCTTGTCATCATCTACGCGGGCTAGTTCCCGGGTTGGTGACGAGTCCATTTCTGATATATTAAGAAACTTAAAAAATAAAAACTATGTATCAGAACAAGTAACTAGAAATGACCGATAAATTATTTAGAAGTAAAGACAAACCACTAAATTATTCAATGATCCATAAAATTATATAGATGATCTCGATAAGATTACTAGAATACTTCAGAAGTATAATAGTGCCAATCCATATGATATGTTAGTGCTTTTAGGAAAGAAAAAACAAACACATATGGAGTTACAGCATACCCTAAAATAATGTACCATGTCTACAGTAGATCTTTACAAGCTAAAGAGAAACAACATGCAAACATTCATTTGATTAGACAGATTTCATCACAACTACATTTGATCCATGCACTTAAGACCAAACATGCCCGTAGTCGGTGACCGGAGATAACGCGTCCAAGAATTGTTTAGGGTCAACGAGCTGGAGTCTTCTCACTTCCGTTCAGTACCACCGAAGAAGAAACGTTCAATTGGCATCAAACCATGTTTAGATGCACAATGAACTTTCAAGCTTATCAATTCTTCACCAGCTTCGGCTTGAGATGGTTGTTGGGTAGATGCATGACAGCATGAATAGAACAGTCACAGTTAAATGGCAGTTAACTGAAACAAATCAGAGCTCAAGCAGAATACAATTGTTGAATGAATCATATCGCCACAACAATCTAACACGACCTTACAAAGTTCGAGAAGCAAAAGTAACTCGCGGTCTCAGATGTCATGAAAAAATGCAGACCAACACGACCATAGATCGTTCCGACGCAGCGAACTGTTCCAAATCACTAGCTAGCACAAGGTTTAAGCCCTCACCAAGCCAATCTTCCTGTTCCTACACTACAGCGATGCATTACTAACAAAAAGATCTCAACAAGCTCAGAGCACGAGCAAACGGCTCAGACAGGCAGGACGCATCATCACAACTCAAACCTCAACACCTGACAAACTAACCAATCGCGATGCCATGGCTCAACAACTAAATCACATCCTGGCCACGACCAGCTACAGAAATCGTCTCTTAACCAACCAGTGGTCAAACTAGAGAGTAGAAAGAGTAAAACCACATGTAGATCAGCTAGAGTCATACACATAATTTCCTAAAAGACAATCCCAAAAATCTAAAAAACAAACTAACTGCAATTAGATATCACTTATAACAAGAATCAGATTACAATGCATCGTCAACTGCAACTGCAAATGATTTATCTGCTACACTTGTTGAATCAGTGCGGAATTTGTGTGAGTTCGAAGTGGTAGTGCAATACTTCAGTTCATGGTTTTGAGGAATTAAACATACCGGCGGCTCGGGGCTGGCCTGGCACGGGTGGAGGAGACGACGGGCTCGGGGCGAGTGGTGGTAGACGGGGGAGGCGGTCGGGGCAAGGTAGGAAGACGAGGAGCTACCGGCGGGGGAGGAGAAGGGCTGGCAGGCGCTGGCGGCGGGGGAGGAGGAGAGCAAGCGGCGGCGACCTCGGGAGAGATGGGCGGACGTGGGCTCGGGTCGCGAAGCTGGAGGGGGCTCGAGCGGTGGCGGCACCAGCGGCGGACGGGGGCGGCGGTGGCGGCGCGGCAGCCTGGCAGCAGGGCGCTAGGCACGTATCGCGGTTGGTTCTAAAACAAACGCGCGAGAACTTTGCGAAACTTCGACAAGTCACCGCTTATGTAGTATAGGGGAACCACTGACGGCCACGTATAAAGCGCCTGTCAGTGGAAGTCCCATAGGTCACCACTGACGGGCTCCCATGTTGTCGCCCGTCAGTGAAAGTGCAGCACCACTGATGGGCCCTGTGACATCTGAATATAAGGCTGTACCACAGCCAGGTGTTGCAACACCACGAAATGTGCTCTGTTTTAGTCATCTGATCTTTCCGATCGATACACATGTAAATTTTTATGCCCGATCGCACCTTTACCATCGAGCCTGCCTGTGTGCTGTGAAACTGGAACACCTATAGGTTTTTGATCACGCATGTAATCCATACAGAACTTGACGCCCTCTTCGGTAGCATAGCCTTGGATGATGCTACCTTCCGGATGTGCTCTGTTACGAACGTAATGTTTGATAACCCCATTGTACCTTTCAAACGGGTACATGTTGTGCAAAAACACGGGACCAATGTCCAGTATCTCCGGGACGATATGGACCATGAGATGTACCATGACATTGAAGAATGCTGGAGGGAAATACATCTCAAGTTCGCATAGTATGACAGTGATCTCGGCCTTCAGTTTCAGGCAGCGTTGCACTGTGATTGACTTCTGACAGATAGTGTTGAAGAAGTTAAAAGATCCGTGATCGTCTTGCAGACACCTGGCTCCATGATACCTCTAATTGCAACAGGCAGTATCTGTGTGATCATCACGTGGCAGTCATGAGATTTCATGCCAATCAGTCGGTGAGTCTTCATGTCAACAAGTTTTCGGATGTTTGCGGAGTAACCCAAAGAAACTTTGACACCATAGAGGCATTCGCATAGGCTATGGAGCTCGTCTCTACTTAGAGTGTAGCAAGCAGTAGGACAGCTGGTCTTGACTCTGATACCATTCTTCCCCGTCTTGGTCATTTCTCTGGTTGACCACAGCTCATGTCTTATATTCATGTGTTGCATGTCTGCTCGTGCCTTCAGTCCATCTTTTGTCTTATCCGAAATGTTGAACAAGAGACCAAGCAAGCTGTCGCAAACAATTTTTTCGACATGCATTACATCAATGCTGTGACGTGTGTCTAGGTGAGGCCAGTAAGGCAATTCCCAATAAACAGATTTTCTTTTCCAGACGCCCTTTATCGGCGGTTGTTTCTTTCCTTTTCCTGGCTCAACTTCATCCATTTCATTCAAGAGATCATAGATTTCTTGTCCGGTCTTCTCGCGAGGCTTTGGACAGATTTCTTTTATTCCGTCGAACATTTTCATGTCCTCTCTCCATGGGTCATTCATGGTCAGCCACCTTCGATGGCCCATGAACATGATTTTTCTAGAGCCCTCTAAGAAAACACTTGCGGTTTCTTCCATGCACTTTAACACATGCTTCGTATCCTTTGGTGCACTGACATGCATTGTTCCCGTACGCAGGATAATCTTGCACCGTTGTGAACAACAGGCCTTTCAGAGTGAAGAACTCTTCTTTGTCCGCGTCCCAGACCTGAGCCCCTTCTTCCCATAGCGTAGCTAGTTTGTCCTTCAGTAGTTGTTGATACACGTTAAGATCCATTCCAGGTTGTTTTGGCCCTTGAATGAGAATAGATAGGTGCATGTACTTCCGCTTCATGCACAACCATGGAGGGAGGTTATAGATCCAAAGAACAACGGGCCATGTGCTGTGTCTGCTGCTCATGTTGCCGAATGGATTTATTCCGTCCGTACTCATACCAAATCTGATATTCGTCGGATCACTACCGAAATCTGGGTATTTGGCATCGATTGCCCTCCACTGACAAGCATCAGCTGGGTGTCTCAACACCCCGTCCTTTCTTCGCCCCTCTTCGTGCCAACGCATCAGCTTTGCCTCCTTCTTGTTACCGAATAAACGCTTCAAACGGGGGAGGACTGGAAGGTACCATACAACCTTTGCAGGGGCACCACTTGTCACCTCTTCCTTGTCATCGTCTTGGTTTCTTCCCCGTTTATATCGAGATGTGTTGCACATCGGACATTTGTGCAGCTCTTTATACTCTTTGCGATAAATAATGCAGTCATTTTGACAAGCATGGAGTCTCTCTACATCCAATCCAAGGGGACATACCACCATCTTGGCTTCCTCGGTGCTCGTAGGCAACACGTTCTCCTTTGGAAAAATCGTTGCAAGGTAAGCCAGTGTCTTATTGAAGCTTGCGTCCAGACAGTTGTGGGCTGCCTTTATCCTTAGAAGTTTTAGCGTGACTGATAGACGCGTGTGCTCAGGATCGCAGCTGTGATATAGTGGTTTTGTCGAGTCTTCAATCAGTTTCGCAAACTTTGCGACCTCTCTTTCATCCTCGGGGTCTTCAACCACCTGGTCCGCCATGTGACTGTCCCTTAACATTTCAGCCAAATTGTTCCCCGCCTCTCCCGTCAAGTCATCCCTACATTCAGAAATATGGTCTTCATCTTCTTCTGCGTCTTCATGTACGTCCTTTTCTTCTAAACATTCAGGAGTAGCTAAAATTTTCGCCTCCTCACCGTGACTTGTCCAACATGTATAACCTTCCATGAAACCTCGAGTCAACAAGTGTAGCTACAACATGCCTCTCTCCCTGAACATTATCATGTTTTTGCATACAGAACACGGACAACACATCTTGTTCACACCCCTTTTCTCCCTATCTTCCTCGGCCACATCTTGAAACTCATTCAAAGTATCACGAAACTCCGTGTTGCCCTTTCGCTATACATCCAACTTCGATCCATCGATCCCTACAACAACAAACTAATTGATTATAGTCCAAATGAACAAAATAATCACAAAATTAATTCTCATCTTTTATGTATTACATCATACCAAAGAGAGCTCGCTAATGCCGTAAAGGAGCGGACTCGAGAGCCTTCCGAATAGGGTAAGGAGAGAGAGGAGGGGAGGAGAAAAGAGAGGAGGGGAGGAGGGAAGGTTAAAAGAGATCTAGATCTAGATTGTATATCTAGGAGGAGGAGGGAGGGAGGAGGGGAGGGGGAAAGAGAGGGTGGAGAGGAGGAGGGAGAGGATTGAGAGAGATCTAGCTAGATCTAGGGTTTAAATCTAGATGGAGGAGGGAGGGAGGATGGAGGGAGGAGAGGGAGGAGAGGGAGGATGAGGAGGAGGAGGAGAATAGCATGGCTGCCGCGCAGTGTTAGGAGGCGCCCGCAGCTGGCCGTGTGAGGTGCGCGAGTTCACCTCCCAGCTGCGGGCGCCTCAACTGTCATATGTGTAGAATTATCACTGACGGGCAACACAAGGCGCCCGTCAGTGATAAGTGTGCCCTCGAAGGTAGTCCTGGAGCAACCTTCCACTGACAGGCGACAATAGACCCGTCAGTGGAGATCCGATATTCACTAACGGGTGCAAGATGCTCACCCGTCAGTGAAGATAGTCCGTCAGTGGAGATAGTCCATTGGTCTATTCGTTCCCCTTTTACTGACGGACGTACATTGTGCCCGTCAGTAGGAGTTTGCTAACTCGCACAGTGCATCACTTTTACTGACGGGTGTGGGCTCGCCCGTCAGTATTTCATATAATCAGCGATGGCCTTCTCGTACCTGTCAGTGATGATCATGTAGCAGAAGTGTTTTCTAAGGTAGTGCATATAACTTTTGGATTTGTCATCTAATTTTCAACTACATCATATTTCATGTTCCCATCCTCAGCTATGCCTTCTTCTTTTTTCAATTTCTTTGGCTTTCAACAATGTTGGCTGCTTTCTAATCTTCCATAACTGCTATTGGTATAGATTGATGATGCAGATTGGAGGTTACAGAGAGCACCAGTGGATCCGCTAGGGTTGTGGCACCACGATTAACCCCTCCCGCCAATGCTCAGCCTGGAGGTGGCCATGCCTCATTAGAGCGTCACCCTTCCCTATCATCGCCTCCCCACCTCTGTCCTTCATGACGGTCTGGACCAGAGGTCCGACATGGCCTTTGCTGATGGTGATATTTTTCTCCTCCCTCCTGGTCCCCACCCATCCTTCCATCCCACTCCTACCCTACTGAAATCTCCATCCCATCCTTTTTTCTGGATCTGTCTTCCCTCTGTAGATTTTCTTACAAATTTCTACTTGTGCTATTGATTGCTAGGTAGGTCTACTAGATTTGCCCCTAGGAAGGAGATCCATCAACACATTTGAGAGCGGCGACCGCGTCAACAAATTGACATGCTCCTTTCCAAGAACATGTCTATTCAAGGCTCAGTTCACTCAGCTGCATTGTTTATTGACGTATACTTTTAGTTGAGATAATCAACTACTTTGCCCCGTGACATGTTTTGCTATGCATATTTTTTTCAAATGGCCCTATTTTGTTAGTTTTGTGCATGCTACCAGAGTTACAGTAGGTCAACGGCATGAAATTTAAGCAACTGGCACGTGCATAGAGGATAGAATAAGTGAGTCTCTATTGATTGGACATGTTAATGATAATAAAGTTGCACATATATGTAGTTGGTACTGTATCTAATGATTATTGTGACAAAAAATTACAATGCAATCAATACCTCACGTATATGTAGTTGGGATCCTATTTAACAATCTCAGTGTTTCTTCTTCTTAAAGAAAAACTACAACCATCTCAGTGGTTGCATTCATCTTTGGTGGCTTCCTCCTGCCTGCTCCGTGTTAGAGCAACCAAAGATAAGAAAAGGTAACTAGGCTTTTTCTGGTTTGAATTTGGGATTGGTGATGTGTTACTAAGAGGATGGGATTAGGACGAGAAATCACGATAGAGGAGAGCCAAGCAGAGGGAGGGGTGAAGGAAGACACGTCATGAGCTGTGAGGTAATGATTTTGGGAGTACTAAACAGTTTTATGTGCGATCTTCATTCATAGTTTGTTATGGCTAGCGGCTTTGTTTCCATACCTTATTACTTAGGTTGTTAATTTCAAAGTTAGTTTTGTTATTGCAGGTGGAACTTCCGTTATTGGTTTTGGAGCATGAATATTCTCTTTATATTAAGCCTTTGGCATTAAGTATCTATGTTTCATAGAAACACTTTTCAACTTCCTATCTTTAGTGCTATTCTTTGCTCAGTGTTGTAGCTAATTCATGATGAGGATTCATGAATCTGTAAAAGGTACATATTCATGAATCTGCAAAAGGTGAACACTAATGCTTCTGTGAATTCTGATTTTGCCTTCTGCATTTTTCTCATTAACTGATTGGAAAAGTACATTTCACTCATTAACTTAAAAGGGGCAGGCTACAAGCCCTCACGTTCACTGGTGATTCCATTACATCTGATCTGAGATTTTCATGTTCTTTGTTTCGTGCAACATTGTTTCGACTGGAATTATTTCTAGGTTACATGATGCTATTACTTTTGTTATGTGTACCTCCATTGGCTATTCCTGGCCAAATCTATCAGAAGAATTATTTCTTTTGTTGTACATACCTCTACCGGCTATTCTTTTTTGTGCATATAAAACTATTGTCTTTCCAAGTCGGAGATGAGGCATTAAGAAATCTCTTGTTCAGTTGGTAAAATGTCATTCTTAAAATGGATAATCGCAACTTAGTAGGAACCTTGGGCATGTTATTTATAGTAGATAACAATCGCTTATTTGCCGCTATAAATAATGATATGTTAAATTCTTGAATATTCATGTCCACAGGAATCAATAGGTTAATTCATTCCTCTGATTTCTTTTATCGTGCGAAGATTCTCTGCACACTGTTGTTCATTTCATATCTGTATTTGTGTCGGATGTTCCTGATATTATCTCAGATTTTTGATACTTGCTCTTGTGTGATATCTGGTTTGTCTCCTATTTAGATTGTTTAACATCAACCCCTCAACCTTCTTCTTTTCTCCTTACTAGTAACCTATAGAAATCATCTTGTTTGCTACTTAGATGTGCATTGCAATGGATCACAAAATTAGATTATCCCAACATGTCATACCGTTCTTGCAGCACTTCATACCGCGCCCTTGGCTTTGTCTCCCCTCTCGGCTGAGCTCTGCCTCAGGCAAAAGTACAGCTATTGGATTTGGTGGATGAGCCATACTACTATTGGAGTCTCCGCACGAACATATAGGTTTTGCCAAAATAGATGGTCCAACATGTAAGAAGTGGGAGGAGAAGGTGAACAGTCCTAAAAGAATCTTTTAATGATTAGTTGCATTTGAGGACACAGCCTGAAATTTGAGGAATGCATTTGCTTGCTTCTTCTTGGAGAGGTTATAAGCTTATCTGAACTGTTATATATTTAGTAGCCTACACTACTAGGAGTAGAGGTTACCTTTCAATGAGTGATCTGGCAGATCCTTAAAAGCTTTAACAACTTCAAAGTAATTTTAAAAGCTTCAGGAATTAATAGCACAACTATATATGTATATTATTTGTTCTTTTCTCAAGATATGGAATTTACTCATGTAATTTCACTTTCTAAAACTTCAAAGTCTGTGAGGTGTTCTTCCTTTTCATCTTTGTGGTTTTTTGATCTAATGCTCCCCTTGCTTCAAAACTACTGCTCACAACTTCACGAGTCACAATCTATTTTTGATGTTGCTACTACAACTGCCATAAATGTTCATATTGTGGATTTACATGTTCATATACCTGCTGCAGATTCTTATAATTACCTGTTTGACAGGTACATGGTGGTGCAAAAATAAAGCATGATCAGACTGGCATATAACAAAGTTGTTTTTTGTCTCCTCCACAGGTTGTTCCTACCGTAGAGGTAACCAAATCTATCGGTTTAGTTTCACTTTGAATTATAAATTGTACTGATATTCAAATTCTAAATCCAGTATTCTGTAGCATTTGTGTGCTTCACATCATAGCTCATAATTGTTTCTCACCATAATTTTTTTATATGTTTCTCTAAAATAGGCTTCTTTCATCCGCCTTCCATCTTATCATGTTCTGCAAATCCATAATAGGAAAAGATGTGTAAAGATTTCCTGCGAACTGACCAACAAAAAGATATCGGATCACTATTTGAAACGTCCCCTCAGGGGTATCCTAAATTCTAAATACATTTTAGGCAATGCTATAAATTGTTGTTTTGGTATTCACTTCATATATTAAAAATCAAGTCAACAATTACTGATTCCTTTAAAGTATCACCCACAGCTGGATCGTGGTGCCGTTGCCAAGACATTAATGCATCGTTCTATGTTTAGGGTGAGGATGCAACAAGAATGGATCTTGATTCATATTCTTAAGTTATTTTCTTCATGTTTATGTATATGGAATGGATCTTGATTCATATTCTTAAGTTTGCCAAAATAGATGGTCCCACATGTAAGAAGGTGACGTTAAAACAATCATTTAATGTTTAGTTGCATTTGAGGACACATACCTGAAATTTGAGAAATCCTTTTGCTTGCATCTTCTTGGAGAGGTGATAAGCTAATGTGATCTGTTTTATTTTTACTAGCCTACATTACTAGGAGTAGAGGTTACTTTTCAGTGTGATATGGCTGGTAATTTATTAAAAGCTTCAATAGCTTCAAAGTAATTCTAAAGCTTCAGCAATTTCAAGAATTAATAGCCCAACTATTCATATATATATTATTTGGCCTTTTCTCGGAATATGGAATCTACCTGTGTAATCTGACTTTCTAAAAGTTTGAAGTTTTTGAAGTTTTTGAGACGTTCTTCCTTTTCATCTTTTGGTTCTGCCAGATATCCTTTCGATCTAATGCTTCCCTTGCTTTAAACTATTGCTTATGATCTGTTTTTGATGTTGCTATTAGAACTGTCATAAATTTTCATTATGTGGATTTAGATGTTTATATACCTGTTGCAGATTCTCACAATTACCTATTTGAGAGGTACATGGTGATGGTGGTGCAAAAATCTAGTTAGAGCATGATGAGACTGGCATATGACAAAGTTCTTCGGTGGTGTCTGTACTTTTACAAAAGTACCCTTGCACCAACTTCGTCCTCACGTCTTGTCTCCACCTTTGCCTTGTCCGCTAAGGCTCCGTCTTGAGCCGCCCGATGTCGTCGCCACCAAACTTGATCGCATCTCCGCCCTCCAGGCGTCAATGCCGCTCCTAGTGACCGAACCACTGTCGTACTCATTAACCCTGCACACTAGTAGACAAGCAAATCGGTTGCGAGCACAAATTTTCCACTTGACCCAAGTTAGTCGAGAAAACAATTCCATCAAAGTTTACAAGTCAAATTGACCAAACTCTAATACATCAGAAAAAAAACTCGTGGTCAAAACCTCTGGTTCTCACATACGCGATCTGAAAATTTGCCAGGCACACAAAAGCCGAGTCCGAAACTTGAACTCAGAACCTCTGGAAATGGAAGTCGGAGCCTCCGAGTTCAAGCTCAGAAATTTCGACTTCAACCATGGAACTTCTGAATCACATCGGACCATCCGGTTTGCACATACCTCAGAGTTTCCGGAAATGAAAGTCCGAGCCTCCGAATTCAAACTCGGAATTTCCAATCATTAAACCGGAACCTCCGGTTTTTCTAGAGCGCTAAAAACATAGTTGAGATCGGATCTTCCAAAATACATCGGAAGTTCTGATCAGAATACCGGAACATCTGATATACACATTTCAAAAGTAAACAATGAATTCTTGCAACCTAACATTCAACTCCAATAACAAACTCTGTAGTAAAGTATTCATCATCTGAAACCTAGGGAAGCAATACAACTCCCTCTAGGTTCTACAATCTCCCCCTTGATGAATATATTGCCAATATCTCAAATCAATCAAATTGGAGTTGGTTTGAAATTTTTGAAACAACCATGTTGCAAGAATTCACACATGGCCAAGGAAAGAAAAAGCAAGCACAGGCCAAGTGATTGTTTGAAAGAATAAAATCCAAATATGTGAGTGCAGAAACTCCCCCTCACACCTATAGATCATATGCATTTGATTTCTACTCAAAATGAAATGTACACACATGCCTATCTTGCAAAGATATGCCATAAATATGATAAATTTTCTCTCCCCCTTTGGCACTATAATCATCAAGGGACTTCATGCGTCCCCCTATGACTATGCAGTGTATAAATATCAAGCATAAGCATGTATGCAAGACGTCGAATGAAAATTTTTGATTTTTTGATTTTTAGCGAGCTTTGCGTATTATCCAAAATAGAAACAAAAGATGCTAATATGCCGTAGAAATGCTCCTCAAACCATAAAAATAAGAAACCAATTGGAATCATATCAAAAGTTTGTCTGTGTTAAGAGAAAATGCCAACTCACTATCAGCTATTTTCAAACCCCAAAAATCAAACTCTTGATTCCTAGGTTCTCATGAGGTATGTTGATATGGAATTAATATAAAATCATCTCACATATCCTAGAAACATATTCCAAGCCCCAAAAGACAAGATTGAAACATCTAAGAGAATCAAAATTAAAAACCCCAAACTCGCGTTTTTCTCCAATAGAACTTCAAAATCGAGAAGGGGTTGAGAGATCCTTTAGGTATTCTAGGCTAGAATCAAATTAGGGATGATCTTTCCACCACTAAATTGCCATACCCAAAAGGAATCAAGGGAGAGGAAAAGAAAACAAAAATCAAAGGAATTTGAGAAAGGGGAAAACTCAAGAACACAGAGTGATTTGGGGAAATCATTTTGTATTAGGTTTTCTTGGGTTTACAAGCCTCTCATGATTAGGCCAAAACTCTCTTGAGCAACTCTCACAAAGAATTATTAAAAAGAGTTAGGGTTTAAAAAACCCACCATCTCCTATTTATGGTGGAAGGGACATACCCCTCTCCACTTGGGCCTTAAAGCCCACTTAGCACGCATCCAAACTTGGTCATCACGTCTTATCACCACCAAAGTACCCTCGCACCAACTTGGTCATCACGTCTTGTCTCCACCTTTGCCTCATCTGCTAAGCAACCGTCTTGAGCCGCCCGATGTCGTTGCCACCACCTTGATCGCATCTCCGCCCTCCAAGGACCCTGCACACTAGTAGACAAGCAAACCGGTTGCGAGCACAAGTTTTCCACTTAACCCAAGTTAGTCGAGAAAAATGACTCCATCAATTTTCCCGAGACAAATTGACAAAACTCTAATTCATCAAAACACGTGGCCAAAAACTTTTCCATAACGGAACATCCGCTTCCTGGACCAGAACCTCTGGTTTTTCCAGAGCACCAAAAACTCAGTCGACATCGGATCTTCCGAAATACATCGGAAGTTCCGACCAGAATACCGGAACATCCAATATACAAATTTAAACAAATGAATATTGAATTCTTGCAACCTAAAATTCAACTCCAACAATACGCTCTATGGCAAAATATTCATCATCTAAAAACTTAGGGAAGCAGTACAACTCCTCTAGATTCTACAATCTCCCCCTTGATGAATATATTGCCAACATTTCAAAATCAATCAAATTGGAGTTGGTTTGGAAATTTTAAAAATAGACGAGTTGCAGGAATTCACACTTGGCCAAAAGAAAGAAAAGGCAAGCACCGAGCCAAGTGAATGTCAGGAAGAGACTAGAATCCAAATATGTAAGTGTAGTTAAAATAATGTCTCTTAAAACTCCCCCTCACTCCTATAGACCTTATGCATATGATCTCTACTCCAATAGGAAATGTACATACATGCCTATCTTGCAAGATATGCCAAAATTATGATTGAACTTTCTCTCCCCCTTTGGCACTATAATTATCAAGGAACTTCACACCTCCCCCTTTGACTATGTAGTGTATGAATATCAAGCATAAGCATGTAGGCATGACATCAAATGGAATTTTTTTTATTTTTCAATTTTTAGCGAGTTTTCAGGATTCTCCAAAATAGACACAGAAGGTGCTAATATACCATGGAAATGCTCTTCAAACCATAAAAAAACATGTATATAAAAAAAAAGCTAGCATCTCAAGTTCTTAGCACATTAAAGATTTCACTAATGATGAGTTCCAAACTAGGTGGTCACACTAACAAAGAGTCTAAACATGAGTGAAGCATGACAACCTAGCGCCAAGTCAGGACTAGGAGGACAACCGATCAAGATTAGGACCAAAAATGCTCTACCACATGCTAGATTGAGTAATCATGTTTAATTGGATTAGACACAAGCAAAATACAACCCCCTGCACAAGGATGTATCCTGAGTGATTTATCCTAAGAATTTTTATACTGTTTCCATATGATTGTTTAGACTAGGCACAACCAAAACACTACCTCCTGCACGAGCAAGTGCCTTGAGTTGTTCATCTTTGATTTAGCATTTTTACCTTAGCAAATGGTAGATTTCAAGCATGTAGAGCAAAACTAGTGACTCTTAATGACAATAAGCATTCTCCAACCCGAGCCACAAAAGCCAAAGCATATCAAGTCACTAGCAGTCGTTATCAAGATTACCATGAAGTCCTATCTTTGATCAATCAAAATAAAGATCATAGTTGCAATACTAGATTCATGAAGAGATTCAAAACATGGGATTCACTAGTAGGGAACTCATCAAAAGGTCAAAGATTTATGTTCAAGTTGTTTGACCATTAAAGCTAGCATCACTGAATCTTGAATACACATGACAAATCATGAAATGATGAGCTAGAAAACTAAGAAATGGCATATAGCAACTCATGGAAATCATTATCACATCATGGATAACAAAAAAAGCTCTAGCAAATGAAAAGTGCACATGATATATCACAAATGATGCAAAATGCACTATGATATAGTATGACAAACAAGAAGAAAACTCCCCCTTACACCAGCCCATGGGGATGTAGGATCCCCAATTCCCCTCTAAGTGCACAAAATCATGTAAGGGCTTAGTGAAAATATATACAAGCTGATTTTCAGAATCAACAAACTTGAGCATTACATCACCCTTCTCAACATGATCTCTAAGAAAATAAAATCGCACATCTATGTGTTTAGTCCTAGAGTATTGCGCTGGGTTCTTAGCAATGTTTATAGCACTAGTGTTATCACAGAAAAGAGGAACACTATCAAATGTCAACCCAAAATCTTGTAAAGTAGAGATCATCCAAAGAATTTGACTACAACTACTCGCAGCTATAACATACTCGGCCTCAGCAGTGGATTGTGCAATAGAAGATTGTTTTCTTGAAGACCATGAAACAAGAGAAGTGCCTAGAAAGTGACAAGTACCAGAAATGCTCTTGCGGTCTATTTTACTCCTAGCAATGTTTGCATTTGAAAAACCACGAATCCCAAGAACAGAGGAGCAAGAATACCAAAGTCCATACTTAAGGGATGATCGAAGGTACCTCATGATACGCTTCATGGCTTGTTGATGGGGGTCTCTCGGTGAGGCTTGGAACCTCGCACACAAGCAGACGGCGAACTAGATGTCAGGTCTTGTCGCCGTCAGGTAGAGAAGTGAGCCAATCATGCTCCTGAACTCATTCTGGTCCACCGCCTCTCCTTCTTCATCATGACCAAGAGATGTGGCAATTGACATCGGGGAATTAAGCGGCTTGGCATCACTCATCCCGAACTTCTTCAACAGATCCTTAGTGTACTTGGCTTGACGAACGAAGGTGCCTTCCTTTATCTATTTAATTTGTAGCCCCAAGAAGTACTGGAGCTCACCCATTATGGACATTTCAAATTCCTTGCTCATCATCTCAGAAAATTTGGACACAAGAGTATTAGAGAAACCACCAAAGATTATGTCATCCACATAGATTTGCACTATTAGTAGGTCATTTCCACGACTAAAAAGAAACAAGGTCTTATCTACCCTACCCATTTTAAAACTATTTTTAATCAAGAAGCTCTTAAGTCTATCATACCAAGCTCTAGGAGCTTGCTTAAGACCATAGAGAGCCGTAGATAGTTTGTACACATGATTAGAATATTTAGGGTTTTTTAATCCTAGAGGTTGTTTAAAATAGACTTCTTCTTCAATGAAACCCTTGAGTCTAGTGAAAGTGCATCCACTCCCATGGAGCTTGGAAGGATGGCTATCTTGCCCCAGAGTTTGGTTTTGATGGTTATTGGCAATCCTCACCTGTGTCTAATGTTTTGCAATGAGTGTGAACAGGGATTAGATGGACAGGTGAAAGCTGAAGTGAGACAACTGTTGATGATGAGCCCTAAAAAGAGCAAGGAACTGGGAAGGTCAGAAGGACCAGCTGAGCTAGGTTCCTGAGGCACAGTTGCGAGGAAGCCGAGGCTGTGCTCGAGGGCAAGCGAGGTGATGGTTGCTTGATGGAGTTCAAGGGCCGTGAATGCAAGCTTGATAAGTCCTGGAGGAGCTAGGAAGCTGGTGGATCAGGACCAAGGGTTCTCTGTGCGTCTACAAGGGCAGTCGTCTTCGGTGAAGAAGCTTGGAACCAGTGCCAAGGGTCTAAGCGAGCTGGTCAGGGACTTTGGCGAGGTCATTGCTCTCTGGTCAGTTGTAGGCTTGTAGTGAGCCGGCCAGAGTTGTGCTCAGGTGCTGCCTGAGGCAACCGAGTCCACCTGAGTTTGGCATCTGAGACTCAGGTGGGTAGCTCAGCCGTGGCTAGTAGGTTACCAGAGGTGCTCGTTAGCTGAGTCTCAGATAGGTTAGGTCTGGTGGCTCTTTGTCTGACGTGGCATGAGGGTAACGGCTAGCTGCCAGGGACTCTATAAATAGGGAACCTGGGGAGGTTTTCAACCTCGAACCTTTACCCAACCTTTGCCTCTAACCCGAAAGCAACCTGTTGAGAAAGAAAGAGCTCTAGGTCTCCAAGTGAGTGTTGCCTGCGTGCATCCATCGTGAGAGTGAGTTACTTAGTCCTTCAGGTGTAATCTTCGAGGTACTGGTTCCTCCAAGAGTGGGAGTGCTCTTGGAGTTGGTGAGCAAGCCAAGTCTTGTGTGGCTGCCACCAAGAGTCTGTGAGGGCGATTCGGGTCTGCCTGTCTTGCAGCAGCAAGATAAAAGGATTCCACACAAGAAAGGTACTCGAGGAAAGAGCACGTTTTGGTGCCGGCTGTGAGAACAGCTTCCTCAACGGAGACGTACTGCTTCGCAAGAAGTAGGAACTTCGGTAAAACAAATCATTGTGCGCTTTACTTTCTGTCTTGTGATCAGCTCTTACTTATTCTGATATCTATGTATACTTAGATCACTAGAGCACCTTTATTTGTTGCACACTAACTGAGTTTCCTCACCTGAGACTCAGTTAGCTCCTGCTAAAGCTAGTACCTTTCCTGTTCACATCATCTGATGCACTCACCTGACTCTCACACCTGAGACTCAGTTAGCTCTGAATATAACTTGCTCTACATCAGCTGAGTTTTCTATCTGAGTGTCTGGTGTTTATCTGATATATCTTGCTAAGTCTCAGTTACGTTCATCAGTTGCATATATTTTCTCTAGGATTGACCTATCTCCAGAAGAGAAACCCATTAGGCATTTTAATTTCTAGAGCCGACCTATTCACCCCCCCTCTAGTCGACTCCTGAGATCCCTTTCATCTAGCCTTGTTACAAACAACAATACTATCCTCACTTTGCTTGTTCTTGAACACCTACTTGGTACCAATGACATTGTGACCAAGTAGATGCTCTACAAGCGCCCAAACCTTGTTCCTCTCAAAATTCTCTAATTCCTCATGCATGGCATTGACCCAACTATCATCAGAAAGTGCATGACATATATCTTTGGGCTCAAAAGAAGCAACAAAAGCAAAATGTGCCAAGTCTGAGGAAGGAATGGACCTGGAGCGTGTTACACGCTCGAAGATGTCACCGATTATTTGTGTTAAAGTGTGATCCCTTTGAGTGCGTTCAGGATCCTCGATCAAATCTAGAGCTCTAGTGGAACTAGCTTCGGCAGCCTCTATCTCAGCTGAAGGAGAGGTAGGGAGCTGAGCTGCCGATGAAGCGGGTACCACTGCTGAATAGTAGACACAGGACCATCGGCTATAGTTGAAGAAGTAACTAGAGGATCCACAGCTTGCACATGAGAAATGGGGGCATAGCCCACGTCACTCTCCAACTCATCTTCTTCCTGGAATATTGACTCTGACACCTGTGGAGAATTTGAAAGATCGGGCTAGCTAGGCTAGTCTCATCAAAAGTCACATCACAAGACTCCACAATGGTGCTAGTTTCAAGATTAAGCATACGATATCCATTCGAGTGTCCAGGGTAGCCTAACAAAATACCATCAGAAGTGCGCGACTCAAACTTGTCAAGAAGGCCCTTCTTTAGAATAAAATATTTGCAACCAAAGACCCTAATGTGAGACACATTTGGCTTCTTTCCGAATATAAGCTCATAAGATGTCACATATATGAGAGCTCGCAGAAACACATGGTTGGACACATAGCAAGCAGTACTAACAGCCTCAGCCCAATACCGTCGTGATGGGCCATATTCATCAAGCATTCTTCTAGCCATCTCAACCAAAGTCTTATTCTTCCTCTCCACAACACCATTCTGTTGAGGGGTGTGTGGAGTAGAGAACTAATGCTCGATGCCACGCTCAGCAAGAAAGTCTGTGAAAGAGGCATTCTTGAACTCTAAATCATTATCACTTCGAACACCTTTCAATGCATCGAGAAAGAGATTCAAAAGCCTCAAAGCCAAATCTCGAAAGAACTCGAATGCTTTAGATTTATGTTCCATGAAAGACACCAAAGAGTATCTAGAGTAGTCATCAACTATGACAAGAACATACCAATTTCCACTTGCCAATTGGAACCGAGCTGGACCTACAGTGTCCATATGTAAAAATTGAGTGGGTCCATTGGTCTTCACTTGATTGACAGGTAGATGGGAAGCAGCAACTTATTTGCCATGCCGATATGGAGCGCATACCAAATCCTTGATAGGTTTGAGTTTTGGCAAGCCTCTCAGAGGGTCAAGGCTGCCAACTCTTGTCAAATGGTCAAAACCAACATTCCCCAAACGTCAATGCCAAAGTTGAAGAACTGACAAACTAGTTACAAGAAAGCACCTAGACTCAGAAGAACTAATCTCAGCTACAAAGACTCTACCAGGACGAGAAATCTCAAAAGCAAGTGCACCCGAAGAGTCAAGAACACGACACCCATTCTTTTTGAAACAAACCTCATAATCATCATAAATAGGTTGTGAAACAGAGATAATATTGTATTTTAGTTTACTCACTAGAGCAACATCCTTGAGGATGTTGTTGTTGTTGTTGATGCGCACTGTGCCCTTGTGTGTCACACACCCATGAGAGTTGTCTCCAAAAGTGATGAGCTCATCACGGGACGCCTTGTTGAGGGAGGTGAACCATTTGGAGCTTCCGGTCATGTGGCGTGAACACGGAATCAACAAGCCACATGTTCACCAACCCTCGCTGGTCAACCTACACAAAACACCAAGAGCGAGTGGACTCAGTACTGGGGTTAGTAAGCAAAGATTTCTGAATCTAGTACTGAGTCACTCTCTTAGCAGGAATAGAAAATCATAAGTGATTAGCATGCAATGCAACATCCCGAGCAACACTACAACCTTGATCAAGACCATGCCACGGAGGAACGTCATATACCAAAGTACGCAAACCACCTCCAAGAGATGGTGAAAAAAACTCTAAGCGATCTACACCATGTCGCCTCCTAGAACCACTAAGAGCCTCAACATTTTGAGGCCTCCTGTGTGTCTCAGGAACACCCAACGCATTATTGCATCATTGAATACCCCTAAGAGTACGAACACGGTCATGATGCTCCTCCTTGAGACATCGAATGTAGAGCTCAACCAAGTGACCATCCTTATGACAATGAGTACAATGGTATTTGACTTTCTACGAGGTGACACCATTTGAACCAGAAGCACTCTTGTTTTGATTAATTAGTTCTCAGTAACCACCTTTCTTAAACACTATCCTCCTCTCCCCTTGAGCAATCTCAATCAAGCCTCTACCTCTAGTACCAATGGGATGAGGAGGGTGGTTCTTGTTTTCTTCTACATGATTAAAACCTAGACATTTGCCTGAGCTAACTCTAGACTTATCTAGAATCATCTTAAGTTCTTTCTTACCTTCTAAAAATCTCTCCAAAGTTTTCTTGAGGCAGTCTACTTCTTTAACTAGAGAAGCACAAGTGAGACAAGCTCCTGAAGCTGATACTCTAACAGCCTTCTCATATGTTTCTTTGTATGCTCCTAGTTCAAGTTTTAAGGACTCACATAACACGTAGGCCACACTACAAGTTTCAGCTACAGTTTTCTTAAACCTCTCCCTAAATGCAGCATGCATAACAGAAATATCATTCTCAAGTTCATGGCAAAAAGTGCAAATAGAGAAAATAGCATATGAAGCATCAACGGGTAGCTTAGAAGCAGTAGCATTAGCCAAAGTGAGTTTTCTGTAAAGCTCAGTGATGTGTTTACCTAAGTCCTGATTTTCTTTTTCTAGATTTGAGCATTTTTACAAGCAGGCCTCCTCATCTCTCGAACAGTTTGATTTAGTTCTCTATTCCTACCTTCCAAGTATTTGCATTTTAAACATGGAGATGGTTCTTAAGTGCTCTTAGAACTAGTGCTAGCAAGTTATTTCTTAACATTGTTAAGTTCCTTAGCATGAGATGAGTGGACAATGTAACTAGCAAGATAAGCAGTTTTTATTTTGGCTAGTTTGTCCTTATAGACCATGAGTTCTTGGATGACTAAGATGTGCATCATGAAACCTAGAGCAAAGCACAATTTTATTTTGTTCAAATCATTGAGAGGTGCTATGCTAGAGGAACATCCAAGAGATCCTAAACAAGGCAAGCTAGCATGGGAGGATTTGAGCATTACAAGTTCTTTCTTAAGCAAGTCTAAATCATCATCCTTAGAGGCACAAAAGGAGTAAGGGCTCAACTTAAATTTATCTAATTCAGTTCTAGATGATTCAATTTATTTACACTAGCAAGAGCATCTTTAGCTTCAAGAAATTCCTTATGTAAAACATCACAACTTGCACACTCATCATCATTACTCTTAAGCTTAGCAAGTTCTAGTGTAAGGGAATCTACTTGCCTAGAGAGATCCTTAGACTTCTTAATGGAGGCAAACAGAGTGTCATTTTGCAAATCAAACATATCTTGAAGCCTCTCATGCATGACACTAAGTTCATCAAAGGTGTAGCTTACCTCGCTCTCAAGGTCATCCTCGCTCTCCTCTTTATCCCTAGCCATGAAGCACATGCCTATTAAGCCATGCTCCACCTACTTCTTGCCCTTCTTTTTGTGCTTGGGCGACTCTGGTTCATCCTCGCTTGAAGAAGAAGTAGAAGAAGAGTCAGTACTCACATCATCACCTTCAAAGGCGGTGAGAGCCCGGTGAAGGTTCATCCCCGACCACTTGTATCTTGGATTTAGATTCGAACTTGTTCCTTCTATTATCCTAAAACTTCTAAGCAAACTTGTTTCTCTCATTAGGATTGGGACATTTGGATCGGATGTGGCTTTTCTCACCACATCCATAGCAAATGATGTCCGAGGTCTTTCTTCTCCCATTTTTCAAATTCTTGTATGCCCTAGAGAAGCGTCTTGCAAATAACGTGAGCTCATCCTCGGGAAGAGATTCAAGTTGATCATCGGATAGAGAAGACAAAGCTGCAAGCGACAAACCTGAAGATCCCGAGACAAGACAAGCACCTGAGACTTCAGAATCCCCACAAGAAGAGATCAAACCTGAAAGATCCAAAGCCGTGTTCCCAACCAAAGCAAGCGATTTGTTCTTTTGATAGCTTCAGTTCTTAGAAGTGATCTCATGAGTTGAGAGCTTCGAGAAGAGCAAATCAAATTGGCGGATTCTTGGATGGCTATCTTCCTAACCAAATAAGCAGGCTCTAGGGTATTCAATACATGTCTAGCCATCACAATCTTCTCAAACCTAGCAAAATGCTCAGCTATTGTCTCACCAGGGCATTGCTCAAAGTGATTGTATTCTACTTTGTATTGATCCGCTCTCACAATCTTGACTTCCTCATGGTAAGTAATCAAGGTCGACCAAATCTTGTGAGCGGTATCAAGATGAGCAACCCTCTCATGCTCTTTCCTATCTAAGCCAGACAACAAGTAGTTGATGGCCTTGCAATCATTTTCAACATCGATCAGATTTGCAGGCGTCACTACCTCAGGAAGAGCGCAATCCCTTTCAATGATTTGCCAAATAGCAAGCCTCTCTGACTAGATAAAAATTCTTATTCAATTTTTCCAAAACTCACAATCTGTTCCATTGAAGATAGGAGGACGAGTTGAGTACCCATGGGAAGCCCGAGGTTGCAAAGCTGGTCAAAACTTATAGACAAGCGAGACTAAGGTCTGATACCACTTGTTGGATCAGTGGCTTCTAACACACGGGGGGAGGGGGCTGAATGGATTTTAAATTTTTCTTCACAAAAAAAGAACACAATGCAATGTATCCAAATTAGAGAATACAACGGAAAACCATCAAAAAAAGCAATCAAAATTAGTGGAGCCAAAACCAGACAGATTGGAACTTCTACAGTAGAAATATTGGAAGTTCCGACATTACCGAAAGTTCCAAAGTGACCCCAATTTTGAATTCTCTGGAAAAATCAGAATTTTCGGAGTAAGAAAATCGGAACTTCCGATTTTGATCTACCCAACAGAATTGAATGAAATTTTGTACAGTCATAGAAAACAGATGACGTAACGTGGTAGACAAGAGACTTATGAAGCTATTCCAATTGGAATCATGTCAAAAGCTTGTCTATGCTAAGAGAAAATACCGATTTACTATCAGCTATTTTCTAACCCCAAAAATCAGGCCTAGCTAATAAGTTGGACGAAAATCAAACCCTTGATACCTAGATTCTCATGAGGTATGTTGATATGGAATTAATATGAAATCATCTCACATATCCTAGCAACATATTCCAAGTCCCAAAAGACAAGATTGAAACCTCTAAGAGAATCAAAATTAAAAACCCCAAACTCGCCTTTTTCTCTAATAGAACTTCAAAATCGAGACAGGGTTGAGAGATTCTTTGGGTATGCTAGGATGGAATCAAATTAGAAATGATTTTTCCACCACTAAATTGCCATATCCCAAGAGGAATCAAGAGAGAGGAAAATAAAATGAAAATCAAAGGAACTTGAGAAAGCGGAAAAACTCAAGAACACATAGTGATTTGGGGAAATCATTTTGTATTAAGCTTTCTTGGGTTTACAAGCCTCTCATGATTAGGCCAAAACTCTCTTGAGCAACTCTCACAAAGGATTATGAAAAAGAATTTTGGTTTAAACAACCCACCATCTCCTATTTATAGTGGAAGGGGCATACCCCTCTCCACTTGGACCTTAAAGCCCACTTAGCATGCATCTCAACTTGGTCATCACGTCTTATCTCCACCAAAGTGCCCTTGCACCAACTTGATCATCACGCCTTGCCTCCACCTTTGCCTCTTTCGCTAAGCAACCGTCTTGAGCCGCCCGATCTCGTCGCCACCACCTTGATTGTATCTCCGCCCTCCAAGCGCCATGCTGATCCTCACGACCGAACTACCGTCGCACTCATCGACCCTGCACACTAGTAGACAAGTAAACTGGTTGCGAGCACAAGTTTTCCACTTGACCCAAGTTAGTTGAGAAAATTGACTCCATCAATTTTCCCAAAACAAATTGACAAAACTCTAATTTAACAAAAAACATGTGGCCAAAAACTTTTCCAGATCGGAACATCCGGTTCCTGGACTGGAACCTCCGGTTTTTCCAGAGCACCAAAAACTCAGTCTACATCGGATCTTCCAAAATACGTCGGAAGTTCCGACCAGAATACCGGAACATCCGATATACAAATTTCAACAAATGAACATTGAATTCCTGCAACCTAAAATTCAACTCCAACAATACGCTCTATGGCAAAATATTCATCATCTGAAAACTTTGGGAAGCAGTACAACTCCCCCTAGGTTCTACAGTTAAATTACTTGGAGGCTTAAGTAATGTTGTTATATGAACTAGATCGTCTAATAATGTATACTTATGAGGAAATTTAAATAGATCTAAGTATGGTGAACAATAACCACATCTCAGTTGCCAAGTACTCTGAAGAAGTCTCACAAAGTTGAGCATAGACCAAATCACCATAAAATCTGAGTAGTCAGGAGCTTCAACGCGACGATGTCCTTTGGTCGCAATAGTCGACAGAATATCAATGTGGTTCAATTAGTGTGGGGTTTTGTTCTAGTGAAGGAGGTTGGAAACCGTAGAGTAGGGGCGATATATTTGGTCGCATTTCATGCTGGTGATAAGAAAGAAATGAGAAGAATTGACTAGAGAAGAGAGACAAGAAGGAAGAAGAAACACATAGATCTGGATTCTTGGCCCATCAGACCAAAGAAATAGAGAAAATATCGAGATCAGCTCTTACTCATGTGTTCAAGGGGCACAATGGCTTCTGAACCATCAACAGCAATTATTTTAGATGGAGAGATGGTGGCAATGGTATACATTGAATAAATCTGGAAAATTATGGTATAGAAGGAATGAACACTTATCCCATGGCAAACCGTCAAACCATAATTAGTCAATGGCAAATTCTCTCAAAAGAAATGGTTTCAAAACAATTTGCACATGCAATTGCCTAAAAAAGCTTCATGTTTTAAGGCCCAGTTCGGAAGTTATCAAAATGAAATGAGAATTGTAACTGGCTACTTTGGTATTCTTAATCCAAAATTTATATGAAATTTAGGGATCTATATAGACTCTGATGGTGCATTGTGTTGGAATATCATCTTAAAAGATATTCACACATTAAAACTTCACAGTCACTTAAGGTTTTCCTGTAACTCGTTCATAGAACTATATGTCATGTTTTGAACTTGAGAAATCTAAAGTTCCTATGGTAATCATACTCTATCACGTCAAATTATGAGAAGTTCATATAAATAATTACAGTCCTAATAGACCCCTAAAAAAAGTCTTCACAATTGTTTGCACAATAAAAAAAATAACTCTATAGACTAGCCCGTACAAATATACGGGTTGGCGACCAGTTATACTAAAGAGATAAGACCTTGGGACTCATATTGTGTGTCTATCTTTTTTTTCTCATGTTCGATCTATTAGCAACACAATCTCCATCAACGTGCACCTGTTGAAGCCCTACGCATGGCTGCGACGGCTCTGCCAATGTATCCCCCCCATAGCCTCACCGACTCCTTCCACCTTTCATGCCTCCCCACCATCACATGACCTGGATCCCGCTCTAGCTTTGACAACTATGAGAGTCAGAGTAGGACCTCTCACTATGTGCTTTGGTCATGGCACATCTGCTCCTACACCGTGTTTGTACCACCTAGGCCTACCACCACGCTACCAAATGTGGCCTCCAACCGTGTAATTTCATTTTGTATCCATCATTGCCAAACATGTTCAAACTTAGAACATCACTTTTTCCTCATCGAGCACCACTTGTGCGCCGATGCTAAGGTTTCAGAGAAAAAAACCATAGTGTGTCTTTCAACCCATCGGCCATGTGGGCCTTGGCCATCCAAGCGGCTCAAATAGGCCCAACATGAGCCCATCAGGTTCGGTTCGGGTGGGAACCAGCTAGAGCATTGGCAATTTATCAAGTAGATATTTAATTTACACCAAATAAGTACTTTTTAGATAAAGGAGACGATTCCCCAGCCTCTACATTGATCGACGCACAGAGCTATCATTTTATCAAAATTAAGTACAAAGAGTTCTCAACCCGGAAAACAGAGCTATAAACTTAATGAATACAATCTCACCATGCAACACAACTCCCGTGCTACCATTTCCAAGTGGCTTCACCCAGTAGCCAAAGTATCTCATCCCTCCGCATGATGCAGTAACGACCATGTATAGAGCCAACTAGTAGCATTGTAGCTAGCGTGCACAAAATTGTAAATTTCTTCTTGTCGAAAACCAGATCATTAGAACACCTTTAAGGTGACCAACATATAGCACTCACTCCAACTAGAGTTTGTGACTTAAATTCTCTACCTATTCCCGCTAACCAATTGCCAAACAAATTAGAAATTCCGTGAAGGTTGAAAGAAATGTAGACTATACGACACACCAAATGAGCAAAAGGACAGTTAAAGAAGAAATGTTGTATCGTCTATGGTTCACTATAATTGAGAACTACCCCACAACTGAGGTACCAAAAGAAATTTTTTATTTTCAGGGGAACTTTATTTTCCACAACAGTTTATGCCTGACCACGCAATTGCTATCGCATAGGGCCACGTACCTAGATTGGGTTGAGAACTGACAAGAGGAAAGTAACCTCCCACGGAATACTTGATGCTCCTAGTTGAGCAGAATAATGGCTACCCGTGCCACTCAGTCCATGCCTACCATTTAGGTCCAATGAGCACACAGCGAAAACTCATTTTAAGCAGAGGTGTACTCAACACCTCCACTAGTGTTGTGTGTTTTTACGTGCAATATGGTATAAGCTCAGATATTTTCACCTATCCAAGTATCTTTCCAAAAACATATCTTAACCCCATTATTCGAAATAAAGGACCCATATTGGACGAACCAATGTTTCACTTTCATCGGGCCCTACCAAAAGTGGGAATCACTAGGTTTTCCTTGGACCTAGGAGAGAGTTTTTGAAGAAAGGTATTAGTTTCACAACAACTATTGCCATACCCCATCATCATTACTTAACTTGACAACTATTGCCATTTACTTAGCAAGGATTTATTTTTAATTCGAGATTTTGTACACCTAGACCTCCTCATCTTTGGGGCCACAAATAATGTTCCATTTAATGAATTTGTATTTCCTCTTGTGATTGTCACTCTGCCAGTAAAATTTGGACAAATGGAAGTCCAACCGTTTTTGTGCCCCTTTAGGTACTTCGAAGAAGGATAACATGAACATAGGAAGGCTACTCAAAAAAAAATTAGTGCAGACAAGTCGTCCACCTAAGGATATAAGCTTGCCCGTCCAACTGCTAAGTTTTTCTCAAACTGGTCTTTGAGAAAAAAAACTTTAATGAAACTGCCCTTCCAATCCTTATTAAATAGCTTAGTTATTAATGGAATGGAATTTCTAAATATCGGAAAGGTAGAGAACCTATCTCACAACTAATTAGCTACTTATACTGATCTTCATGATCTTTAGCCTTGTCAAAACAAAAGAGCTCACTCTTATAGAAGTTGATCTTTAGGCTGGATAATTGCTCAAAAATAGAAAGTAAGAGCTTCATGTTCTTTTTGCTTGCTCAAATTCATGGTCCATTAATAATATGGTTTTGTCAGCATACTAGAGAATGGACACACCATCCTCCACGAGGTGAGGAACTAATCCTCTAGTCTAACCATCTTTTTTAGCCCTTTCTATAAGGATGGCCAGCATGTCGAAAACTATGTTAAACAATATAGGAGACATTGGATCATCTTGATGGATTCCTTTTAAATTATGGAATAAGTGACCCACGTCCTTGTTGAAACTAATGTGAACGCTACCTCCTTGGACACAACTCTGCACCTAGCTATACCACTTAGGTGAGAAACCCTTCTTTCTCAGGGTCTGCTACAAGAAAGGCCATTTGACTTTATCATAGGCTTTGTGGAAGTCAATTTTGAACAAGACCTCGTCCATACATTTTCGATGCAGTTCATGGATGGTCTCATCAAGGATGATGACTCCTTCCCTGATGTTCGACCTTGCATAAACATTGTCTACATAGGTCGAACTATAGCATCACGGACCACATTAATTCTATTAGTACCAACCTTGGTAAAAAAGTTAAGCTGATAGTCAGCAAGCAAATCGGTCTATACTATTGTATCTGTCTGGCATCCTCTGTCTTCGAGAAAAGAGTGATTACCCCAAAATTGATACTATTCGGAGGCAGAGCACCTAAGTGGAATTCAACAAAGAGATGCATAAAGTCCACCTTAATGACCTCCCAAAACTGCTGATAGAACTATGTTGGGAAGCCATCTAGTCTTGAGGCTTTGTTGTATTATATTTGGAATACTGCCGTGCGAACTTTCTTCTCAGAAAACGTATTTGTGAGCATCATTTTTTCATGCTGAATATTCTCATCCATAGAGAAGTTACAATCGTCGAGGGTTGGGGGTGGGGGCAGTGCGGTGAATAGACCCCTATAATAATACTAAGCATCCCCGACAATAAGGCCTTCATCTCATTCCTGTTGAAAAATTCAATTATTGTGATGATTCCTATTCGCAATTACATGAAAATACCATGTGTTATTCTTAACTTAAAGCACGCTGGTACCGTTTCAATTCTTCCTCTCGTAGCATATTAGACAGAGCATCATTCGCCTCAAAAGAGTTACAAGTAGCATTCTACGTAGATCAAATCAATAGCACTTCCCATGAAAATACACTTCATTGTGCATCGTGGATGTATTTAGGCCCCTTCTAGATAGCTTCGGCTTGTACATAAGTTAGCTTAAGCTTAACTATCAACGGAGCTCAGGTCTTGGAAGCCCTAAAAAGCTTGTATCATGTCTAAATAGCTTATGAAATTTGAGCTTATTGTCTGTAGTAAATGGCGTAAAGTCCATCTTACCCTTAGACTTGTTCTTGGTTCATTTAATTGATAACATCGTTATATTGGACCGTTTTTGACCCAATTGAGCAAGAAAGTAATTTTTTAAAAAGGTACTAAATTGTTCTACCAATTCACTGAAGACCCATATCCACCTCTAAAACTGAATGAGAAATTGACAAAACTAACAAAAATACTCATACCCATCCTCACTGTTTCCATCTATGAACATATCACAAGCCATCACTCTTTCCATCTATGACCAGTTCAAGAAAACAAACAGACAACTACAAGGAATTTATCATCATGCACAATGCATTAATGTGTTTCTTATTCACTAAAAGGATCCATTATCTAGTGTGGTTCTTATTCAGAGGAAACACCAAATCTCTAGGGCAAAACCAAACAAAAGATCAAATTGATCAGTGCAGGGGCAAGGTGCTGAGGGTGGCTAGCGAGGACTTGGACGTCGTGGTGGCCAGCAACTCCTATTGCACTTCGGCGGCCTAGTGCAGCAGACGGAGGTGTGGCTGCTATCGGTGTCGAGGAGGCACGGCGAGCTGGTCTTCGGGATAGCGGTGATCTCATGGCGGCTGGAGTAGCAGGACTTGGCACGGCAATATGGACGGGAGGGTCCAGATCTTAGCTGCAATGTAGGTGGAACGGCAGTGAGCTGCAAGGAGAGTGGAGGGAAGAGCAAGGGAGGGGGCTGCATGATGAGCCGGCGCCGGTGTTGACCGGTGACTGGCGACCATGGGGCAGCGCGGGAGTGAAGGCCCGGGTGGGGGGAGGGGGTGACATCGGCCACGATAGGGGAGGGAGGTAGGTGCGGGTAAATACCACTAAACTTGAGAGGAATTTCATAACAAGGGAGTTGATACGAAGCCTCATTTTGTAGCCTTCTTGCTACCAACAGAAAAATAAGTGGCTTAAAAATTAAATTTACCATAGATTTTTTAAAGATAATTTATGACTTTCGAGAACCATAAGCTGTCTATAGAGAGCCTTATATATCCATCTATTGACCGATGAGTAGCTAGCTGGTCTCGTGTCCTGTGAGATGATGTTGCGCAAATAATCCTTTCGGCAACAAACCTGACCTTCCTCCCACAAGGCCCCTACAACGCTATCACAAGTATCAAATCATTATCATATTTTGACTTTCGTCCCCTTACCCTTCTCCTGTGATCGTTCTGTTTTACCTCTTCAGCGTCTAACAGATTCTTCCCACGCAGGAGAGAAATCCCAACCAGAGAGAGAAAAAGTTAGGGGACGCCGGGCTCCTACGGCTAGCATTTCAAGCTATAGTTTTCTTATCCTTTCTCCAAAGACGAATATTTATGTACTTTAGTTCCTATACTGAAACTTTGAAAATTAATGTTTACATGAACGAACGTACTTAGTGGCACAGAACAATGATCAATGTCATTTGGCATTCTACATATTTCGATCGGCATGTCATTCTGAAATGACACTGCACCTGGATCATCACTCGCATCTCTTTTCAAAAATTTAACCAGAAAAGAACGGGTACTGCAGATTCCACTGCAATTTTTTGACGAAATTTTACCGCTGTTTTGAGTTTTGACACAAAGAGATGGATTCTCACGGCACGAAAAGCCAGCCATCCATACTATGCAAAGCGAGCGCGGTTGTCTGCATGCCGCAGCGTGCCGCTAGATTTAGGCAACATCCACCGTCCCATGATTCCATCAGCTCGCTGAATGTTCCTAGCCAGTAATCTGCATAGTGCGTGCTTTATCTGATCTACCGTTGGTGCAACATTGTTCATCTCTAGAATATACACAGACCGAAGGGCTACATATATCTTCTTTGTATTGCAATCAGAATAATTCCAACCCATAAACTAAAGAACTAAGCAATCACCTGAGAAAACAAGCTCTATCTATGTGTACCGTCAACATAAATAAATAGTATTAAAAAAACCTGAAAATTCAAACTTCTCCTAGGACTAATCCAAACCAATTGTTGGGGGCAGACATGATTTGATCCCAAAAAGAATAAGAAAAATTCAATTAAAAAAAAAGGTGAGAAGAGAGGTAATAGAGTATCACCGGTTTGAAATTCCAAGTTTAAACCTAAAATTAACCAGAAAACCAAAAAGAAATTGTTAATTGTCAGAGAATTCTATTTTTTCATGGTTTTCCAAAACATAGGACTCTTTTTTCCTGTAAGGAAATGTAGTGTTCAAAATGGAAATGTAAATATATCTTTCCTAAGTTAAGGACTATTCTCATTTCTTTTGAACAAAATTCATATTGTTTTGCTGGTTAGATCAAAATGATTCTCATGATGTTTCTATGAACTTCAAAAACCCCAGGTGCTTTTAAGAAATTCAAAAAACCCCGATGCTATTCAGAAACTCAAAAGACCCATTTCCAAATTTTGAACAATTCAAAAAACATTTGTAGATGTACATTGTTAGATGAAGTGTAAATCTGCTGATTCTAGGCCAAAATATGTCCTCTAACTTATAGAATTCACCCTGTTTAAACAAGTAGTCTCATCTTTGAGTATAGTTTCGACTTGATCTACTGACCAACTATGCTCATATATTCCTTATATACTATGAAATCTAATACCGCAAATGTGGTAATGGCAAAGAAAGGTAGATATACTAAGGTAATATACCAATTAGCTTTTGGTTTGTGTGAGAGCCTATATTAACTTCTAGATCCCCTGCCTCTTTGTGTTATCATCGGTCTAGAATCCTGTCGATAAACACAGTCAAAATGATAACATTACAACATCAAATTTAATACAACCATAGTTTTAGAAATACAAGGTACTACTGCTACAAAAACCATTTATACAGACGGTCGGTAATCCATGTGCGGGACGTTTTCCTAAATCGTCTGTACTAAAGTGTCTGTACAAAACACGGACGGTTCGTTACTGGAACCATCTGAAGTTAGAGAATAGCACAGATGGTTCGTGTACATAACCGTCTGTAAAAAACAATTATCACAGATGGTTCTTCACTTGAACCGTCTGTAGTAAGCGAATGCCGGGTACACAAAAACATTTTTATAGACGATAGTTGGACTAGAACCGTCTGTAAAATTCATGGTACCCCCCACCACCCATGAAAATCTATAGTTTGGTCTGCCCTGAAGCATGCAAATGATAGTAGCATACAAGCTGTCGATATCGAGGGTGTCATGACAGTAGAGAAGGGATAACTCATCGAAGGGCATGACGAAGGTTCCATTTGCATGGAGGAAATGTTGCTGCTCGAACCTGGTGGTGATATTGTCTAGAAGATGTTTCTCCTCATTGATCCTCTTCATGTAAAAGTCGTGCACAATATGAGATGCCCAACCAAGTTGCTCTAACTCTGTCTGCATCACTAACGGCTGCCTCTTCACGTAGCTTATTATTTGGGGTTTTTCTTATACGTCTTTGCCTTTGCCCTTGGCCAACTTTTTCGTACTTCTGCTGGTCCTAAGCTTGGCGAGAGGTGCCGATTTGGTGGCCTTTTGGACAGATTTGCTGGATGATTCTTGCTGAGATTGTACAAAAGTGGATTTCACCTTCGGTGGAAGCAGAACAAAATGAGAAGGCCTTACCGTCACGCATTGGAGAAAGCGACCGTGGAGGCGATGTAGGGGCAACCAAGGAAATGTGCCTCTTCGACCATTGGATGAATGTGTGGATGGCTTGCCCCCATGTCGTGACGTCGTCCTCTGGGGGTATAGGACATGGGTACGACAAGCAATTCGAATGCACCATGTCCACTGACACCTTGGCGTTACCCGTTGACAACAGGACTCCATGCACCGTCTGTTCTTCACCGCATAGAAATGCCAACCCCATACCAGACTCAAGCATATGATTGGAGCCAAAAGCGGTGGACACGGGGAGCTTGCACTTGGTGGCCACCTCTATGTCATCCACAAGTAATCTATCGCTAGAGACATCATCTGGAATGTCGTTGCTAGCAGGGAGAACATCATCTGGAATGTCGTTGCCGCCGGGAAGGATGTCATCTATAGAGTTTGTTGCACGGATGCGCAGCTACTCCAGCGCCGAGCCCCTGGGGATGAGCCCCATGGGGCTGCATAAGTCTCGAACGCCTGCTTCCTGCTCCCTGATCTGCCATACCCGCTCTTTGACCCTTGCATCGATTCTTTCTTCGAGATCTGAATATGTTTCAGCAACGAACTCCCTTTTGATCCATTCACGCTCGGCTGCCTCGCGCTCAGCTTTGGTTCTTGCTCGTCTCCTGTACGAATCGGCATCATCGGGGAATCCTATCTTCCATGGAACTGTACTCCCTATGTCCCGTGTGCGACTGGGGTGCTCTTTGTTTCCCAGAGCTAAGGTTAGTATATCTTTTTCCCTGGCTATCTGGAATGTTCCTTGAGAGGATTCTTCTGAAAGGTGCAGGATCATTTCAGCTACTTGCTCGATTTCAGGCTTCCTAAAACCGATAGTGCCATCGGTTGAGAAGTTGGCCCTCCCTCGGTACCAATTCCGAGCCTGCTTCTCTGGGGTCTGGGAAAAACGGTGTGGAGCGATTCTCCCGAGCTGCTTGCTCATCCTCTTTGTCCCAATCCAACTCTTTGTGCATGTAACCACCGGTGCCGAGCCTGTGGGGGTGAGTGTTGCGTGCCTAGCACGCTTTGTTAGCCTAACTTTGCAGCACAAAATTCTCTGAGTGGTACCTCTCCACAAACTTTGTCCATTGATCCTGCAAGTACCGATAAGCCTTCGAGTCCTACCAGTAGGGCATAAGATCCTACTTCACGTATGTGTTGTAAAGCTCGCTCTTGAAGGTCTTCCACGCCTTGCCCATCTTGGTTAATGCCTGTCTTTCCACGGCCTCCAACGAACCTTTAGGGAAGTCAAATAAAGCTTTGTTTGTGTCCCCACAAGAATGCTTTTTCGCTCCGCGGCACTGTCTTCCAGTTGGCATACATTATCTAGATCTTTGTCCTCCCAAGTGCAGTGCATGCTCTACGGAATGCCGCTTGAGCGTTCAGAGGTAATGTAGGCACACCCTCCTCATTGACATGTGTTATGGTATACTGACCCGTGGGCATTTGGTTTTTGTCTCGGCTACCTTGCTTTCGCTTCTGCACCCCCGTTTCGTCTGTTTGCTCATGAGATGATGCCTCCGCAGCTTGTTCAGGAAACGGTTGAGTTGGTAGAGGAGACGAGTCCAGCTCATCTTGACGAGAAGAGGCAGTTCACGTTCATCTCTAGACGCCATCTTCAAAATAGGGAATCGAACTGCATCTTGGTGAGTTACTTAATCAATAAAGGAATTTTCAAAAACTAACAGAGTTGAGATGTTGGTATGGTTCTAGGAGCGACACAAGTGGCCTATAAGGAGCAAAATTGTCAAAGACTAATTGGACAAATTTAACAGTGTGAGGCCGGCCAGCCAAGTGCCATAGCATGTTCGGGAACGAGAGGAGAAGAAGGTACGTGCAGCCGCTGGATATGGTGAGATTGAGCTAGAGCAATCTAATCAAAATATTTCTTTCTGAAATGCTGCTCCAATCCATCAAGATTATTGTGAAATAGGAACAATCTAGGATTTAGATGTTATGAAACAAAAATACATATGATTACTCTTATGATTTAGGAGGATGCCACTTAGACTAGAGGAGATTTGTAAAATGCTACTATTATTCAGGTTGTCTTTCTTTTTTATCACGCATTTTTTTATTTGTATAGAGTATATGAGTGCTATGTATAATTGAAGTGGGTTCACAGGAAAAATGTGTCCATGCTGACCTTATTTCTAGGTTCTGAAATGGAGATCAATTTTTTTACAAGTTAGCCTTTACAAAATGCAGATCAATTTTTTGCTAGGTCTAGTCAAGCTCTAGTTATATCAATAAAGTACATATGCAGTCCTTAAATGTTTTTCTTGCTTCCAGTTTTACTTACAAGAATATGTTAGCTCACCAGTTACTTTGTTTTTTCCCCCATTCCATTTCATAGATTTAATATTATTCTGTTAATTTGTTTAATACTATTTTGCCACCTTTTCGTGATTTTGTTATCTACACTACCTCAGGAAACACCTCCGCTGACGGGCACAAAAGGGCAGTCGCTCACGGGTTTCGAGCCCGTCAGTAACCTCCTGTCAGTGGAAGTTACTCCCTCCATTCCATAATATAGGGCACGCACACTTTTCGAGATTTAACTTTGACCATTAATTAGACCAATAATATATGAGTCATGTTACTTTAAAATTATACCATTTGAAACTTCTTTCGAATACGAATTCAATGGTATAATTTTCGTGACATATAAACCACATTTTGTTGGTCTAATTAATGGTCAAAATTAAATCTCAAAAAGCGTGCGTGCCCTATATTATGGAATGGAGGGAGTACACTTCTACTGACGGGCACCAAACCCATCAGTAGAGATTCACTTCCACTGACGGGCACACAGGACCCGTCAGAGAAAAGCCATCCATCGCTGTCCGGGCCGCACCTTGAGATTACTTTCACTGACGGGCACTAAGTTTCCGCCCGTCAGCGGTATAAATCTTCTCTGACGGGCTCGTTTACTGTGCCCGTCAGTGAAAGTTGTATCACACTTTTTTTTAATGATGTATTGACAGTAGAAAACAATTAGTATTCATATCTAAATATAGCAATTAGTGCCAATATAGCAATTAATATCAGAAATATCTGAATATAGAAATTAATACCAATATAGCAATTAATATCACAAATATCAAGCTAGTTTACAACGAATTAAAACGATAAACAAATGAATTTAACAATGTTTATTTTCACTAACCCTACTCTACGTCTATGACTCTTTGCTAGTACTTCCACTGCGGTGGTAAGAGGGTAATTGGAGTCCCACGTAGAAATCACCGCTTGGCCGAATGACTTCGTTGTTGATAACGTACGCGAAGGTCTTCTGGATGCGGGCAAAGTCCTTCCTCCAGTCGTACTTATCGTCGGCCAGGTCGTGTATGAAATTATTGAACTGATCCTGGCTCCAATGCGGGTTGTGGGACATGACGAACGCGTCTATGTAAGCGCAGACGTAGTACCCACATGTCACGGTATCTGCTGGCTATTGCCTGCAAGGGAAGTTGAATTTGTTGACCAGCTTCTTGCTCTTGCTTTCTGCTCCTCCCCTTCACAGGTTGTATTCCCAAAAGGCGGCTTCTAGAACTTTCTTAATTCCTGAATAGTCCCGCTTGGCACTTCTCTGGGAGTCAAAATAGTATACCATTCTGGAAGGCTTGTGGATGACAATGAGGATCCAGTGGTCGCTGCGTAAAAGGTAACGAGTGAATATAAACTGACGGGGATACGTGCTTAAGAAAATCAAACTAGGGACGGTAGTAAGTAACTTACGGGGGGTTGTAGGGCATGAGTACGTACTCCTTGTCCTTATGGTATATCAATGAATCGGTGATGAAATTTATTAGGACCGACGTCGCTTCCCGTATATAGTAGTCGTTCATGAGGACCGGATCTATTATTCCGAAAGCCAGACGCCTACACTCTTGGGCTTGCTGAAGCGCCCACAGCCTGACGAGCATGGTGTCGAGCCGGAAGAGGTTGAACAACATAAATATATCTTCAAAATTGATGTCGAAGGTGTCATGGTGTCTGTCCAGGAAGAAATCGAAATCTTTTGGCACCTCGACCTTAAAGTGGAGCTCAAAATCATCCCGATTCCAGGACCTTGTCATTATTGTGTCATGGAGAAGTCTCATCTGTGTTGGCAACCTCTACACCTCATCATCTGGGAGCAAGGGCTCACCTACCTCGTACACTAGTCGTCGAGGCTTCTTGACAGTGTCGGCAGATGTCTGGAAGAATAAAGATTTCTTCTTGCTTTCCTTGCTTGCCTCCTTCGTAGCGGTGCCGCCCCGTTTGTGAGCTCTTTTCCTTTTCCTTTCCAGCTCTGGAGAGGAGGCCCTCTTGCCTCCCGTCAGGGCTTCGCCCACTGCGGCATTGAGTGTGGTTGGAGATAAGATCTTCTTCTCCATTGTGCTCGGGTCATGGTGATGCTTGTAGCGCTTCTCACGGGGCAGCTCGTCCGTCTTGGGTTGCTCCTCCTCCTGGGACAGAAGGATCGTCGTGCGTTGCAGGTCGGGAAGATCATCGTCCCGATCATCGAATGAAAGGGGCTCAGGATACAGGCCGAGGAGAGACGGGCCAGCTCCGGTTGATGGAGAGGGGAGGGTTGACGTACTAGGAGAGGACACCCCGGGGAGGACTATCTGACTCTTTGGCCAAAGGATGTAGTACCCTTTGCAGTCTCCTAGCCTGGTGACATCCTCTTCAGGGGTGACAGGGACTGCGACGTCACTGAACTCGGCGACGACGCGGTCCACCTGCACCCTTGCCATGTGGGAAGGTATTGCAACGTTGTGGCATGTCGCGCCCTCTGATGCTAGGAAGACTAGGCCGTGTGCAACAGTCTTCTTCACGCCGGGCAAAGGGATTGTGAGGTGGCATTTCGTGGGGTCCTGCATAATAAACAATGTGTCGAATTAGAGCATTGTTATCTGCACAATTCTATTAATTAGAGCCCACATATAAGTGATTCATGGTGGCGACGAAGCTTACAGCGATGTCTTCGACGGGACTTGGCGACTCGGGGGGCATTGTCAGAGGCTGAGGTGCAGCTGCTCCATCCAGCAGGATAGGAGCCCTGATGTCCGTGAGGATGGACAGGTGGACGAGCTGCATCGCGGGCGTCATAGCCTCTAGACGCTAAAAATTCTTGGGCCGCCAGCTTGCCAGCCTCCTGGGCTGCCCTTATCATCTCTTGCATTAGAGATGTTTGCCTTCCTCTCCTCCTCTAGTGGGTAGCCTCGCGCTCCTGGGGAAACACTTCATCCCAGATAGCCCCACTCCCGATCCCTCGGACACGCCCTGTCTTCTCCCTCGTCCCTAGAGCCTTCGAGAGATGGTCTTCCCACCTCTGGCTCTGGATGGATTCCTAGGAGCTGGCAGGCTGCTGGGACAGCTGCCTCTGCAAGATAAACGGCTCAACGTACGGACTGTTAGCGAACTGGAAGCACAACAGTATATTTGAAGAAGACATCGGATTTAGATTTTATCAATCTTTCGGAGACCGCTTGAAGCTTAGGGTCCGTGATGATAGGAGACCAAGTGGCTGGGTCCGAAACTGTGTGCACCCTCATCCAGATCTGGGCGCATTCCTGCTCGATATCGGCGAAGGAAACCGGTTTCCCAGCCACTATCAGCGCGGCATCCTCTTTCGCCCAGATCGGTCTCTTCCCAGGAACACCTCGGCAGCCAAGGTGGTGGGGGAATTTGTTCTTCGCGCGCAGCTCCTTCGCCCGGCGACTCTTCTCCTTGAATTCGTCACTTTTCTTGTCAGCAACGAACTCCTCCCAGTGTTCGAGTTCTACCTTCGGCCATTTTTGTTTGATTATAGTCCCGAAATCGGCGTCTAGCAGTTTCATTGCTTCATATAGCCATGTCCTTAGCGCAGCACACATGATGCTGTCTGCTTTTCTTCGGACTCTTCCCTTCTCAGCCTCTGGGACAACGTACTTATCCCACAGCTTGTCGAAGAGGACCTTTTTCTGGGCGTCCATCATTTTTTTGAAGTCCCGGCATGTGATCCTGACATGCTCGCGGACAATGCACCCGCAGGTGTTGCTGAACGACTTCACAGCCTTCTCGGGTCTTGCAGGAACACCTGTTACACCCACTCGAGTGACGACGAATGTCTCGTTCGTCAGCTGGTTCCCTCCTCTGGGGTTGTACCGTCTCTTCGGCTTCGATGGTTCTGCTGACGACGGCTCGGGCGCCTCCTGTTCTTCTGATCCCGACTCGCTAGACTGAGAATCGTCAGACGAGCCAGACGCGCTGTCTTCATCTCGCAAGCTGGGAGGTGCTGGTGCTGATGGTACACTGGCCGGCTCTTGGGCACGTGCACTGGACAGCTCGAGGGCAAATGCACTGTCCGGCTCGAGGGCAGGGGCTTCAATCGGGGCCGCCACGTCTAGGGGTGCCGCACTCTCATCATCTACACGGGCTAGTTCCCGGGTTGTCGACGAGTTCATTTCCGATTAAGAAACTATGCATAAGATAAGTCTTAGAAAAACAATTACTATGCTCAGTCAGGTAATGCTTGTAATGCAACTATGCAAGCATCTTTTCTTCACATGACATAAAGATAAGATAAGACTTTTACTATGCTCGTAATGCAACTATGCAGAATGAAGAATTAGAAAAACAAACTGCCATAAGAAAATAGGGCAAAATGATTCAGTCCATAAAGACAATCTGGCCCTTAAAAGTCAATGGAAGATTGGAAGCTGTAGAAAGTGAAAAGTAAAAACATGTAAATGTGAGGACAACATATGTACAGTGATCAAATGATTCAGTTCAACAAGAGATTTAAAAAAATTTTGAATACCCAACTCAAAGTGGCTTAGCTGTTTAGGGAGACTTGCAAATTTCAAGGCATATCTAATATAATAACCGATTGAAGGGAACATGGGAGGTTAGATAACCAAAGGCACATCACTGTATCATGAATATTCTTTGAGCTATAACAAGATTGTGATTTTGATGAAAATCATGTTTCTCTGATAATTTACAGTTATCAGTGTAACCATCACCCCTTGCTATCATGCACATGTGCATTGTCTTGTGCCTGGTAAAGTTCAGACTGTTCAAGAAAGACTATACTTTCCTTTTACATTCTGCACAACACACACATACATTTTGTCTCATTATGCCTCTACATAGTTATCTGTTAGTTCCGTCCCTTTAAATGAAGGGTTATCAAAAACATGTTCATTCCGATCTTGTCAGGTAGAATTGGGCTAGCTTTTGCCTAGTTCAAGTAATTACGATACGTGTTAGTGTCAGCAGACTTCCACCATTCATTGTAGATTCACAGTGCCTCGAATAAAATTAGATTCAACACATGCGCACATATATCCAAAACCAGAGAGCCAACACATGCACACATATATCCATATATATAAATCATTTGTGATATTCAAGTTCCTCAAGATTGGGATGTCAAGCTTCAAACAAAAACAAGTTCCTCACCACGATTCCTGCCAAAACTGGAGAGTCATGCAATATAAACAAAAACAAATCTCACCACTATTCGGGACGGAGGGGGAGAGGACTCCGGCGGGGAGAGGACTCCGGCGGCAGCGGGCTCGGGCGGCGGGGAGGACACCGGCGGTGAAGCGGGCTCGGGCGGCGGGGAGGACACCGGCGGCGAAGCGGACTCGGGCGGCGGGGAGCACTCCGACGGCGGACGGGGGCTCGGGCGCGACGGGGCGGCGGCGCGGCAGCCTGGCGGGACTTAGGTTTCGCGGCTGGTTTGAATTGGAACGCGCGAGGGACGGCTGAAATTTTGCCAAGTCTTGCTTATATACCCCATAACAACTCCACTGACGGGCGCCAAAGCGCAGCCGTCAGTGAAAGTAATACTACTCACTGGCGCTAAAACTCTGCCCGTCAGTGAAAGTTGTTTCGAACCAGTGTATAAGATGGCGTACTTCCACTGACGGGCTTTCCCTCTATACCCGTCAGTGGAAGTTCCTAGGGTTTGTCATAGGTCATATACCACTGACGGGCGTTTTATCTCCGCCCGTCAGTAGAGTCACTCGGTTGGGCCTTTTTGGCATCTCATTATTTATGAGATTATTATTTAATTAGAATTCATTTGCATTAGATTATTATTTAATTATAATTCATTTACAAAACCAATAGGCAGAACAGTACTCCACAAAATACATAACATTGGTCAATTCATCAAAATGATATTATTACACTGTGAGGTTTGTTTTGAATTGATCGAAAAGCTAGGTTTCGTGTTCTTCCACACGCTTCTCAATAGTAATTTTGATATTCTTGCTGGTATACGTCAGTCCTTCGGTGTGACTGCGTCTTATGTAGGGGCATGCATCCTGAGTACCTTTGCACCTCTAACTTGCTCGATCATCCACATCTTCTTCTTCCGTGTCCGGATCGTCGAACTGGTCGTAGTCCTCTTCGTCAACTACACCATCGACTCCGACAATACTGCTTTTTCCTTTCCTCACGACAACGCGCTTCTTATTCTTCGGATCTGTTATGTAGAACACTTGGGCGAGCTGTTTGGCTAATACCTATGGCTCATCTTTCAAACTGATTGATTTGACTTGTCGTGACTCCATAGGGATCGGTGGAGGTATCACCATGGTACTGGTGTTCATATCTTCGATTCTGACATCTTTCCCCCATCTGACACGAAACATGGGGATCTTGGTCATGGTGTAGTCAAGTTCCCAGATCTCTTCGATCACGCCGTAGTACCTACACTTCTTGCCCTGATGACCAGTTCTGGACTCCTGCGTTACACCACAGTTCTCGTATGTACTGCGCCGGTCTTGAGCCTCGGTGTAGAATGTGTATCCGTTGATATCATACGATTTCCACGTCACGACTTTGCTATCGGGTTCTTGTGACAACATTCGAACGGTTTCTTCTTCCCCGTTTGACGGCTCCCTTTCGTACCAGTAGTCCTTTAGCCACCCGGAGAACATTGCGTTATGCTCTTTCATGAGCACAACTGTGCCCTTTTCCGGATTCGCTTCGCGCAACTGTTTCATGTGAATCTGAATATAAGGCCGTACCACAGCCAAGTGTTACAACACCACGAAATGTGCTCTATTGTAGTCATCTGATCTTTGCGATTGATACACATGTAAACTTTTATGCCCGATCGCACCTTTATCGTCGAGCTTGCCGGTGTACCGTGAAACTGGAACACCTATAGGTTTTTGATCACGCATGTAATCCGTGCAGAACTCGACGCCCTCTTCGGTAGCATAGCCTTGGATGATGCTACCTTTCGGGTGTGCTCTGTTACGAACGTAGCGCTTGATAACCCCATTGTACCTTTCAAACGGGTACATGTTGTGCAAAAACACGGGACTGAGGTCCAGTATCTCCGGGACGATATGGATCATGAGATGTACCATGACATCAAAGAATGCTGGAGGGAAATACATCTCAAGTTCGCATAGTATGACAGTGATCTCGGCCTTCAGTTTCAGGCAGCGTTGCATAGTGATTGACTTCTGACAGATAGTGTTGAAGAAGTTGCAAAGATCCGTGATCGTCTTGCGGACACCTGGCTCCATGATACCTCTAATTGCGACAGGGAGTATCTGTGTTGTCATCACGTGGCAGTCATGAGACTTCATGCCAATCAGTCGGTGAGTCTTCATGTCAACAAGTTTTCGGATGTTTGCGAAGTAACCCGAAGAAACTTTGACACCATGGAGGCATTCGCAGAGGCTATGGAGCTCGTCTCTACTCAGAGTGTAGCAGGCAGCAGGACAGCTGGTCTTGACTCTGATACCATTCTTCCCCATCTTGGTTGTTTCTCTGGTTGCCCACAGCTCAGATCTTATATTCATGTGTTGCATGTCTGCTCGTGCCTTCGGCCCATCTTTTGTCTTGTCCGGAATGTTGAGCAAGAGACCAAGCAAGTCGACATGCATTACATCAATGCTGTGACGTGTGTCTAGGTGAGGCCAGTAAGGCAATTCCCAGAAAACGGATTTCCTTTTCCAGACGCCCTTTACCGACGGTTGTTTCTTTCCTTTTCCTGGCTCAACTTCGTCCATTTCATTCAAGAGATCATAGATTTCTTGTCCGGTCTTCTCGCGAGGCTTGGGACGGAGTTCTTTTGTTCTGTCGAATCTTTCCGTGTCCTCCCTCCATGGGTCATTCATGGTCAGCCATCTTCGGTGTCCCATGAACACGACTTTTCTAGAGCCCTCTCAGAAAACACTCGTCGTTTCATCCATGCACTTAACACAAGCTTCATATCCTTTGGTGCACTGACACGCACTGTTCCCGTATGCGGGATAATCTTGCACCGTTGTGAACAACAGGCCTTTCAGAGTGAAGAACTCTTCTATGTCCGCGTCCTAGACCTGAGCCCCTTCTTCCCACAGCGTAGCCAGTTCGTCCTTTAGTAGCTGTAGATACACGTTAAGATCCATTCCAGGTTGTTTTGGCCCTTGAATAGAATAGACAGGTGCATGTACTTCCGCTTCATGCACAACCATGGAGGGAGGTTATAGATCCAAAGCACAACGGGCCATGTGCTGTGTCTGCTGCTCATGTTGCCGAATGGATTTATTCCGTCCATACTCATACCAAACCTGATATTCCTCAGATCACTACCGAAATCTAGGTATTCCGTGTCGATTGCCCTCCACTGACAAGCATCAGCTGGGTGTCTCAACACCCCGTCCTTTCTTCGCCCCTCTTCGTGCCAACGCATCAGCTTTGCCTCCTTCTTGTTACCGAATAAACGCTTCAGACGGGGGAGGACTGGAAGGTACCATACAACCTTTGCAGGGGCACTACTCATCACTTCTTCCTCGTCATCATCTTGGTTTCTGCCCCGCTTATATCGAGATGTGTTGCACACCGGACATTTGTGCAGCTCTCTATACTCTTTGCGATAAATAATGCAGTCGTTCCGACAAGCATGGAGTCTCTCTACATCCAATCCAAGGGGGCAGACCACCTTCTTGGCTTCCTCGATGCTCATAGGCAACACGTTCTCCTTTAGAAAAACCATCGTAAGGTAAGCCAGTGTCTCATCGAAGTTTGTGTCCGGACAGTTGTGGGCTGTTTTGATCCTTAGAAGTTCTAGCGTGACTGACAGACGCGTGTGCTCAGGATCGCAAGTGGGATACAGTGGTTTTGTCGAGTCTTCCATCAGTTTCGCAAACTTTACGACCTCTCTTTCATCCTCGGGGTCTTCGACCACCTGGTCCGCCATGTGACTGTCCCTCAACATTTCAGCCAAATTGTTCCCCGTCTCTCCCGTCAAGTCGTCCCTACATTCAGAAATATGGTCTTCGTCTTCTTCTGCGTCTTCGTGTATGTCGTCTTCTTCTAAACAATCAACAGGAGCTAAATTCTCCTCCTCCTCACCGTGACTTGTCCAACGTGTATAATCTTCCATGAAACCTCGAGTCAACAAGTGTAGTTGCAACATGCCTCTCTCTCTGAACATTATCGTGTTTGCGCATACACAACACAGACAACACATCTTGTTCGTACCCTTTTTGTCCATATCTTCCTCGGCCACATCTATAAATCCATTCAAAGTATCGACAAAAAGCCATGTTGCCCTTTCGCCGTACATCCAACTTCGATCCATCGAACTGTACAACAACAAACTGATTGATTATACTCCAAATTAACAGAATAAACATAAAATTTATTCTCTTCTTTCATATTTTACATCGTACCAAAGAGAGCTCGGTAGCTACGCCCGTCAAGGAGCGGACTCGAGAGCTTTCCCAATAGGGTAAGAAGAGAGAGGAGGGGAGGGGAGGAAATTAAGCGACGGTAAAATGGGTGGAGAGGAGGAGGGAGGGTTAAAATAGATCTAGATATAGATTAATTGTATATCTAGAAGGAGGGAGGAGGGAGGAGGGAAAGGGGAGAGAAGGGGAAAAAGGGTCCAAAGGAGGAGGGAGAGGATTGCTCTAGATCTAGATCTTGATCTAGAGGAGGAGGGAGGGAGGAGAGGGAGGAGGGGGAGGAGGCCAATGGGGAGAAGGGGGAGGAAGGGGAGGAGGCCAAGGTAAAAAATTGGGACAAAGGGGAGGTGGGGGTGAGGTGCAGCTGGCCGTGTGAGGCGTGCGAGCTCAGCGGCCAGCTGCAGGCGCCGTTCCTCTGGTTATATAAGAGCAGACATATCACTGACGGGCGTGTGCCCGTCAGTGATCAGTATCATTCCCGAGTAAACATTCACTGACGGGCCCTTACTGACCCGTCAGTGAAAGTAACCCATTCACTGACGGCCACGGAAATTCCGCCCGTCAGTAGAAGTAAATGTCAGTGAAGAGGCCAATATTTTCATCCCTTCCTACTTGTACTGACGGACACTTAATGACCCGTCAGTGGAAGTCTCCGATGCACTGACGGCCAGTTAGTGCAACCCGTCAGTAGAAGTCTCTGCCAGTGAAGACGCCAACTTTCTCATCCCTTCCTACTTCCACTGACGGTCCTAAAGTTTGCCCGTCAGTAGAAGTTATCTTCCTGCCCATCTGCATTACATTTACTGACGGTCCATATCTCGCCCGTCAGTGGATCATGAAAACAGCGACGGGCATCCTCTTGCCCGTCAGTAGAAGTCTTGCAGCAGAAGTGTTTTCTGAGGTAGTGCTAGTTTGAACTGATTTCTGCACTGTCTTCCACTGCAACATATCCTCAGCAAATGCTAATGCTAAATGCTATTGAAGGATCTAGCACTATATTCTATACTAACATCTCGAATTGCATTATTCTCAAAGAAAATTATTTTTCTGTTTTTTAATTTAAGTATTCAGCTATACAGACACATGCTTGATATCTTCAGTTCATCTAACACATGTTATAGTCATTATGCTCATTCAAGCTTGAAGTACCAAGTACATGCATCAGGATAGTAGTTAGACCTTGGTCTAGCTTGCAATGTTTAATTTCAATTATCATTGATCCATAACAGACTAGAGAAGTTAAGAAATTGAGAAATTGACAACTATTTTAACACATAACAATTGAGTTACAAAACAGTACCCCTAAATCCCTAATGCACTAGCACAATAGGTAATTGAGATATAAAACATGTCCATCCAATATACAGTCAAAACTAATTAGAGAGATAAACAATGTTAAACCACATCATACTAGTAAAAATTCATGACTGGTTTCTCTAAAAAACAATGTCAAATGTATACATAATAGTAAAACCACATCATACTAGATGATTTTTTACCTGAAAATTTGAGTGAATTCATTCACTTAAGCAGAGACAATGTTAGGGTCCAAGTAGGGTACAAAAATTAGGTTGCCAGACCGGGCTTACCTCACCGCAACGGTCGTCGGCGTGGGGAAGGCCGACGTGGGGAGCTCGGCATGGTGGAGGCCGGAGTCGGGGAGGAGCGAGGCGTCGGGGAGGAGGAGCCCGACTGCCAGAGAGGAGTGGGGAGGCCGGGGAGGAGGAGCCCGGGTGGCAGACGACGAGGGGATGAGGGCGTCCAGAGACCGGAGAGGAGTAGCCTCGGTGCGGCGACGATGGCTCAGGAGACGAAGGTGGCAGTGCTATAGGGTTTAGATGGAGGTGGCAGTGCTATAGGGTTTAGAAGGAGGTGGCACCACGGGCTTGGGGCCAAAGGGGTATTTATACCTAGCAGTATTACAGATGATTCAGTGTAACGAACCGTCTGAAATAATCTAGTACAAACAGTTCGTCATAATGAGCCGTCAATACTAAAATAATACCACAGACGGTTCACATTTACGAATCGTCTATACTAATGGCTTATCACAGATGATTTTTTTTGGCGAGCCGTCTGTACTAATGACTTAGCAAAGACAGTTTGTTCTACCGAGCCATCTGTAAAATATTTTTTCCAGAAAAGGTTTAGACATAACTAATATTTACAAAATTCATAACTAATTCATACTATCAGATAGTATAGGTCTCATTCAGTTACTTTAACCCAAGATTTACACTGAATATTAAACCAATCCGTGCATTAGTAGTTCATAAAGAAAACTTATAATAGATACATAATAATCGAGTTACATCATAGAGCTTGACCATCTCCTTTAACTACCAGTCCTTCTTGATGATCGATGTGCAAATAGCAAGTGGCCCCAGTCGGAGGTTGTTCTTCATGTAGGGCACAACAGTCTCCGAGAGGGAACTCATCAAATTGATTAATCTTCTTCATCCACAACATTCTTAACTCCAACAACCATTCTTTTTCCCTCAAGGACTACGTGAAGCTTTTGATTTGCCGAGTCTTGCACATAAAAGACCTAAAAAACTTGCTTAGCGAGTACAAATGGTTCGTCTTTGTATGCGATATGTTCGAGATCCAGTGTATTCATGCCATACTTGTCGACCTTAACACGCCCCACGTTTATCCTAGAAGGCATCTATGTGGACACCGCTGTTCTGTAACGTGCTCTTTCTATCCTGTGGTCTGGTACCCATTTATGTCATATGCTTCAAACTTCACGATTGTGTGACTTGGGCATCTTGCCAAGCAAGAAATATTGTCCTCGGTTGAACTATTAGTGATTCGCACCTGCAACTAGTTGTTGAAGCTACGGTTGTGTTATCTCGTGATCCACTCCTCTGTACGGCCTGGATTATCTCGGCATAGCTTGTCCTTATGCATTTCGATATGCGAGGATACTTCTTTCATGTGTTGCAAGACCGTAAAATGGGCTTGAGACAACGCGACATAGTCAACAATGAGTGATTTCCTCCTTATGATCCCTTTCCTATGTAGTCTCCCCTCGTGGCGAGACATTGGCACACCTATTGGTTTAAGCTAGTCCATGTAATTGATGCAAAACTCAACTATCTCTTCAGTTATGTAACCTTCGACAATTCTGCCCCCCTAGACGAGATTGGTTCCATACATAGTGCTTTAGAATTCTCATGTATCTCTGAAACAGGTACATCTAACGTAGGAATATCGGTCCACAGATCTTTATCTCTCTCAGGAGGTGAACAATAACATGGACCATGATATTGAAAAACGATGGAGAAAAATACATTTCAAGATGACATAGTTTCTTCACCACATCAGCCTACAACACATCTAGTACTTGGGGATCAATGACCTTTTGAAAAATTGTGTTGAACAAGTAACACATCCAAATGATTGTGTCTCGGAGCTAGCTCGGCTGCATATTTCGGATTGTAACAGGAAGCATCTGTGTCATCAACACATGGCAATCATAGGACTTTATACCAATTAGTTTTAAATTTTCCATCAAAACAAGTTTCAAGATGTTCGCGGAGTACCCGAAAGAAACTTTCATGACATGCAAGCACCAACATAGTTCGGTTCTCTCGGCCTTTTTCAAATTATAGCAGGCCAAAGGAAGCCTTGTTTTGCCTTTTTGGGAGGGCTCAAGTGCCAACTCGAGCCTGATCTTCATATCAACCAAGTCGAGCCGTGCGTTGAGGCCATCCTTTGTCTTGCTTGGAATATTAAGTAAGAGACCAATCAAACTGTCGTACACATTCTTCTCTACATGCATGACATCGATGCAGTGGTGAACTTCCCAATATGGTAACTCCTAAAATATTGATCTCTTTTTCCACATGTCGCCAGCCTTCTTTTTATAAGCCCCTTTCCAAGCACAACATCAATATCGCTAACCATGTTATACACCTCTTGCCCATTGTAATGCCTTGGAAATAAACCTCTCTCCCCCGTCCCGTCAGATTGTTCCTTCATATTGCGGTACGGGTGATTCTTGTTAAGGAACCTATGGTGACGCACGAACACCGTTTTGTGTGAATGGGCCAGCCACATACTCGTAGTACCACCTAAGCACTAAGGGCAAGCCTTTTCTGCTTCTTTACTCTAGCCTAAAAGGTTACATAGGATAGGAAAATCATTGATTGTGCAGAACAACATGGTGTGTAGCATGAAATCCTCCTTTTTGTACGCATCCCATACATATGCCCCTTCATTCCGCAATGTTTTCAGATCTTCCACCAATGGTCTTAGGTACACATCAATATCGTTCCCAGGTTGCCTCGGCCCTTGGATAAGCAGCGACATCATGATGTACTTCTGCTTCTTACACATCTAAGGAGGTAGGTTGTACATACTCAGAGCAACTGGCCAAGTGCTGTGCCGGCTGCTCATGTTGCCAAAAGGATTCATTATGTCTGTGCTCAACACAAATCTTACATTCCTCGGTTCAGCACTGAAGTCTTCGAAGATCCTGTTGATGTTTCTCCACTTGGCTAAATCAATAGGGTGTCTTAGCTTTCCATCTTCCCTACGGTCCTCCGAGTGCCACCATAATAATTTGGCCTCTTTCGGATTCGCAAATTGTCGGGACCCAAAATCCATAACAGAGAAACTTAACCGAAATCACCTGCTAAGTTGAAACATCAACCCCGACCTCAACCCTTTGGTATCAATTCCAAGAGGAGTGGAGTGATATGGCTTCAACTAGCCCGAGAAGTCAACCCCAAACTTGCTCCAGCAAACTAATGCACAAATTAAGTAGGGTGATATGGTCTCCTCACTCTTTTCTCACTTAGCCAGAACATCAATCCCAAACTCGCCCAGGCAAATGAATGCTCAGCTGGAGTAGGATGATATAGTTCCCAACCTCCCAGTGGAAGAGTCACTTCACAGGGGTGATTAAACCTAACAACTCTATGATACTAGTTGTTCTTAAAACTTAACAACATAATTCACACAAAGATTCTATTACACAGTGGAAGATTAAACATGGCTAGTAAGCCAAAAAGGTAACGCCAAAAGATGGCAGCAAAACAAACTAAGCTGCCGAACCCTGGGCAGGACCACTGCGTGGATTTCCAGTAACTAGTCATCATGGGCGTCGATCTCTACATAGAAACCATCCGTTGAGGAGATGATTTCCTCTGCACAAAATTATCAATGACTGCAAGGTGAGTACAAAAATTATACTCCGCAAGACTTACAAGGGAAATTAGTAATAGATGCAACAGGTTTCAATAAGGGGGTAATTGTGGACTATTTTGTGGAAAGCTGATTATTCTTTTGACAATATTATTTAAGTAGGATGAAATTTGACTACTAGATTAAGATGAATCAAATCTTCATATAGAAATCTATTGCAGACCACCGAACACTTAAACCCTCAATTCTTCCTCAACCACCAGGGAGGAAGCAATCACTAACACCTCAACCTTAGAGTTGGCATGTTTTAAAGTGAATTTGTACTTGTCTAATTTGATGCAGATTCTTACCAAGTTGTCCATAACCGTGGACATGGCTATTCGAATAGTTCAAACCCTACAGGGGTGTACATCTTTACCTACACACATATCAATCGACTCTTAATGCTAGGCCAAAGACACACTTCACGAGGTATGTTAGCAGAGTGTGATTGAACACGACCTTTACAATATTTTTAACTTAAGTATGAGCCGCCCTAATGGGCTAATCCGTGTACACCAGTCCGACCGGTACCCCCCACGGTCCAAAAGTTGTAACAGGTGTTACATCCCCGGTCATGGACCGTGTGTAACCCTTACACCTATATTGAGGCACCACATCACATCATTTTTCACTCACCCAGCAAACGGAAACGACAAACTATGCAGCTCATAACTCAAGTATAGACAAATTATTCAGTCATGGGCGGCCCATTATACCACCCGTGTAGAAGTACACTCCCAGCCATGGCCTCTCGTCTAAGCCCGATCATTATTAATCAAGTTCAATAGTTACCTCCCGGTGAACACCCTCCTACCACTTAACCCATCCAGAGTGTTGTGTTTTGTCTACCATCCAAGGAATTACGACTTTTACATGACTAAACATGTCTAAGCATCATATAAGTAACTTAGAAGTAAAAACTATACTACTCTAAATAGGTTGGGAGGGAGTGGTGGTGTTGATTGAGCGACAAAGTAAGTTATGCAAGGAATAAAGCTAACACTTAACATAAAATATAAGTTGAACGTATGCGATAGGGTTTTGGAAACAATTAATAACTTGCAAATAGTAGAATGATCACAAAATTTTCAAAGGGTTGCTTGCCTTGCGGTTTAGTTAATAAACCTTGTTCCTGCTTAGAATTATACACTTCAGGATCTTCCGGCTCTATCGGGAAGAACGAAAACACCGGAAAAAGGAGGCATAATAATAAATATCACAATGATGAACATCAACATGATATGGAATGCATGCCATGGCATAGAGGATTCAAAATGAAGACTAATGCAAGTAGAATCAATTTAATCGGAGTCCGGACGCTTCAAATATTGCGATCCGACGACTTCTAGCTAATCGAAAAAATCCTAATTTGACTTTTTAGTCATTTACATTTTTTCTAGCATGCAAACATGTATAAAAATGACATATTTGAGTAGATCTCATTTTTCTGAATATTTTGATATATATTTGTATTTTTCTGATTAAAAATGGATTTTCTATGAATTTTCTCAGATTTAATCAATTTAAATATCCTTTTTGTATTTTTCTCAGTAAATAAAAATTAATATTAAATAATAAATATTTTTATTAGTCATTTATGTATTAGCCTCATAGACTTGTCATAATTTCTTATTTTCTTTTAATCATTTTATTAAATTTGAAGGGTGGGTCTCACATGTCATACACAGAGTTTAAAACCAAATTCAATTAGTGCATTAATTAATGTCATTAATGTGTCAGATTAGAGTTAATTATCTATCATTAGCACTAATGATGTCCGAACAGTAATTAACTGAGATCAGAATTAAGTATGGCATTAATTACACTTAGCAATAAATGCTACCATTAATGTGTCGGATCAATTAAATTAATCGGTCGTTATGACTGCAATTAAGCGGTCGGTTAGCCGTTGGGCTCGGCCGGACCGAGCACTCCGGATGGTCCGACCGGTGGTGGGGCTACCACCGGCGGTGGGGAGCGCAGCGGCAACACAGGGTTGGGGGAGGAGAGCGGCGGCGTGGCGAGGTAAGGCGGTGGGCTTACCGGCGACTGACGGGAAGCGGCGGCACGGCGATGGGAGAAGGCAGCGGCGCGAGATGAGGCGGGCAGAGCAGCGACGGACCGAGGAGGCGGGGGAGGCTTGGGCGGCGACGGGAGGAGGCGGGGCGGAGGTGAGGCAGCTTCGGGGCGGCGGCTTGGGAGGTGGAGCGGCGAGGTGGGGCGGAGCGTCACCGGCGCGGGGCAGAGCGGAGCGGCACCGGGGCGATGGGGGGCTCGGGTGGCCAGAGGGGCGGCGGGCGAATGAGAGAGAGAGGGCGCGGGGGAAAGGAGAGATGCGGTCGGGACGGGGCGAGGAAGAGAAATAGGGGAGGAGGGGCGCTTGGACCGAAGGAGGAGGTGGCGGAAGGAGCCCGGGCGCTTGCCACGGCGGCAACCTCAAGCAGGAGGTGGCAGGGCACGCTGGCGGCGGCGGAGGGGATGAGAACAGGCGGGACGGAGCAGATGAGGGGGAAGGGGAAGCTGGCTGAGGCGGGAGCAGGCCGGGAGCGGGGAGGAGAACTGGGCCGCTCGGCCCAATCGAGAGGGGGAGAGACAGGGCGGGCCAGCGGGGAGAGGGGGAAGAAATGGGCTGCCGGCCCAGCTGAGAGGGAAAAAGAAAATGGGCAGCGAAGGGAGCGGGTCGGGCCGGGGAAAAGAAATGGGCCTCGAGAGGGCCCATCGGGGGGTTTAGATTAGGTTTAGTTTTCTTTCTTTTTTCTATTTTCTTTTTTTGAAATTTGTTTTACAAATTCCAACAATTCAAAGACCCCTTTTTGGATTCAAATTCCAATTTAATTTTTTTTGAATCATGCACATGCTATGATGCACAATTAACAAGATTTTAAATTGGAAATGTTATATAAATAAACGCTTCAAACGTGGAATTATAGGCCATCTTAGCGTGAATTCCTTTCTTCACCTCAATGGACATGAATGCAAGTTTGATAGATCTTTACGGTAGAGGATACAGTCACTTTTACTTTTACCTCCATCCCCAATGGACAAAGAACTACTTTGCTTGGTATGTGTTTTTTGGCAACTCGTTTTCATCCGGAAGCATGTCGGATAGGAGACCTAAGAGCGTTGTAAAACTCTTGTCTGACCAACCATAGCTTACTTTCAATTTAAGCAGCTCAAGCATGGATGACAATTTTATGTATTTCGGCTTGCAACCCATGAACAAAGGTTTTCAGGGTCCTTAATCAAGCACATGAATTTCTTTAAGTCTCTCTCAGTATTAAAGTTCACGTCTGCATTGCGCAGTATCTGATCCAACCTATCATCCTTCTCTACACCATTACAATCACTGTCTGCACATACTTCCTCGTCGTCTTCTCTCAGTCTAGACCACCCTTTTGTGCGGAGGGTCGTGTCTAACCCACAACCCATTTGTGGTACGGTAATGCCAACATCAAGTATGGACTATGCACATAACCAAGCCAGTACCCATATAGCATGTAGTTGCACTTAGTTCATAAGTGTCAGCCAAACATGCTTAGCGACCCTTAAAAGATATGACAACAATGCCACCCTTAGAGTAGAATTTAGGTAAAGGCTAACATGCTCAGCAATTCAAAGATATCAATAAGTATAATGATTCAAAGGATTCAAATAACAAATATTCCTTCGAGGAGAAATATTGAATGACAACTAACTTGCAGGGCTAAGTATACCATTTCTGCAATAATAGACATCTACTCTAGCGATAAAACTAGGTAACAAGAATTAAGTCTAGTTTTGAATAAGCAATAAATATTTAATATGTAAACCATAAATATAATAATTATTTTAAAAGTATAGGATCGACGTGGTCAAAAACAAGCGGGCATGCATTCGTTGGTTTGTAAAGAAAGAGTCATAACCATATATAATAAGTATTATATGACATACAAGATTAAATAACTTGTTAGGAAGATCTAACACATTTTAAATATTAATAAAATTATTCTGTTTTTATTTAGTAAATTTACACATTAGTATTATATAATTTAATTTATTTAAAAAAATTTAAATAGGTTAACTATTACTAGTATTTGATCCAAACATACTAGATATCACACAATTATACTCATAAAGTTATTATGAGAAATTAAGAATAACTAGTCGTGAGCCCGTGCTATTTTAGAAATTACTTTCATAGATTAACCATTATTATACATATGGGTTTCTTCATAATTAGAAAAACAAAAATATATTAGTGCATGCTGTGAGTGGAAACAATTAATGCCATGGAAGTAGTGATCTACACTTACATTGTACACGAACAACATTCTATACTATTTTGATATATGCTCCTTTTTTTACCCAATTTACCCCCTGTTACACGGTCCGATATATAGAAAAATTTCATTGAATTTTTTTTATACCATTTAAAATATATTATAATTCGATCCCATCAGATAGAGGACTTTGATTTTTGTTTTCTCTAAAAGACATGGATCCTCACAATTAGCATATGTATATATACACTACTACAAAACAGGTCTTTTAAGACCCCTCATCGCACACGGTTTGGCCTAACCCGGCACCAATGTGAACATCGCACACGGTCACTATTTCAGGCTCGTGTGTGATGTGCCACGGTAAATTGGATGTGAGAGTCACATCGCATACGGTTGCTAGGAAATAACCATGTGCGATGTGAAAATTCATAACTTTTTCATATTAAGTCGGATGGAGATAATGTCTATATGAAAATTGTAGCCCTCGATGAGATCTACAACTTTGCAGTTGACAAGTTTCTCATTTGGAGCAATCTAGATGTCCAAATATTAGTCGGAAGGAGCCACATCGCACACGGTTGTTAGGAAACAACTGTGTGCGATGTCGTTTTCCGAAATTCGTAGCTTTTTCATATCGAGTCGGATGGAGATAATGTCTATATGAAAATTGCAGCTCTCGACGAGATCTACAACTTTGCAGTTGACAAGTTTCTCATTTGAAGCAATCCATATATCCAAATAGTAGCTGGAAGGAGGCATATCGCACACGGTTGTTAGGAAACAACTGTGTGCGATGTCGTTTTCCGAAATTCGTAGCTTTTTCATATTAAGTCGGATGGAGATAATGTCTATATGAAAAATATAGTCCTCGACGAGATCTACAACTTTGTATTTGACAAGTTTCTCATTTAAAGCCATCTAAATGTCCAAATATTAGCCGGAATGAGGCACATCGCACAGCACATCGCACACGGTTGTTAGGAAACAACCGTGTGCGATGTCTTGTTTTCGGAAATTCGTAACTTTCTCATATGAAGTTGGATGGAGACAATGTCTATATGAAAATTGTAGCTCTCGACGAGATCTACAACTTTATAGTTGACAAGTTTCCTGTTTGAAGCCATCTAAATGTCCAAATATTAGCCAGAAAATTTAGATTGAAAGGGTCAAAAGGAATAGATATCTTACCTAGTCATAAGACTGTGTTCGAGTGAGATGGTTAGGTGGGCTCGCGCGAGAGCAAGAGGTCATGCGTTCGAATCTCCAAAACCGCACGCGCGCGTATTTCGCGCGAAGAATCGCGTTACTCGTGACTTGTGCATGGTTGTAGAGGGCGTAAAACAGGCGAGTTCTACGTGTTTAACAATAATTTTTTGGCTTTTTTCCCATCTAAATAACCCATCTGTATGGAGCACATCGCACACGGACCAAACTGAAAACCCGTGTGCGATGTGCGTACCATCGCATACGGCTCTGGACCCGTGTGTGATGTGCCCCCCACATCACTGACCAGCTCGTGCATACGGGCTGAAAAAACCGTATGCGATGAGCTTTTTTAACCGTGTGCGATGAGCTTTTCTCTAGTAGTGATATAAGATTGATTGAGATGTTTTACATCTATACCTGATGGAAATCTCGCATCAGCTCCATACAAAAGTGAGAAAGGAGATTAATCATACTACGATCCAATATTTTCCTCCAGCAGGGACGATGGACCTAATTCTGTTCTTTTTCATGCTCAAGCGAGAAAGCAACACCAGCGCCGTGCCGAACTGAAATGCAAATTCTTCGCTTGGTTGCTGCTGCATGGAAAGGTTCTCAGAATAGATTGGCTTGCGTTTAAGGGATGACTGCATGACCGATCTTGCAGACTTTCTCACCGATGTCGAGACTAATAAGCATCTAGCAAGAAACTGTGTCTTTCTAGAGGTGTTTGGCGCATTGTGGCCTCCTAGAGATCATCAATAGGCAGCAATGCTATGACACTTCTGATCTAAAAGCATGGTGGAACCATAACACTCTGGTGTTACCAAATGAGAGCGCAAAAGCTTTGGTCAAGCCCTACTATGTATATTATGAAATGTTTAGAAGGAAAGGAACCGACTAAATTTTTAAGGATATCTTCTTGTTGATACTCGAGGTCACCTAGGGTTATGGAAGATTTGACCCAGAGGGAGCTAGTGGTAGTTACCATAATGTAATCCTGGTTTTTTATTTTTTGGCTTAGGCTATGTACATAAACTTTGTTTAGCTTGACCCAGAGGGAGCTAGTGGTAGTTACCATAATGTAATCCTGGTTTTTTTGGCTTAGGCTATGTACATAAACTTTGTTTAGCTTTCCTTCTATCTTAATGAAATTGGCAAAGCATCCACCGGTTCGTCAGAAAATACTACAGTTTAACTTTATCCTTTTATGCAAATTGACTTGTTGGTTCTAACATTTAGATAGTCAAATATTCACCAATTAACCTGAGAATTTTCTTAGAATCTATAGTTAATATATAATATAAGATTGATTGATCAATAGATAGACGAAATACGCAATATCATTAACTTTTTTTGTTTTGGGTGGCTTCTGTGCTCCTCCAACGCTTTCTCCCTTCATCCTTGCATATTTACGTATGTATGTACATCTTACACGTGAGCTCTAGCTTATACCTTTTTTTGTGGGAAGTGTATCTTGTACTTAATCAAAGTGTCCGCATAATTGATTTGTTCGACACAAATCCTACCAGGCGCTACGCTGCCGCTGCACTCTTATTTTCTGTGCCCAATAATTCGATCCTGATGATCAAACGTCTACACACTAACTCTCTCCTGCGTCAGGTGATTGAACGTATATTATACCAACTCTCTTGCATGCACCAAAGAAATAAAATTATTTTTATATAAGCCGCCATATATAATTCGGCCACGTATAGATGGCTTAGATTAATAGCACCATAATCTGCCATAATACCGCTGGCGATCCCAAAGGACGGCACAGGTGGGACTAAACTCATCCTAAGAATCCATGTTGGTCCATATACCAACTTAAAAAAAAACGCACATTTGCACACTTCCATCTACTCATCTCTCTCAGTCTCCAAATGATCGCACTGGCTTGGTGCCTTGTGTTCGAGTCGTTCCGACTTCCCATTGGAGTCGGACTGTGCTTAGCGCCTTGGTGGGTGGTGGGGCTTGCACTGGACGGCGGCGCACGGATTTTGGCGGCAGGTGGCGGCGACGGGCGCCAGGGCCAGGCAGAGACGCGTCGGCTTGCGCCAGGGAGGGCAGCAGGGGCGGCGCAGAGCTCGGTACGGCAGCGTGTAGCCAGCACCCGGCAACAGCGGGGCGGCGGGTGGCAGGCGGCGGACGGCCGGCGGGTGCCAGGCGCAGGCAGAGGCACGTCGGACAGCAAGCAGCGGCGGCGCAGAGCTCAACAGTTGGGCAGTCGGCAGTCGGCACGGCAATGTGCTCATGTGTTCTTAGTTTAAGTGGTAATTGCTTGCTGACATGGTTACTTGTCTTTTGATTACGTCCTGGATTACCTATTTACCTCTAAAGTTTATTTAAGTTTATATTGGGACCAAGACCAATTGTGCTGAAATTTGGTCAGCGGTTCTGTACGTTCATGATTCTATCAATGTTCTGCCTGTTAATCTGTCACACCTAGACTGTACAATACATTATTAACAGTTCTATGACTGTGATTTTATTTCTCTGTTATTTTGTTCCTGTAAATTTCTCTACAAATCTATGGCGAGACGGGTGCAAATTTCTCTACGAGTCAATCATCATTGGCAGGTTTGATACTTTGATCTCTTGTGCAACTAATCTAGGTACTAAACTACTAAGTACTAATCACTGTTCACTCCTTACTAATCCGGAAGAACAATCTAATTTGAAGAATTGATAAATTGTTACTCCTGTCACTAGTACAGAAATCCATATCCGAGGCGGTTAAAATAGCACATCCGAGGCGGTTATCGCAAGCACCTCCACGGAGTGGTTGCAGATATGGGGCATGCATCGGAGGCGGTCACGCAAGCGCCTCGGATATGAGCTTATCCGAGGCGGTGTCTAGGCTGAACCGCCTCAGATAAGGCCTTATCGGGGGCGGTTAAAATTTACCAACTGCCTCGGATATGGACTTATCGGAGGCAGTTAAGTTTCACCGACCGCCTCGGATAATGTCTTATTGGAGGCGGTGAAGATAAAATAACCGCCTCCGGTAACTCCTTATCCGAGGCGGTTGGTGAAGTGTAACCGCCTCCGCTAAGTTCTTATCCGAGGTGGTTGAGATAGAACATCCGAGGCGGTTCTTTATTTCCAACCGCCTCGGATATGTTTTTGGACAGGCATTATTTTGCCTACTTTACTATACTCCCTGAAAAAGCAAACAGTTCATATACAGCATATATCCAAATCACAGCACGCACAACAGATTTATATAGCACACTTCAATCATTTCGCATCAACCACAAGACATAAACTACAAACATTCACATACATACGCATACATTATTACAAAACTTGTTCACTTGAGACATGTACTCAATTAACAGCGGAGATATTGATCAAATTCAAAAAACTTGTTCACTTAAGTTCTTCACATGAATAGAACCACTCGCCGATGCCTCCATACACGATATCTGTTGATAAAGAAGTCTTATTTGTAAAAGAGTGATATTCACAAGAAAAAGTTATAGTTATGTCAAACCCACTTACACGTTTGCAGTGAGAGAAAAAATGAACAAGACATTTAGAAACATCAAGTGCACTTATCATTTTAAACCACAAGTTGGATAGATAACTACAAACTTTGGAACTTTGCAACCAATGAAGTACGTAATGACCTAACTAGAAACCTAAGTAATGATCTAACTAGTCGCAATCCTAAGTTCCTAGCATGCCTCAGAGGAACCGAAGCGTCCTTGGGGACTAATAACCTCATTGTTTAGGAAGTTAGCGATGTGCGACCGAATCTGGGCCATGTCCATATCTTTCAACTGTTTGATTGCCATGGTTTGCGCCGCTCCCTGAAAACATGAGGCTTACACTCAGGGCGAATAGCATGATTAAACATTAGACATTAGTTAGTGGCGATGGTTTCGTACCGCTAGATCTCCGTACTTTGGGTTGCTGCAAAGGGATAGCATGTGGAAACACACGTAATACCCACAGGCGTCGGTCTCTTCGGGCTGCTGCCGGCACTACAAAAGGAATATCGATTAGGTATAGAGGGTAGAAATATGATGGCATTAGTTCGAGGAGTCAAGGACATTACAGAATACCTTAAACTTTGAGTCATGACGTAACTCGACGGCCACTCCTTTCTTGACCTCCTTGTGCCTCCATCCATGTTTGACGTACGTGTCAAATGCTCTAGGTGATTCAAAACAATTAGCATCGAACTGTCGTTTCCTTTGTGAAGAAGAAAGAATAGGCATGGACGAAGTAGAAAGTTTTGGTACTCACTCGTCGAGTAGACGCATGATGTCCACGTACCCTTGCTTGTGCGCGTCAGTGCTACGCCTCATGGAATCAAGGTACCATACCTTATTCCACTTCGGCACGATCACGAGGAGGATCCAATGGCTTCTGGTTATACGATACGAAGTTACTATATGTTTAGCCGTCGAACCATGAGAATTTGCAAAGGATGTGGCTTACCCGATGTTATAGGCAACCTGGATGTAATCTCGTGCGGAGTACTCATGGAGTAAATGCACGACGTAATCCCGCACCATGCTCTTATTTGACGCGATGCATTGGGCCGAGATCAAATGTGGGTCGCCGAACCCCACAGAGTTCTTAAGCTTTCTTCTTTCGCTAAGATCAATCATGTATCTGAGTACAGGAGAAGAACAACTTACATTGTAGGCATTTAGCGGTGATAAAACAAATAGGTGCTGTGTTGTAAGGACTTACAGCATGAAGCATCTCATGAGACTGGCGTCCAGCTCACGGAAGTGCATCATGTTGAAGATGTCCGAGAAATCCACGGGAAACATATTCCCTTAGCGATGCTTGAAATGTTCCTCCTCGAAGTAGACTACGACGCCGAATCTTGTATCTCGGAACGGCCTGTTCGACATATCGAGATAATGGTCATGAAGCGTCTGGCAGGCTACGCCCAGGTTCACGTTAGCGTCAACCAGAGGTTGTCCCGCCACGTGCTGGCGAGCTACCTCCGCTAAAGGATACTCCACATCAGCCGCCTATTTTGAAGCAGACTTCTTGGCTTTGTATACTTTCAGCTTGGATGTGGCCCCTTGACTCTTCGTTCGAACACGGCTTGGCCGTGAGCTCTCCACTGGTGGTAGTGCCAAGAGTTGAGGGGGGTAGCGAACAACGTGGAAGCTCGACATGTGGCAGGCTCGGCAGTGGCTGAGGAAGGACGAGCTGCCTCGAAACCTCCGGCGGAGATCGAGTAACCACCGGTGAAAAGCTGAGCATCCCTTGATCCGGCGAGCATGGAGGAACGGACGGTGCGCTCGATGCTGATTCCAGGACTATGTCCTTCTTCGGCCACTGGACGAACGACCCGACCGCGTCGATTAGCAACTGCATCTCATCAGATTCTCGCGCGTTCGGCAATGGACAGTTAGCGAAGGTCTGGTTGATTGACTCGACCTGCACTCGCGCGAAGCCTGGCGTTAACGGGACACCGTGTATCACCGTTCCAGGAGCAGATGGCCAGACCTGACCGTACGTGGCGTCCATCGAGAAGTTCGTCGTAGCGAACTGTATCTGCATCTTGCACCGCGTCGGACCCCCAATCTGGTCGACGGGAGAACAATCCTCTGCACCCAAGGCGCAGCTACTGCGGCGGGCACCCGGGCTAATTGCGACTAGCGCCCTGTCCTGCGGGTACTGTGCTGAAAGCCTCTCCTCCATCGCCCTCATTCTCTCCTCAAACTGCACCTCAAGGGACGATTGTATCTCCGCTTTCATCTGCTCGGCTCTTGCTCGTTTCCTCTGCCGACGTGCCTCCTGCGTGTCCCCGGTGAAGGCTTTACTCCATGTTGTGAGATTACCGAAACCCCTGGTGCGTCCATACGGCTCTCTGGTGCCGATGGCCTCGGAGAGTATGTCTTTCTCCCGGCTTGGCACAAACGAGCCTTGAGATGCCTGCTCATTAAGCCCCACCATCCTCTGATAGACCTCCTCGTCTCCAGGGTTTCTCCAGACGCGTTGACCACGAGGATCCACCTTCGTCCTCGCCCTGCACCAGTCCCGGATTCGGCTGTCGCTGAAATCCGAGAACACCGGCTGCTGACCGTGCTTCTCCGCTTCCTCGTCCTCCTTCGCCCACTTCTTCTTAGCACCGACGTACCCTAAGGTGCCGAGAAAATGCAGGTGCTTGTTCCTCCTGGCTAGCTCTTGCCCCTTCTGGCTATCTGTCTGGAACTCTTCGGACGACTTCAGGGCGCAGAACTCCGTCCAATCTTCTTCGGAGACATCCGGGTATGCCTGGCAAGGTGACTTCTCTTGCTTCAGATAGTCTCTCACCAGTCTGTGCTTGAAATTCCTCCAGCACTTCCCAGCCGTCAATATGGTAGCTCGGTAAAATTCGGCTTCGACCTCTTCCGGGTACATGAAGGAGCCCTTCACTTCCTCAAACAGGGATCTTCGCTCCTCCCGTGTCAGCTCACCCCAATCGGCGAGGGTGATCCTAACCCTAGAACGGGCGACCACCCCGCATAACATCCTCCACTTCTTCCGGGTTTCTTCCGGCTCAGGAACTCCGGTCACCGGATCCAAGCTTTGAACCACCCATCTACCCTTCATACGACCCGATGGCTTCCTTGGTTTGCGAGAAGCCTTTCCTGACGATATCGACGGTCTTGGCGACCCCGATGGCGATACCATAGGGGAGGACGACCGGGAGTTCGTCTCTATTCGAGTAGCATCAGCATAACCAATTCAACATGACAAATACGGAAAGGCACATGATTGCTTGACTACCACATGGCATATATATATATATAAGGCTAACATGCTATTGCGAGAATCAACAGAACCACATATTACATCAAGTTTCTCTGGTTTCAGGCAGGCAGATATATGGATATGAGAGTACGTATAGAAGAAATTACCCATATTTTCCTATGGCTGTTGAGAAAGAGTAGTTGGATGGACAAGAATTATGTAATCTAACTAGGTTTTTTCCAATGAAAGTTAGCAGAATTCCTACTATTTTTTTTAAATAACCATGTACAAAAAGGTCTCTACATAAGCGTCAGTTTCTGTTTTGGGACCTGAACACAGCTTGAAAGCCTATGTTTCACAGCTTTGGCCAACAAAACTAATATGAAAAGATCAAACGTGCATGGCTATCATAGCAAGCCTCTCTTATCCAGTACATCCTCCATTCTAATCCATTTGCATTCTATTAGAAGAAGTTCATTCCTTTGGTAATTTACAGGTTTGCTGCGGTGAAAAGATTAAATTGACCTACTTGGTTGTGAAGAAACCTATGTAAAGATGGGTACTGAGTTGCCAACCCATTTTTCCATCAAAGTTGTTCTAAGAAATCTCTCGTGAAGACAAAGTAAATCGCATATGTTGGTAAGCACTCAGTTATCATGGAATTTGATAACCATGTCAAGACCATAAGAAACCAGTATTACAGAAGGACCACTAGTTAAGGTATAAGCAGCATGACTACAAATTACCAACATGCAAGGACTCTAAGCAATGAACAGTTGGCTTATGCAATGAAGAAATTCAGTGTACCTAATACTGGGATTACAATCAGAAGCAATGTCACTTATGCACATTCATCAAACACAATTGAAAACTGAATACTACAGAGAGAAAAATTGTAGATGGAAATGAAACCAGTTCATGTGTTTGAGTACTCTTGGGCTGCGACTCCTACCTTGCGGTTCTAGGAGGAGGAGAGGCCGGCGGTGGTGGTCGGGGAGGAGCTCGGGAAAGCCGCCGCTCGGGGGACGCCGCCGCTCGGGGCAATGGCGCCACTCGGGGGAAGCCGCCGCTCGGGGGAGGAGCCCGCGGTGCTCCGGGGAGGCGGCCGCGTTGCTCGGGGTCAGAGGCGGCGGTGCTCGAGGGCAGCGGTGCTCGGAGGAGGCAGCGCTGGACGGGGGCGGCGGCGCTAGGGTCGGAGGCGACGCGCTGGTGAATGCTTGGAGTTAATGCGCGCGGGTGAAGGCAGTTTGAGTTTTTTATATGGGACATATCGGAGGCGGTTAAACCGATCTGACCACCTCCAATTACGAATAAAGGAGGCGATTACGTGAATCTGACCGCCTCGGATACGTATATATATCGGAGGCGGTTACTTTCATCTGACCGCCTCGGATATATATATATCGGGGGCGGTTACTTTTATCTGACCGCCTCGGATATATATATATATCGGAGGCGGTTCCTTTTATCTGACCGCCTCGGATATACATATCGGAGGCGGTTTTTTAGGTATAATCGCCTCAGATATAGATAAAGGAGGCGGTTGGTAAATTCTAACCGCCTCGGATAGGTTTGCTAAACTTTCTGCACAATTCAGTTCACAGTTTTAGAATTAACAGCAAACAGATATAACATCACAAATACAACACCAATATAACATCACATATACATTGACAGCACACAGATATCAACAACATAAATACATCACTGTTTGCACATACATGTTTCTTGCATGTTCAAACCAACAAAATCAACACTTCCTCAAAAAATGTCATGAACATCTCAAAGGATTGCATTGCTTCAAAGGTTTGCACAACTCTACAACCTTTACCATGAACATCCCAAATATATATATCACCATTCTACAACCTTTGCATGTTTCAACCAACAAAATCAGCACTTCTCAAATTATCTTCACTTCCTCATCCTTTTCTTCCTGAGAGGCATTCCCTCTTCGAACTCTAGTCCTTCTTGATGATCTTGACGTGCGTACACCGCTTCGTTTGGTTCATCAGTAATCGGGTCTCTAATGCTATTTGCATCGGAGGTGCATCTTCAAAGACCTTGTATTCGTCCTCATCCACCACTCCCTGAACTCCCACAATCTTCCTTTTATTCTGTAGGGCAATATGAAGATTTTTCTTCGTCGGGTCGGTCACGTAAAACACTTGGTGAGCTTGATTGGCTAGAATGAAGGGGTCATCTTTGAATCCAACACGTTGGAGGTCTACTGTTGTGAAGCCGTACTTATCGACCTTCGTAGATTGCAGATTGACCCAACGGCAACGGAATAATGGGAATTTGAAGTACACATAGTCCAACTCCCAAATATCCTCGATGAACCCGTAGTACCAGCTCCGTTTACCGCTCATGTCAGAAGCCTCTATGCGGACCCCACTATTTTGAAATGTGCTTTTGTTATCTTGATCTCTAGTGTAGAATGTGTATCCGTTAATGTCATATCCTTGCCAAGTGACGACTTCGAATGTTGGGCCCTTCGCGTACCAGGTTAGAATGTCGCTAGAGGCACCTAAACGAAGACGCTCCTGGAACCACTTGTTGAATTCTTTGTTATGCTCTCTCGTCCTCCACGCATCGGTTCTATCTGGATGCTCCCGCCTTAACTTTGCCCTGTGCTCGTCCATGTACGGGGCAATGGCGGTCATGTGTTGCAGCACTGTGAAATGGGCGAGAGCGTGACCACGTTGATCGGTCGTTATTGATTTCTTTCCGATGGTCCCAACACCATCAAGCCTGCCGTCGTGTCGAGAGCGTGGAATGCCAATTGGTTGGTTCGACTCCATGTAGTCAACATAGAACTCGACCACCTCCTCCGCAGCGTAACCTTCGACAATGCTTCCCTCCGGTCGATACCTGTTTCGCACGTAGTGCTTCAAGATTCCCATGAATCTTTCGAACGGGTACATGCTCCGAAGGAAGATGGGCCCGCACATCTTGATTTCGTGGATGATGTGGACGATGAGATGCACCATTATATCGAAGAAAGAGGGGGGAAATACATCTCTAGCTGACAAATAGTCTCCGCTGCCGCTAACTCCAGATCATCTAGTTCGAACACGTCCATCATCTTCTGTGAGATCTTGTTGAAGAAGAAGTAGAGGTTGGTGATTGATTCTCGGACGTTAGGCGGCAGAATATTCCTGATTGCAATTGGGAGCATCTGTGTCATCATGACATGGCAGTCATGAGACTTCATGCCGATTAGTTTCAAGTCCTGCATCGAGACGAGCCTCTTGATGTTGGCGGAGTAGCCCGACGGAACCTTCACGCCATGCAAGAAGTTGTAAAACTCGGTTCTCTCGGCCTTGGATAAAGTGTAACAGGCAGGGGGGATGTATGTCTTCCCGTTAGGCAGTAGTACAGGCGCCAGCTCTGGCCTGATTCCCATGTCAACCATGTCAAGTCGGGCCTTGACGCCATCCTTCGTCTTGTCCTTCATGTTTAGCAGTAGACCCAACACGCTGTCACAGACATTCTTCTCTATGTGCATCACATCGATACAGTGCCGGACGTCTAGATCCTTCCAGTACGGTAGGTCCCAGAACACCGATCGCTTCTTCCAGTAGCGGACTCATCTGCGGCCTTCTTTTTCCGACCCTTTCCCAGCACGACGTCGACATCATTAACCTTCTCAAAAACCTCTGCACCGCTTATTGGCCTTGGTTTCGCACCGTTCTCCGTTCTCCCGTTGAACTGTGACTTCCACCTCCGGTAACGGTGCCTTACAGGCAGGAACCGCCGGTGACCCATGTACACGACTTTTCCGTAATTCTTGAGACTTAGGCTCACGGTATTCTCCATGCATATGACACAACCTTTGTGTCCTTTCACCGTCTGACCGGAGGTGTTGCCGAGAGCGGGAAAGTCTTGGATTGTGCAGAACAGCATGGCCCGCAGAGTGAAGTATTCTCTTTTGTCCGCATCCCATACCTGCACTCCTGTGTTCCATAGTGTTTCTAGATCATCCATCAACGGTTAGAAATACACGTCGATGTCGTTACCAGGTTGCTTAGGCCCTTCGATAAGTACGGACATCATAATATACTTCCGTTTCATACAAAGCCAGGGAGGTAGGTTGTACATACTGAGAAGTACGGGCCAGGTGCTATGTCGGCTGCTCATGTTGCCAAATGGATTCATTCCATCCGTACTCAGCGCAAACCTTACGTTCCTACTTTCCGCAGCGAATCGGGGATACTTCCTATCGATGTTTCTCCACTGGATAGCATCGGCAGGGTATCTGAGCTTTCCATCGGACGTCTTCCGCTCCTCCTCATGCCAGCGAAACAGTTTTGCTTCCTTTGGGTTTGCAAACAAACGCTTCAGGCGCGGGATTACAGGCAGGTACCAAGCAACCTTCGCAGGAGTCCCCTTCGTCGCCTCGACAAATTCGTCAGCTCCTTCTACTCCAATCTTACCCTTGTACCGAGAAGTCTTGCACACAGGGCATGAATGTAGCTTCGCAAACTCTTTCCGGTATAGGATACAGTCGTTCCGACATGCATGTATCTTTTCAACTTCCAGTCCCAACAGACAAAGCACCTTCTTCACTCTGTATGTGTTTATGGGTAACTCATTCCCCTCCGGAAGCATGTCACCTAGGAGGCCCAACAACTCGTTGAAACTCTTGTCGGACCAACTGTTGCTCGCCTTCAGCTTCAATAGTTCAAGCACGGCATATAACAAAGTGAACTTAGCCTTGCATCCTGCGAATAGCGGTTTCTCCGGGGCCCCCATCAAGCCTAAGAATTGTTCGTACTCTCCCTCGGTTTCGTGCGCTTCGAAATCACGCAGCATCTGTTCCAGCTCAGGCATTGAGTCGGGATCATCGGACCTCTCATGGTGTGAATCACAACCGATATCAAATGGCATATCGGTTGCTTCTTCATTGGCACAGATCTCATTATCTGATACTACGGCTTCATCTTCACCGTGCTTGGTCCAAGTTGAATACCCTTCCATAAAACCTCTCTTGAAGATGTGGTACTCAATATGATAGAGCTCGAAAGTCCTTATGTTACCACAGTCTACGCATGGACAATACGTGTCAGCTCTGCCCTCTTTCAATATGTCCGCCTTGGCAGCTGCCATAAATGCTCTCACTCCATCTCTATACGCCTCTGTGTTGCGAGCTCCGTACATCCACGATCGATCCATCTAAGCCGTGCATGTGGAAAGTTGAAATTTTAGTTCAAAATATGAAGTGCATCGACTTCGTGACATTAGTTTATCATTACTTCAATTACTAACCTAACTGAATTATCAAAATAATTACTAACCCACTTAACTAACTAATATAAATAACTAACCGTACTAATTGACTAATATAACTAAGCTATATGCGTCGACTCTCTTCAATTACTAATGTATAACTAACCAAATTAGCACTTCTTGCATATGAAAATTAAATAAGCCACAAAAATAAATCCATCATTAATTATTTTTCTTTTTACCCACAAAATTCCTTAAACATTTCAATACCTTAACACATCTTGCAATGCACTGAACCATATGATAATTCAAACATCTCTACCGATCTAATTATGATCATATAATTGTATATTCTCAATGTCCAATAAACAAAGCAAAATCATCAAATTATTGGATGAATTGAATCAAAAACTATGCACTAACCTTTGGTAAGCAACAAAGAAGTATTATCTCCAACTATACTTTTCCAAATGTAACTTCTCCACCGAAGAATCGCTAGAAAACAGCTCAAAAAATCGCTAGCAAATCGCCACATTCAAAACATATCTACCTACTGGTCGTCTGTCTGCTCGCGCAGCACAATTAATACTGTGAATCATATTGGAGGCGGTTAAATCCATATAACCGCCACCGCCTCGGATATTACATATATGAAGGCAGTTATATATCAGAAAACCACTTCGGATATGTACTAACATATCCGAGGCGGTTGACAATATATAACCGCCACGGATAACGACCACCTCCGAGGCGGTCATAAATAAGTAACCGCCTCGGATAACATTGGAGGCGGTTACTTATTTCTAACCGCCTCGGATGTGGTCGTTATCCGTGGCGGTTGTTCCCGGACTCGTTATCTGAGGCGGTTTTTTCATACTAACCGCTTCCGACGTTTCTTATTCGTGGCGCTTCTACTTAACCGCCTCGGATAAGGCGCCTCGTATAAACGATTCTGTACTAGTGTGTCTTACTCAACGAGAATTGATAAATTGAATATTTTTATTGTAGAATTGTTGAAACATGAAGAGAAATAGAGACACTGTATCTCTTTTTTCGAAAACATGCAACAAAGAAGATTGCTTCTTCCTCATCTCCTTCCGCAGGTGTGGCTATGGTAGTGTAAACTTTTTTATGCAAATTTTAGACTTATTATGGATTTTAAGAATGTTCGTAAGATCTTATTAATCTATTTGTATTGTGTTTTTAGTAGATTATATACTTATATATTGGCATCTCATATTTATGGTATAAAAAAATTTGTATCAAATTGGTCCACACTTGTTTAAAATCTTAGGTCCGGTACTATGCAATACCAATGCTGCCTAAGTCAAAAGTTGAATTCATACTTGGTTTCTAATACAGGTGAAAAGAAAGATTGAACATTTTAAACTCTAGAGTGTACCTTTCACATGTAGAGAAGCTGTTGCATTTTGCTCGACGGAAGATAACAAGCAACAAAACACGACAGAAATAGAGAATTTACAGCGAAAACAGAAGAGTAAAAAGGTGTGTACGTATATACCAGCCGTAGGAAGGCCTGGCATGATGCTCACGGCCGAGCGACGTCGAGCAATGTCCTGCATGCGTCGGCTACCGCAGCAGTACATGCGCGGCGTGCCTTGACGCGGCAACCTGTATATGGTATCATGCGCACACGAGCCATGCTCTCTTTGCTACTAATCACCCATGAGCATCGGAAATAAGCCCGGAAGACGGAGACGTTTCGTTCGGATAAAATAGGAATAAAGAGAGAAAAGGAAAGGAGCACACGGTTTGAAATCAAGTGCGATTGAACGGGTTAAGCCAAATATTGCACGACGTGGTATAACAAAGTTTTTCTTTTAATTTAAATCGTTATAATTTGGTCTTACCAGATAGATAGTCTAGATCAAATTTTTTTATTAATGTAAAATAATTTTAAAAGTTTGTAACTAATATAGCAAGTAAAGTAAGGTAATAGATAGATAGATATATAGAGAATATATTTAAAAAACGTGATTTGACTCGATGTCCTGTACATAGTAACTGTACCTAGTCCGCCCCTGTGACGAGAAGCGGCACCACTCGTGCATGAGTCGCTCTCCGTACGTGTATGAGCGCGTGCAAGGCGCCAAGAAGCGACAGCGCGTGTCGCCGACCGGACGCGGCCGTGAGCGCCCTGTCGTGCAGGATAAATTAGAGGGATCTGATCAGCTGTTAAGTTCATCTTTCGAGAGTAGCAGTTCCCACCGCCTCAATTGGACTGACGAGTGCCTACAGATAGCTAGCTACAGCTACGGATAAGGTATTATGTATAATTGTACATCCAGCAACAGGATATGTATACTCTGATCTGAGTATATTTCTGTTCAAATTTTCTGCTGTATCTGTTGACAAATTATCAATTGCATGTAACTGCACAATATATACAGTTGAACATGATTCTCTGCTGTTGTGTCGATTATAACTAAATTCTGGCGATATATAAGGGTGATAGTTGGCAATTAAGGGTTCAAGGAAAGATTGATTGCACAGAAATTTTCCCGTTTTATTATATCGACCGTTCAATTAATTTCCAAAATGAGTGGTGGTTGTGACGACAGGAATAAATGAAGCATGATGTTTGATGAACTGGTCGATCGAGACTAACTAGCTAACCCGACTAAATTAATTGTGTAAATCAGAATAAATAAATTAATGAGAATATTTTCTCCATTCACCTGTAGATACTTGAGGCATAGATAACATGACAAAGATCGATCCACAAACATTGCATGCACAGACTAGAGATGCGAACAACTTCTAAGTAGGAATATCGCATATCTATCTCACATGTACGTACTAGCATGGAGACTCTCAACAAGAAAATGATCAACATGATTAGGTAGACGTACCCATTATTAGAAGAAGATGACGCCATGTAGATGGTGATATAGTCAACGTCATGTATGAAGATGTAGAAGAGATCCCAGACGAAGTAGACGAATTCCTGGTGTCATAGAGGAGGTCCTAGACAGCGTATAGGAGGTCTTGATGTCGTAGAGGAGGTCCTGAGGATGTCATGGACCAATGAGTAGTCACGCCGAGTACTCCCCAAAAACCTTATTCGTCTCCACTTGGCGCAGGCTCGCGAGGAATGAACGGTTTCGGAGGCCTGCTCTCCTATCCACTAGTGCATGCCAATGCGACGAGGCAGAGTAACCTAGAAGCAGTGCAAAACAAAAGAATAAGGCAATGGATAGAGAAATGGAGAGTGTTGTAGTTTCTCTACGTAGTGTGCGAATCTTCTTATAAAGCCCATGGCTAGGTAAGACAAAAGTCACCGGAGGAGTTACATATAATAACAGTTACGCCTGATTGTTTCTTTTTATGATAACTGCCATGATAACGCTTGAGTGTTAATTTACCCGTACCAGCAAAGCGAAACTCCAAAATCTCGAGTACACACGCCCATCCCATGTCCACGCCACGCCATGCGTGTAGGCGTGGCAAGGCGAGTGAGCGTATGTGTATAATCACTTCTTCTAATGCTACAAGGAGGTGTTACACACAACATCTTATATGTTAGTATCTTTCTACCTGTACTAGCAATATGTACTGAACACCTTACAGATGTCTTGCAATGTAATGTGCCTTCAGGATTTGTCTAGGAATTATTTATGTGGGCCAGAACCCAGTATTTGTAACAATCATTGTTCTTATTCTTGATTGTTCTCGAGGAGAGATGAATATTTGTCAGCAACAAGTATGCTAAAAGGGGTAATGGTTTTTTCGTTGGATGATTAAAAGACAGAGACCAAGTGATTTTGAAAGCACTACTACATAATGGGTCAGCATAGACCCCTCATCACAGGCAATTATCAAAAAACCTCATGTGGTGAATCATATAGTAGGCGGTTCGCAAGAAGACCCGCCTGGGTTAACTCCAACGATTTTATGGCTTAGAATCCAATAGGTCCAAAGAACCATAGATTTTAGGAAGATATTGCATATCCATTTGATATTGGTGATCTAAGGTTATTGATTGGTTCAAAATTGAATAATTTGGTAGATCTAGCTTGGTGAAGAGAGATAATGTAGATCTAGAGTTTGGTGTCTGGAAAATTGTATTCTTTTTTTATTTTGAGGGTATTAGTTGGTTGTATTGTACTATACTAAACATGTTACTAGCTATTTAGGGTGGCAAAAAGATAGAATTGTGGATAAGTTAGATATTATGAAAGAGAGAAATGTAGCGTATATGAATAATTCATTATTTAAAATTGATTTATCTTGTTCATGGTTTAAGTTCTACTTCTCATAAATAGATATTGTAATTCTTAGTAGTTTGTATGAAATGAAATATTGAGAATCATTTGATATAGTCAAAACCCACATATTAATGACATGATTAATTAACCTTTATTTATTAATCAAGTCTTATATCAAGTTGTACTTGTTAGAAATACAAAATTTCATTATTGGTATCTTATATATTTGGTAAATAGCAACCTTGTGAATTAAATAAAATATAGGTAATTATTCTTTACATATAGTCAAAACTGACATATTAATGATGGTACTAATTAATATTGTATAAATTAATTTACTCTTGGTAGGTATTTTGTGTCATAGACATATAGTAAACCTCAACATTTAACACGAATTAAATTTTTTTATGTGTCGCGTACACGGACTAAAGCTCGATGTACGATGGTAACTGCTTAAGTGAAGAGTATTTAATGGCGTGTCAAATTTCATAAGAGCTGCAGAAGAGGGTAAGTTGAATAGAGAGAAATAATATATTTATTTTCCATGCAAAGACTGTGAAAATCTACATATATTTCACAACTCAGAGCAAACCTAAGATCACCTGATTCATAGGGGTTTTCGTAGAGCGTGGACAAGCCATGGTGAACAGATGTGGCAATAACGACATTGTCGAGGAAGAGAATTATATGGTGAATGATGTCGATTCTGATTCTGACAAAGATACGTCGCCAGATAATTGTGACCATCTGGATGAGATGCTGTACCATGCAGAAGGGTACCGCGATATGCAGGAGTATGAGAAATTCAAGGTCTTGATGGGGGACTCGGAGAATCTTCGTTTCCAAGGAATGCAAGGTGAAGTACACGAAGTTGTCATCCTACTTGAACTGCTGAAATTGAAGACAAGCAATGGGTGGTCTGACAAGAGTTGCACGGAGTTGTTAGATGTCGTAGCGGACATCCTTCCGGAGGGAAACGAGTTGCGCACAAGCACGTAGAAAGCCAAGAAGATTATTTGTCCCTTGGGAATGAAAATACAACGAATACATGCTTGTCCGAACGATTGTTTCCTCTTCCATAAAGAGTACGTAGGCCTCCATATATGCCCGGTGTGCAAGTCATCCCAATACAATCAAGCAGATGTGGATGAGGTGGAAGAGGTGACGAAAGGGACTCTAGCTAAGGTCATGTCATATGCGTATAATTCTCGTTTAAAGCATCTATTTGCGAACCCGAAGGATGCAAAATTACTAGATTGGCACGTCGAGGAGCGCGAGAATGATGGAAAGCTTATATACCATGCTGATGTCATCCATTGGAGAAACATCGATAGGAAATTTAATGAATTCGGCAGGGAACTAAGAAATATTAGGTTTGGACTGAGCACGAATAGAATGAATCATTTTAAAAACATGAGCAACCATCATAGCACTGTGAGAATCCTAGTTTTAAGAGGTAGTCGGAAGAGACGTGAGGTGAAGGTTAGTCAACTTGCTGTTGAGTTGACCGAGTTCTACTGAACCACGTCGTAAGCTAGGTTAAGAGGGGGAAGTTGTACTATACATTCATATCATACAGGAATTCATCTCAAGTATATCATACACATGCATATACAATGGAAATTGAAACTTTATTAATTGAAAAGGATAATACAAATGTCTTGGTACAACATTGTTACAAGAGGGAATAAAGAGGAAGAAATGAAATTACATGAATAAGTTTCTATCTATACATCAATATCTAATCTAAGCTTCGACCATCAAGCCATAGTTGGAGCACTGAGTGTTAGGGGAGATAATCTTCGAAAATGTTTGTGAAGTCCGAGGTCAACGAATATATGCATTCGGGACCGTAGGGACCTCACAAGTTGTTGTCGGAGGCAAAGTTTTTGAAAACGATGTTTTGAAATATATGTGGTTCCACCGGCACAATTTCTCCTACATCCACAGGTTTTAGTTGCGGGGGCAAAATAATACCCGAATTGGAACCTAAATAAATTTGAGTTTCAAAAATGTCCGAGGGCCACGTGGCTAAGACCTCATTGGACAAATCTATATGTGGATACTTGTATATGGAGAAAAGAGGTGAGAAGAAAAAAATACATTTTATTTTCCTATACTACATTGCCTCCATTGGTTTTTCATTTGGAAAAGTTTTGAAAACCAAAATGAACAGATAAGGCAAAGTGTTGAGATAAGACAACCCTTCATCGTAGAATTATCCAATAGCCACAAGAATTGGCCAAAGATAACTTAGAAGATAAGTCAAGCTAAGGCTTAGCACCATCCGACCTTATAGGCAGCAGGAGGTGGCAGTGTACCCATCGAATAAGGCTCTGTAGAAATAGGGGCAAGCCAATTTATACAACAGCACAGTGTGATAGCAATAGCAATCAACAAACACCATCGAAACCATCATTCTCAGGAGCTAACCAAGAACCATAGCATAGCATCAGCCACCACATAGAAGCTGAAGGAATAGAAGACCACGAAGAGGAGCACCAAGAACCAATCTCAAGAACTGTGACCACCACAACAGGACAAGGACCAAGGAGCATCAAGATTAGCTGAGGAGGAGCAGCATAGGAGAGAAGAAAGAAGGCCCCAACTAGAAGGAGAAACCAGCAAGCTTAGGAGGTCTAGGCTTACCCTTGTCCAAATCAATACAAGGTAAGGATCATGGAAAACACATAACCTCACATATGCACGCATAAAAGAATTAGCATAATAGTAAGGACCATCAGTTAGATTTCCTCATCGGGTTTTTCCTTAGGCAAATAGTGCAGTAGATTTGTTCTTATCGAATCCTTTAAGCTCCTTTCTCATTTTTTTTCTTAGAAAAACATCATAGTGTATATCAAGGCAACTAATAGGCAACATTGTAGTATATCTATTCTTATCAGTTCTGCTGACAAATATTCCAATGCAAAACATCAGCATAATTTAGCCAAAGAATCAAGAGTAGTATTTGCTCTTCAGTTTGATAAACTGATATAGATATAAGTTTAATGGAGAAAATAGAGAACAACTAAGACCAGCTAGTATCTGTTCTTTCAAATTTGTTATTCCATAAGGAAGTTCACCTGGTTAGAATACTCAGCCATGATTAGCAAACTGAGTTAGGACCAAACCATCGAATCTGGATTAATCAACTAATCATTCATCTAGAAATGATTAAGTTAGAAAAGGCATAAGCACATATACAGGAAGAATAGACCATTGGATCAAGCATAGGTCTAATTCTTAGGGGCTAAGCAAATGATAACCGACTTAATCATTCACAATCATGATATCCCAGACCATTTAGGTATTCCAAAAAATGGCATGAACAATTGCACAAGAACTAAGCGAGAGGTAGGCCGACGAGACAAAGAGTGGCGGAGCACCGGTGTTAGCACGGTATCGAGCCAAGGTGGCGACGGCACCAAGGGCATCGGCAGCACGAGTGCGCAAGAGGGAAGAAGAACCTAGCAGACGGTAGCGCCTGGGCAGGATTAGTGAAGCCAGGGGTAAGAAGGGGCACCGGAGCGGGCCTAATGGGCCAGCCAAAGATTGGTAGGCAGATCAGGGAGAAATATTTTCTTCTTTAAAAAATAATAAATAAATAAATAAAATAGAATGAAGATTTAATTATTTCTTCCTTTTTCATTGAAGCAGAAAACAAAGTCAAATTCAATTATTTTTCTTTTCATGTAAGAAGATGTCACGTCCCCATTTCCAAGTACATGTTTATTGTGTGCATCATGGCATTCACGCATAAGTCAAACTTGAGAAGAATTTTAAAACTTTTAAAAATGCTGAAGAAAACCCTAAATCTCACATAAGGATATAAAGTGAATTTCATTTTTGAGATAAGTTCTTAAAATAAAGTGCTCCGTAATTATTTTAAATAGTGCAATATGATTTTAGAAAATTGTAAAGATTTTTCAAAAGTTTCTAAAGTCAATTTGCACAAGTTTCTAAAGCCAATTGAAATTATTTAGAGGAAAAAGAAGCAAAAGAAGAAAAAAGAAAAAGAAAAACCCTAAACCCCCCTCCCCCTGGACGGGCCTTCCCCCCTTCTGTATGGCTACCCTCTTTCGCTAATGGGCCCACCTAGCCCATTTCTTCCCAAGCCAACCTGCGTCCGCTCGGCCTGCTACCTTTCCTCTCGGCCCACTTCAACCGGCCTGTCCCACCCCGACGCCCCTCATCCCTATCCAGCCGTCTCTCCCTCACCTTATCCTGTCGCCACCAATAGCTTGGGTGCAGCCCCGTGGTGAGCTCTCCGACCACAAGCGCCTCCTCCTACTTTGGACCAATCGACACCCCTCTCTCGCTCGGGCCGAACACCTCCCCGTCCTCTCTCTCTTTTGGCACCCAACCACCGGAGCACCACCGCCTCCTCTTAACCCCGAGCGCCGCCGCCCGAACGCCGTCATAGCCGCCGCTCCACCGGTCGCCTTCTGAAAGAGCATCTAGGCCCCCAAATTGGTTTTGATGGTTAATGGCAACTCAAACTGGAATCTAATGTTTACAGTGAGTGTAAGCAGGATGAATAGGTTCCAGGAAGAATAGTCATCCAGGAAAGGATGACCACCCAAAAGTACAAAGGTAGTTTCCAGGATAAGGAGATAGCTGCGCTAGGCAGCTGTGCCACAGCTGTGAAGAAGCTGGTGCTGTGCAAGGAGTTGCAAGCAAGGTGATGGTGGCTTGATGCGTCAAGGGCCGTGACTGCAGTTGGTGAAAGGTAAAGCCTAGGCTTGCTAGTTTTCTTGAGTCCTTAGGAATCACCCGTACTATCAAGAGGGACGAAGCAGCAATGATCTTTGGAAAGTTCCTTATGCTCAATGCTTAGAGTGTTGGACAGTGGCACTGATGCCTTGAGGTCAGTGGCCTTGTAACAACAGTTTAAGTCTAATGTGAAACTGGTTTGTGCTAGTACTTTGCAGTGCTAGCTGTCTAAAACCCTAGAGCCAAAGTCATCTGTGTGACACGGCTGTGTCACAGGTGACACTACCTCAGGAAACATCATCACTAACGGGCTCAAAATGGCAATCGCTCATGGGTTCGGAGCCCGTCAGTAACCTCCTGTCAGTGGAAGTTATACTTCTACTGACGGGCGGAGGACCCGTCAGTAGATATAGACTTTCACTGACGGGTGCATCCGGCCCGTCAGTGGAAAGTCTTCCATGCGCTGCCCGGGTGGTATCCTGAGAGGACTTTTACTGACGGGCGTGGAACATGCGCCCGCCAGTGATAACTCTTTCCTCTGACGGGTTCGTGGCCTGTGCCCGTCAGTGGAAGTATTTTTATACTTTTTTTTAACATTTCTGAATAGCATATATAGCAATTAATATGACAAAAATTAAGCATATATAGCATTTAATATCACAAATATGAAGCACATATAGCAATTAATATCACAAATATTAAGTACACATATAGAAGCAAGTTTACAACGAATTAAAATGACAAACAAATGAATTTAACAATGTTTATTTTCACTAGCCCTACTCTAGGTCTATAACGCTTGGCTAGTACTTGCAGGGCGGCGGTAAGCGGGTAATTGGACTCCCGCGTAGAAATGACCACTTGGCCGAATGACTTCGTTGTTGACAACGTCCGCGAAGGTCTTCTGGATGCGGGCAAAGTCCTTCCTCCAGTTGTACTTATCGTCGGCCAGGTCGTGTATGAAATTATTGAATTGATCCTGGAATTATTGAATTGATCCTGGCTCCATTGCGGGTTGTGGGATATGACGAATGCGTCTATGTGAGCGCAGACGTAGTAACCACATGTCACACTGCCTTCTGGCTGTTGCCTGCAAGGGAAGTTGAATTTGTGGATCAGCTTTTTGCTCTTGCATTCTGCTCCTCCCCCTCGCAAGTTGTATTCCCAAAAAGCGGCTTTCAGAACTTCCTTGATTTCTAAGTAGTCTCGCTTGGCACTTCTTTGGAAATCAAAATAGTATATCATTCTTGAAGGCTTGTGGATGACAATGAGGATCCAGTGGTCGCTGCGTAAAAGGTAACGAAGGAATATAAACAGACGGGGAGACGTCCTTCAGAAAAGCAAACTAGGCACGGTAGTAAGTAACTTATGGGGGGCTGTAGGGCATGAGTACGTAGTCCTTGTCCTTATGGTATATCAATGACTCAGTGATGAAATTTATTAGGACCGGCTTCGCTTCTTGTACATAGTACTCATTCATGATGACCGGATCCATTATTCCGAAAGCGCAGTTGGGCAGACGCCTACTCTCTTGGGCTTGATGAAGCACCCATAGCCTAAGGAGCATGGTGTCGAGCCAGAAGAGGTTGAACAACATAAAGATATCTTCAAAATTGATGTTGAAGGTGTCATGCTGTCTCTCCAGGAAGAAACCATAATCTTTTGGCACCTCGACTTTAAAGTGTTGCTCATAATCATCCCGATTCCATAACCTCATCATGATTGTGTCATGGAGAAGTTTCATCTGTGCAGGCAACCTCTGCACCTCGTCATCTGGGGGCAAGGGCTCACCTGCCTCGTACACTACTCGTCAAGGCTTCTTCACAGTTTTGGCAGATGTCTGGAAGGATAGGGCTTTTTTCTTGCTTTCCTTGCTGGCCTCCTTCGCAGTGGTGCCGCCCCGCTTGTGTGCTTTTTTTATTTTCCTCTCCGGCTCTGGAGAGGAGGCCCTCTTGCCTCCCGTCAACGCTTCGCCCACTGCAGCATTGAGCGTGCTTGGAGAGAAGACCTTCTTTCCTGCTGCCTTCGGGTCGTGGTGATGCTTGGAGCGCCTTTCACGGGACGACGAGTCCGTCTTGGGTTGCTCTTCCTCCTGGGACGGAAGGATCGTCGTGTGTTGCTGCTCGGCAAGATCGTCGTCCCGATCATCAAACGAAATGGGCGTATGGCACAGGCCGAGCAGAGACAGGCCGGCTCCGATTGATGGAGAGGGGATGGTTGACGTACTAGGAGAGGACACCCCGGGGATAACTATTTGACCCTTCGGCCAAAGGATATAGTACCCCTTACAGTCTCCTAGCTTCGTGACATCCTCGGGACTGCGATGTCACTGAACTCGGCGACGACGCGGTCCACCTGCACTCTCGCCATGTGGGAAGGTATAACAGCGTTGTGGCATGTCGCGCCCTCTACTATTGGAAAGACTAGGCCGTGTGCAACCGTCTTCTTCACGCCGAGCAAAGGGATAGTGAGGTGGCATTTTGTAGGCCCCTGCATAATAAAGGTACCCATCGTTATCTGCACAATGCTGTGAATTAGAGCCCTCATACAAGTGATTCATGGTGGCGACGAAGCTTACAGTGATGTCTTCGACGGGACTTGGTGACTCGGGGGCAACGTCGGAGGCTGAGGCGTAGCTACTCCATCCAGCAGGATAGGAGCCCTAATGTCCATGAGGATGCACAGGTGGACGAGATGCATCGCGGGAGTCGTAGCCTCTGGACTCTAAAAATTCTTGCACCGCCAGCTTGCCAGCCTCCTGGGCTGCCCTTATCATATCTTGCATAAGAGATGTTTGCCTTCCTCTCCTCCTCTAGCGGGCAGCCTCGTGGTCTTGAGGAAAGACTTCGTCCCATATAGCCCCATTCCCGATCCCTCGGACACACCCAGTCTTCTCCCTCGTTCCTAGAGCCTTCGAGAGACGGTCTTTCCAACGGAGTCCTGGGAGCTCTCAGGCTGCTGGGACAGCTGCCTCTGCAAGGAAAACGGTAGAAGGTACGGGCCGTTAGCGTATTGGAAGCACATATAGTATATTTCAAGAAGACATTGGGTTTAGATTATACCAAACGTTTGAAAACCGCAAGAAGCTCGGGATCCGTGATAATTGGGACCCAGTAGCTGGGTCAGAAACTGTGTGTGCCCTCATCCAAATCTGGGTGCGTTCTTGCTCGATATCGGCGAAAGGAACCAATTTGCCAGCCGCTATCAGCGCGGCGTCCTCTTTGGCCCATATCGGTCTCTTCCCTGGAACACCTCTGCTGCCAAGGTGGTGGGGGAATTTGTTCTTCGTGCGCAGCTCCTTCCCCCGGCAGCTCTTCTCCTTGAATGTGTCACTCTTCTTGTCGGCAACGAACTCTTCCCAGTGTTCGAGTTTTAACTGCAGTTTCGAAATCAGCGTCTAGCAGCTTCGTTGCTTCATATCGCCATGTCCTTAGCGCAGCACACGTGATGCTGTCAGCTTTCCTCTGCACCCTTTCCTTGTCAGCCTCTGGGATAGCGTACTTATCCCACAGCTTGTCGAACAGGACCTTTTTCTGGGCGTCGGTCATTTTCTTGAAGTCCCGGCATGTGTTCCTGACATGCTCACGGACAATATACCCGCAGGTGTTGCTGAACGACCTCGCAGCCTTCTCGGGACTTGCAGGAACACCTGTTGTGCTGACTCGAGTGATGACGAATGTCTCGTTCGTCAGCTGGTTGCCACCTCTAGGGTTGTACTGTCTCTTCGGCTTCTTTGCTGCTGACGACGGCTCTGGCGCTTCCTATTCCTCCGATCCTGACTTGCTAGACTGAGAAGCATCAAACGAGCCAGATGCCGTGGGAGGTGCAGGTGCTGAAGGTACATTCTCCGGCTCGACAGCAGGTTCACTGGCCGGCTCGGGGGCTGTTTGATCGGTTAGGAGCGGGGCATCAATAGGGGCCGCCACATCTGGGGGCACCGCCCTGTCATCATCTACGTGGGCTAGTTCCCGAGTTGGCGAAGAGTCCATTTCCGATATATTAAGAAACTTGAAAAATGAAAACCATGTATCAAAACAAGTAACTAGAAATGAAAACAATGTGTTGTTCTGTTTCAGAACTATCATGATGTGAAGCAAGATAAGTGTCATTTTTCAAATTACAGAGTTGAAAGTCAAAATTATATAGATGATCTCGATAAGATTACTGGGATACTTCAGACCTTAAGATATTTTGCATGTTTTAGGTCGCTAAAATATAACTACACAAGTCCTATATATAGTTGGCACGCACTGGAGCACTCGCTCGCTCTAGTTTTCTTTTCTTTCCATTCTCTCTTCTCTTCTCTTTGTCTTGGCTCCAACAAACTCGATCCTTTCTTACAAAAAAAGAAAACCAACAAACTCGATCCATCCATCGGATCGGATGGGCCGCTGTGGGCTTAGCTGACCCAAAATTCCTAAATACATCAATGATGATGGAGTATGTCACTTCTCTTTGAGTGAACCATATAGCATCATTGTTGATAAAAATGGATTATTATTCTTATAAGCTACTTCCAAGATTAAAAAATTCTTATAAGCTACTCCTCCATGTTGAAATGTTATTAGCTGTCATTGATAGGCAGCTATATATCAGAACTTAACGACAGATCTGACGAAGTAAATTGCATTCATGACATCATTCAATCCTACTGATTCATTCTATTATGTTTACTTAAACAAAGAAAAACTCGATAAATCATATTCTTGTTGACTGACAAGTTTCTCGAGTTGGTGCATCCACCGCGGTGGTCTATCCACACATCAGAGATTAGTACACTCCCTCTCCTCGTCTTCCTCCATCTCTCCCTGTCCCTCTCCCACCCCATCTTCTTCCCCATCCCCCTCGAATACTCACTGCTCTCTAGGAATCAGCAGGGAGAAGAAGAAACGCAAGATAACAATGCAGTCAGATAGAATCAAGGGGATCACGAAACAAATTAAAAATGCTAACTCCTTTCATGATTTTGCTCCTGTAAAAACAATTCACTGAGCAAATCACCGAGCAAATCACCGGCGGACGGGGCGTCGGGGGCGACGGCATGGACGGGAACGCGATGCGGACAGGGTGTCAGGGGCGGTGCACGGACAGGGCATCGGGAGGCGCGGCGCGGGGGCTTGGGGCAGCGGTGCGGCAGCCTGGCGGCGGTTCTAGGGCGGGAGCTCGGGCGGCTGGTTCGAAATCGAACGCACGAGAGATGGGCAAAATTTCGCTAAGTCCCGACTTTATAGACGAACAACTCCACTGACGGGCACATAATACCTGCCCGTCAGTGAAAGTATAACCATGTTATGCTATATACTTTCACTGACGGGCGGTTAAAAAGTGCCCGTCAGTGGAAGTGTGCTTGCACTCATAGTGATGAACTTCCACTGATGGGCGATGGGAAAGTCGCCTGTCAGTGAAAGAAGACTTCCACTGACGGTCCCTTTGTCACTGCCCGTCAGTGGAGATTCTTTAGGGTTTGAGGTTCCAGATGGCTCTTCCGGCTCTTCCAGATGGCTGTTCCGGATAGTTTCACATCTAGACTAAGAAGAATATAGATTTATTGTACTTCTAAATTATTATACTACTAGATTATTGTATTTCTGGTGTTGTACATTCCTTGTTTTACATAGTCCCGAGCATAACCATTCAATTCAGCAAAATGATATTATTACACATTGAGGTTCGTTCTGAATTGATCGAAAAGCTAGGATTCGTCGTCTTCGACACGCTTCTCAATAGTAGTTTTGATCTTCTTGCTGGTATACGTCAGTCCTTCGGCGTGATTGTGTCTTATGTAGGGACACTCCTCCTGAGTACCTTTGTGCCTTTTGTTCATTCGATCATCCACATCTTCTTCTTCTGAGTCCGGATTGTCGAATTGGTCGTAGTCCTCTTCGTCAACTACACCATCGACTCCGACAGTACTCCTTTTTCCTTTCCGCACGACAATGCGCTTCTTATTCTTTGGGTCTGTTATGTAGAAGACCTGGGCAAGTTGTTTGGCTAATACCCATGGCTCATCTTTGGGACTGATTGATTTGACTTGTCATTACTCTATAGGGATTGGTGGAGGTATAACCATGGTACTGGTGTTGGTATCTTCAATTTTGACGTCTTTCGTCCATCTGACACGAAACATGGGGATCTTGGTCACGGTGTAGTCAAGTTCCCAAATCTCTTCGATCACGCCGTAGTACCTACACTTCCTGCCCTGATGACCAGTTATAGACTCCTGCGTTACACCGCAGTTCTGGTACGTACTGCGCTGGTCTTGAGCCTCCGTATAGAATGTGTATCCGTTGATATCATACGATTGCCACATCACGACTTTGCTATCGGGTTCTTGTGACAACATTCGGACGGTTTCTTCTTCTCCATTTGTCGGCTCCCTTTCGTACCAATAGTCCTTTAGCCACCCGGAGAACTTTGCGTTATGCTCTTTCGTGAGCGCAACTGTGCCCTTTTTCGGATTCGCTTCATGCAACTGTTTCATGTGGATCTGAATATAAGGCATACCACAGCTAGATGTTGCAACACCACGAAATGTGCTCTGTTGTAGTCATCTGATCTTTCCGATCGATACACATGTAAATTTTTATGCCCGATCGCACCTTGACCGTCGAGCCTGCCTATGTGCTGCGAAACTGGAACACGTATTGGTTTTTGATCACGCATGTAATCCGTGCAGAACTCAACACCCTCTTCGGTAGCATAGCCTTGGATGATGCTACCTTCCGGATGCGCTCTATTACGAACGTAGCGCTTGATAACCTCGTTGTACCTTTCGAACGGGTACGTGTTCTGCAAAAACACGGGACCAAGGTCCAGTATCTCCGGAACGATATGGATCATGAGATGTACCATGACATCGAAGAATGCCGGAGGGAAATATATCTCAAGTTTGCATAGTATGACAGTGATCTCGGCCTTCAGTTTCAAGCAGCGTTGCACCGTGATTGACTTCTGACAGATAGTGTTGAAGAAGTTACAAAGGTCCGTGATCGTCTTGCGGACACCTAGCTCCATGATACCTCTAATTGCAACAGGCAGTATCTGTGTGATCATCACGTGGCAGTCATGAGACTTCATGCCAATCAGTCGGTGAGTCTTCATGTCAACAAGTTTTCGGATGTTTGCGGAGTAACCCGAAGAAACTTTGACACTATAGAGGCATTCGCAGAAGCTATGGAGCTCATCTCTACTCAAAGTGTAGCAAGCAGCGGGACAGCTGGTCTTAACTCTGATACCATTCTTTCCCGTCTTGGTCGTTTCTCTGGTTGCCCACAGCTCAGGTCTTATATTCATGTGTTGCATGTCTGCTCATGCCTTCGGTCCATCTTTTGTCTTGTCCGGAATGTTGAGCAAGAGACCAAGCAAGCTGTCGCAGACATTTTTTTCGACATGCATTACATCAATGCTATGACGTGTGTCTAGGTGAGGCCAGTAAGGCAATTTCCAAAAAACAGATTTTCTTTTCCAGACGCCCTCCACCAGCGGTTGTTTCTTTCCTTTTCCTGGCTCAACTTCCTTCATTTCATTCAAGAGATCATAGATTTCTTGTCCGGTCTTCTCGCGAGGCTTTGGATGGATTTCTTTTGTTCTGTCGAACCTTTCCGTGTCCTCTCTCCAAGGGTCATTCATGGTCAGCCACCTTCGGTGGCCCATGAACACGATTTTTCTAGAGCCCTCTAAGAAAACATTTGTGGTTTCTTCCATGCACTTAACACATGCTTCGTATCCTTTGGTGCACTGACATGCGTTGTTCCTGTACGCGGGATAATCTTGCACCGTTGTGAACAACAGACCTTTCAAAGTGAAGAACTCTTCTCTGTCCGCGTCCCAGACCTGAGCCCCTTCTTCCCACAGTGTAGCTAGTTCGTCTTTCAGTAGCTGTTGATACACGTTAAGATCCATTCTAGGTTGTTTTGGCCCTTGAATGAGAATAGATAGATGCATGTACTTCCGCTTCATGCACAACCATGGAGGGAGGTTATAGATTCAAAGAACAACGGGCCATGTGCTGTGTCTGCTGCTCATGTTGCCAAATGGATTTATTCCGTCCGTACTCATACCAAACCTAATATTCCTCGGATCAATACCGAAATCTGGGTATTTGGCGTCGATTGCCCTCCACTGACAAGCATCAACTGGGTGTCTCAACACCCCGTCCTTTCTTCGCCCCTCTTCGTGCCGATGCAGTAGCTTTGCCTCCTTCTTGTTACCGAATAGACGCTTCAAACGGGGGAGGACTGGAAGGTACCATACAACCTTTGCAGGGGCACCACTCGTCACTTTTTCATCGTCATCGTCTTGGTTTCTGCCCCGCTTATATCGAGATGTGTTGCACACAGGACATTTGTGCAGCTCTTTATACTCCTTGCGATAAATAATGCAGTCGTTCTGACAAGCATGGAGTCTCTCTACATCTAATCCAAGGGGGCAGACCACCTTCTTGGCTTCCTCTGTGCTCGTAGGCAACACGTTCTCCTTTGGAAAAACCGTCGCAAGGTAAGCCAGTGTCTCATCGAAGCTTGTGTCCGGACAATTGTGGGCTGTCTTGATCCTTAGAAGTTCTAGCGTGACTGATAGATGCGTGTGCTCAGAATCACAGTTGCGATATAGTGGTTTTGTCGAGTCTTCCATTAGTTTCGCAAACTTTGCGACCTCTCTTTCATCCTCGGGGTCTTCGACCACCTGGTCCGCCATGTGACTGTCCCTCAACATTTTGGCCAAATTGTTCCCCGCCTCTCCCGTCAAGTCATCCCTACATTCAGGAATATAGTCTTCATCTTCTTCTGCGTCTCCATGTATGGCCTCTTCTTCTAAACATTGAGGAGTAGCTTAAATTTCTGTCTCCTCACCATGACTTGTCCAACATGTATAACCTTCCATGAAACTTTTAGTCAACAAGTGGAGCTGCAACATGCCTCTCTCCCTGAACATTATCGTGTTCTTGCATACAAAACACGAACAACACATCTTGTTCGCAACCTTTTTCTCCCTATCTTCCTCGGCCACATCTAGAAACTCATTCAAAGTATCAACGAAACTCCGTGTTGCCCTTTCGCCGTACATCCAACTTCGATCTATCGATCCCTACAACAACAAACTGATTGATTATAGTTCAAATTAACAGAATAAACACAAAATTTATTATTTTCTTTCATGTATTACATCATACCAAAGAGAGCTCACTAGCCTTCGGAACAGGGTAAGGAGAGAGAGGAGGGGAGGGGAGAAAATTAAGAGAGGGGAAAATGGGTGGAGGGGGGAGGGGAGGGAGAGAGAGAAAGAGAGGTGGAAAGAAGGAAGGAGGAGGATTAATTAATGATCTAGATCTAGAGGAGGAGGGAGGGAGGAGAGGGGGGAGGGGGACAAGGAAGGAGAGCAGCAGCCTAGCTCAATCTCCACTGAGGCGCCGGAGCTTGCAGCTGGCCGTGTGAGGCACGCGAGCTCAACGGCCAGCTGCAGGCACGGCCTCCCTTATATAAGCGTAGGATTATCACTGACGGGCACAAAAAGGTCGCTCGTCAGTGATAACTATGCCCTCGAAGCTATTCTGGAGAAAACTTCCACTGACGGGCCTTAGTCCACTCGTCAGTGGAAATTCTGCTTTCACTGACGGGCAATTTCGCCCGTCAGTGAAGGTTTCTATCAGTAGAGATGCCAAGTTTCTCCTTTCCGCCCACTTCTACTGACGGGCCGGTTTTGGGGCCCGTCAGTAGAGGTTGGCAGCTTTGCCTTCTGCGTCACATTTACTGACGGGCCCTGACTCGCCCGTTAGTGTTTGCTTTTATCAGTGACGGGCCTCCTCGTGCCCCTTAGTGATGGTCATGTAGAAGAAATGTTTTCTGAGGTAGTGTAATATACCGCTCTATGACTTAGGTACATCTCTGTACCAGGGAGAGAGCTTGTAAATGCTAAGGGACATACACTACAATAATTTGTCTGCCGAGTCAGAAGACTGTTGGAGGTTCTCTCCTTATTAGGGATCAGAGTTAGTTGTGCGCTGAGGGCATGTAATGTGCCAAGACTGGGCTGAGTAGTTAGGCTACGTCAGTTAAGGGTTCATCTGTGTCAGCCTCGGTAACACAGGTGTCGGTCTGCCTGAGCCGGTTACCATTGTGCGTTGTGATTAGCTGTGTCACCGGTGTCTGTCACCGATGATCCACTTAATCCTACGTGGCATGAGTGTAACGGTCGGGTACCTGTGTACCCTATAAATAGGGGACCAGGGGAGGTCTTCGACCTCTACCCTTGCTCAATCCAGTGAATCACTTTCGACCGTTGCAAGCCTCTCACCTCCTGAAAAAGGGGCCAAACTTCCGAAGAGTTAGTTCAAGAGAGTTAGAGCTTTGAGCAAAGAGCACTGGTTCCTCCAAGAGTTATTGCTGCCAATTCTGTTACTCTTGGAGTGTCAACTCCTAGACGGGCGTAGGAGTTGCTGGTATCTTCCCAAGCGTGTGTGGGTTGAACCAGAAGTTTGTGAAGGTGATCCCAAGTCTACCTGCTGCAAGGCGAAAGGACTTCCACAAGTAAAGCAAGAGGCCTGATCACTCAGGTACTCTGAGAACATGCATGATTTAGTGCTGGTGATCTCTTCGGAATAGCCTCTCCAACGGAGACGTACCTCTCTGAAAAGAGTAAGGAACTTTGGTGAAAATTCCCCATGTCTCTCTGAGCATTCTTTACACTGCTATTATCTACTCATCAGACTGTATGCTCGTGTGATTCCTGGTGTACACTGGTTAGCTATGATATATCACTTTATGCCTGTGTTATCTTAGCTGTATCTCAGTTGTAGCATCTCTTATCTTATACCTGTGCTAGCTACCTATTACACAGTTATCTATCTTACATATTTGCTTAAGGTTGTTAGCTCACCTGTGTTACACTCCTGTGTGATAGCTGCGTATTAATTTACATAACATATATTGTCTGAGCTGTTAACCTGTCACACAGCCATCTAAACTTTGCAACATGTTGAGTCTTAAATTTATAATCTGAGGAAATAGTGTAATTTTAGTTAGCCTCCTATTCACCCCCCTCTAGTCAGCACCTGCGGTCCTTTCACCTTCGCCCCGGAGTACCCGAGCCTCGTGGAGCCCCTCCTCCACCTCTTCCACCCCGACGCCGCTCGCCCGACCTCCAAATTGCCGCTGCCACGTCGCCACCCGAGCTGAGATCCCGCCGCTCTAGATCCCTTTCACCGACGCCACCGGAGGCCCCTTCCTCTCTCTCCTCACTGTGCCGCTGCTTCACCCACCTCGCCGTCTTGCCCCCGCCTGGTAAGTCGCCGCCGCCGCCCCCTTTTCCCGTCGTCGCTAGCCCCACTTAGCCGCCGTCATCGACGGTCCGCTGCCGGTCGGACGACCGAGCCGAGCAGCTCACCGTCAGCCCTAACGGGCCATTAAATTGCCTAATCCATGTCTTAATGACATATTAATGCTTTGATTAATACATTCTGACATACTTATGATGGTAATTAATACTAACTGTGATAAATGCTTGGTAATTAATGCTAAGGTCGATTAATTACTGTTTCGACATATTTAATGCTAATCTGACATATTAATTACTATAATTAATGCACTATTAATTCGATTAATTTTGTCTCTATGACGCCTAAGCCCCACCAGTTAGAATTACATTAAAAGCAATAAAGACAATAGAAAATCTATGACAATGGGCCCCACCTGTCATTGACCTGAGTAAAATTGATCAGAGTTGACCATGAGGCCCACCTGTCAGCCTCTAAGGCTATTTAAACTCTGAGTGAGAAAAGTAATTATGATTTAATATTATTTTTATTTACTGAGAAAAATAAAAAAAGGTATTAAATTGATTAAATCTTAGAAAAATCATAGTAAATCCATTTTTAATCAAAAAATTACAATAATATATCAAAATGTTCAGAAAAATGAGATCTATCCAAATATGTAATTTTTATATATGTTTGCATCCTAATAAAAATATAAATGGCTAAAAACTCAAATTAGAGTTTCTTCAGTTCGCGATATTTCGAGCGTCTGAATTCCGATTAAATATTTTCCACTTGTATTAGTCTTTATTTTAAATCCTCTATAACATGACATACATTTCATATCATGCCGATGTTCATCATTTTGACATTTATTATTACACCTCTGTTTTCGATGTTTTCATTCTCCTTCATGATAGAGCAGGAAGGTTCTGAAACCAAGAATTTCGAGCAAGAGCAAGACCCCATTGCCAAGAAACAAGGCAAGCAACCCCTTTGAACATATTGCAAACACCTGCTAGTTGCAAAGTATTATTTGTTTTCAAATTTGTTATCGCATGCGTTCAAATTATGCTTCTCGCTAAGTATTAGTCTTATCCTTTGCATGAGGCTATTTTGTCACCTCACTCAACACCAACACACCCCAACCTAATTAGAGTAGTGTAGTTGTTACTTCTATATTGATTATGTTGTTATTTATGCTGACACATGTAAAAGTTGTAATTTCTTGGATGGCAGACAAACCAACACACTATGGATGGGTTAAGTCGTAGGTGGGTATTCATCGGGAAGTAACTAATAAACTTGATTAATCATTATCGGGCTTAGACGAGAGGGCATGGCTGGGAGCTTGGTGGGTTGTCTCACTTTTTTCCACAAGGACCAGTTCCTGGTGTCCTTTTGAACCAAGATTTGCGTACTTCTACACGGGTGGTATAATGGGTCACCCATGACTGAATAATTTGTCTAGACCTAAGTTATGAGATGCATAGTTGCCGTTTTCATTTGCTGGGTGTGTGCAAAATGATGTGATGTGGTGCCTCAATATAGGTGTAAGGGTTACACACAGTCTGGGACCTGGGATGTATCACCTGCTACAACTTTTGGGACCGTGTCGAGGTACCGGTCAGACTGGTGTACATGGATTAGCCCATTAGGGTGGCTCATAATTAAGTCAAAAACATTGTAAAGGTCGTGTTCAATCTCTCTCTGCCAACACAACCAGTGAAGTGTGTTGTCACGGACCCGGGAATTACATATGATTAAGGGAATGATTAGTCGCCAAGGACCGAGAAGTCACCCAACATACCATACGCGCTTACGTCGTATGTATCTATCACCGTTGGGTAACCCGACACCGGACCCACATACCAGACGCGCATTCGTCGTATGTATCTATCATCGTGGGTCAAGCCGGCCGGAAGCGAATAAACTTCCCGGAACCACATACAATTCCAAAGTCCGGTAAAGGTTTAACGCCGCTCTTAAGCTCACAACGTAAAATGAAGTCGGAGGAGCCCGACAGTCGCACCCTCATCCTAACCTAGCCCGAAGACTAGTGGGTCGCTCGAGAGCCCGGTATGACTATCCACACCCTGCCTAGCCGGCACTGCATCTCAGCTAGCGGGTCACTCGACCAATAACACTTCATGAAATGAGCACTAAGAGAAAGCATTACTCCTTTACGACCGAATCCATATACTTCAAACATACACGCACTGTATATGGATCGATCATAGATAACAACTTCATATCACAGTTCAAACTCTAATAAGAAGGAGTTAAAGGTACATAAGTTCCTCTTACCCGAGAGAGGTTAAACAACATATAATCTACAGCTCGAAGACTGTTTACAAGTCTTCGAGATCCAAAAAAAACAGCAAACAAGACAAGAGTGAAATCATGGGATGGCAGCCCCACCATCCCCATATGAAGATTCAAAACCCACAACGTTCGACCGTAAAGGATAAACTAGAACCTAAGCATCCGTATCGACATTTTCAGCATCGTAGTACTCACCAATGCTAGGATCACCTGCAACAAGTTCGGAATCAAATTCCGTAAGTACTTTCGTACTTGCAAGTCACATTTATAGACTCATCCCAATTCAATTTCAGCATAGCATATGACATGGAAGAAAGACTAGCATTGCACATTGCCATAAACAAGTAAACTTGACATGAACATAATTGATAAGCCAACATCCATATGTACCATCCTGTCCAAGTTAGATTTCAGATTTGCATACAGCAATCCCAGCAAGAATTCAATTTCAGATTTGAACATATAGCAATTCAAGCAGAATTCTATTGAACCAAATCCATGAGCAAGTGAAATTCAGACAGAATTCCAAAGCTAATCATTTCATCAATGTCAAACAGACAATTTGATTTCGATTTCTAGTTGAACCAAACCGGTTTCAACCAATTGTTTGAGCCAACCCAACAGGGCTTGGTCTCAGGGTCTGACTAACTCGATCAGAGTATAGCCAAGTGTGTAGTTGGGTTGAACTATCCGAACTTGCCCAACACGGAAAATGAATTGATAGGGTGTAAGTTCAGGGTTGCGCAACCGTGACTTCCCACCTCTATCACAATCATTCCCGCCGCAGGTAACGGGTAAAGCCCTACGAACCGGTATCGGTCTAGGTTCACCTAGCCGATCCATCTGTAGGCGTCGGTACCCCGGCTCTCACAGCTCACCTTTTAGGGTTCCATTATTTGTTAGTCCAATTAAAAGGTCACCGCTGACCTTGCAACACAATTGAACCTAACATGCTAGTGATTCGCCATCACATAACATATCATCACCAAAGCATAGCAATCAAGTATTTCATCCAAATCACAAGCGTAGCATGAAAAGAATTAAAGGAATCTTAGCGAGCCACTTTGTGAACTTGCCTTGTTGAGTTTGATCTAGATCACAATAGTATTCACCCTCCGTATACTCCTTGTTGCTCGCTTCTACCCAATTAAAACCCGAAATACCGAAACGAAGCAATAAAGAACTTTAATCAAAACCAGCAAGTATAAAGATTCAAAAATGCATGAGGTGAACCCTAACATGTAGAAGATGCCTATATGAAACTAATGCAATTGGATTGGTTCAATTTGCACTACTAGAACTTGAGGTATGTATTTGTGAAGGGTATAATTAATCATTAGAGCTATTTAACATATTCTTCTTTTAAATGTTGCACAATTGGAATATATATTAAGAGAATGCTATGTTGAAATAAGGATGGAGTTAAATCTTGATATGAGATGGGTTTCCGATCAGAGCTAGTATGAGAGTTCAGTTATTCATGCTTGACATATGGTTTAAAATAGGGCACACTGAATTTTCAGGAATGTACATGAACGGTAGTATGATTGAGGGCTACAATGACTAGTTTCTTTAATATTCCTTGTCTTTCTCTTAGTAGGCACATGTTAAATATTATCTTGCTGGAAATTACTTGTGGACTAGGACAGGCATGCATGGTAAACAATAGAACCAGCAGTAATGTTTATCTGAATGCTAAAAGGTGACCGAAGCTACAAGGAGGCATTTATAGTAACTGAGAGCTAGTTATGAAGAACTAAAAGAACAAGTACTTATGTCCTGACATGCGACTTCAGGGCAAAGCTATCGAAGTCTATTTACCCCTCTTTAACCAAAACCTACAATGACTGATTTTAACCAGTTAACCAATTACTTGTGTGATTAACTGCCACTACTCTCTAATCGCAGCTTAGCTAGCAACAACACATAGGATGCTCAGGTGCAGTTTTAGTGAATCAGCCGATTAAACCACATGCTAACTAACTTAGTGAGCCAAATGGCTTACTCAATCAGGCTAGTGTTTAAGCATGTCGGTGAAGGGTATATCCTATTTCCATTCACGGGTCAACGATTTCCTTGCTATCAACTTGGCATTAATTTTGCTAATTATATTAATTACAGCAATCAGCTTTATAAGTAAACAAGATTCTTTTAATTGGTAAATTTTTATTCAACAGGTAATCATGGAGTATGAATTAATTAGCATGCTGTCATCGGACATAACCTTGACTTCATTAATACAATTAGGAATGGACTTGTCTTAACGGTATACCCAGCATTCGTTCCTACATAGGCTTAGCTGCTAATCCTTGCTAACCATCGGTTTCCAGAAGGAACTAGCCTTAATGGTACTAATACGGTTATTCAACACCAACCATCAGCTGTATCAGTATACATTGATTCAACCAGCGATTAGACATGTCAGAAACAATGAATCAATCGGATTAGTTAATGCATTCTGTAAAGCAGTGGAATTACGAAATTATGGATTGGGGATTTGAAATTGCCAAAATCTGGTTCGCTTGCATATGTTAAGCTAAATAGTGATTGACCTAATTAACCGAAGGCATTATTGCTAACGCTAGTCATTCACTGCCATCAGGGCTAAACCGTTGAGTATTAATCCTACCTCTAATTGGCTGTACTGGTACTACTCGACGGTGGCAAAGAATCGAATACGGGGAAGCACCAGCGGGGAGAAAGGAGAAGTGGAGGTTGAGCTAGGGAGTAGCTCACCTCGTCGGTGCTCAAGAGTGTGGCCGAGGCTAGCAACAAGGGCGGCGTCGTCGTTGGCGGTGAGGCGGAGCTCGAGGGAGACGTTGGGGAGCTCCAGAGGTTCCGCGGTGGCGAGGTCCTTCACGACGACCGTGGCGCTGTGCTTGGAGAAGGAGGGCACCAACACGGCGCGGGGAAGAAACCGGCGGGGGCTGCGCTTCGGCTTGGGCTCGTGGGCCTCGGCTGCGCGACAACCCACCCCGTAGGGGCGGCGCTGAGAAGAAGAGGCCGGCGGTGATCGGGACCTGGGCGGCGGGGAGTTCGGAGATGGCGCGCGGTGCGCGAAGGCGGAGCACAGGGAGACGAGAACGGCAGCGGCGGGCGAAACAAAAAGGAGAAGGGGCCGGAGCTCGATGGCCGGTGCTTGGTTGCGGCGGGGAGGCGCACTGGCGGCGGTGGTTTGGGGGAAAGCGGCGCCGGCGTGGGGGAGATGGCGAGGGCGACAGCGGTGCCGATGTCGTCGGTGGGCGGGACTCACCGTCGATGGAGGCCGGAGGAAGTGGCGGAGCACCCTAGGCGGACGGAGCCCGAGCCGCAGCGAGGGCGACGACGATGCCGAAGGCGACGGGCTCCAGTGGCTTGGAAAACGGGGAGGAGGCCGGAGCGCCTGAGGAAAGGGGGCTTTTTATGCCCGGTAGGAGAGAGGAGACGGGGCGGGGTGCCGGCGGGGCTGCCGGACGCGTGCCCCGGCCACGCGGCGGCGAGGCTCTGCAGGCGGGCCCCGCCTGGCAGAAGGCGAGTGCGGCGGCGCGCCCTGGGGAGAGAGCAGGCGGTGTGCGGGTGGAGGAGAGCTGGGCCGACGGCCCAGCACGAGGGGGAGAAGGGGTTTTATTTCTTTGCGAATTTGTTTTGCCCAATTCATTTGCAGTTTGAACTAAGGAAGCAACAGTTAAAAGATTTTCAAAATGAAAGGTTGTACAGGATATTTAGGGTGCCAGTAATTCATCTAAATATTCGTAAGTTAGCATAACTTTATTAGAATTATAAATTGGTGCTTAAAGCGAATAGTTAAAGCAAAAAGGAAACTTACTGCAAGAGGTTTCGAAATTCTTTGTTCAAACTTTGTACATATATTTGGGTCATTCCAGCAACTATTTTTCCACGTGTTGAGGAACATTGCCCATGGAAGATTAGTTTAACTGATTAGGTTTTTGATCGGTGTCATTTCTAAATGGCTTAAATGCATGCATGTGTCGAGAAGAACCATAATCATTCCCGAGGATTTTCACGGATCTCGTGTATTAAAATTTGGGTCATTACAAACCTACCCCCCTTAAAAGAATCTCGTCCCGAGATTCCTAACGGTAGAGAAGAGGAGAGATGGTCCGTGTTCGGAACCGACCTTCGTATTCTTGGAGGTCTTAATCTTCGGTGGGTTACTCCTAATAAGCTGCCGATAGAGAAGAGGGAATCACCTATCGACTTTTACACTAGTTCTGGAAAGAGAGAAAACCAGAACAGATATCATCTTCAAGATTAACTTCTTCTACAGTGCATTCAGCTTTAATAGACTCTACACTTGACCAAGAGGGGAAACAAAGGAAGGAGAGTAGCTAGGAAGTGTAGAGATGATCACCAATTTTGCAAATTCAGAATTCAAGATTGTTGGTTTGAGAGAGGAGCTGCTATGAACAAATGTTCTTGTTCAAGTATCGAATTGGGGAGAGAGTGGGAATGATGATTCTGCAGTAGTCAAAATAACTAGTTATGATTGCTTCAACTCAGAACGAGGGAGTTGAGCATAACTAGGGAGAAATAATTAGAATAGTAGCAAGATTTTCTCCATAAATCCATAGCTCGCGGTTTCAAGTTGAGAGGAGTCCTTCGTTATGTTGGTTGAGAAGCTATTTATCCAAGAACAGATACAGCCAGAGATTTAGATGTATGGCCACATGAGACATGCATCCAATAGGAGGTGACCAATCATACGTAAGACAAGGGGAGAGCATAATTGCTCGAGATGAAAGGTTTGGGGATGTCGCTCTGCACAAGGTGATAGCTCAAAATTGTCGGGACCTAAGAATATTCCCGTACCACATGTAGCGCCATCAACGAGGAGGTGATCAGGCTCCCTATTGATGCCCTAGCATGGGCACGAAAGAATTTTGAAGTACCGAGTGCTTGTCCATCAATTTGGGCAATTTACCATGTACAGATTCACATCCTCAAGGTAAAAAAGAAGTTTTTGAGATTGGTCTGGAATCCCTTTCAATATTGCTGACAAGAAGAAGGAGACTAATAACATGTGGGAGTAGAGATGAATTATAGCTTAAACAAAAGATTGTTCGATTTTATCGTTCAGATTATTTATGTATTCAGGAGATTGTGTGTCCATAGGAAAAGAACCAGCAATGACAAAATAGGGATACGGTTATAGGTGTTAGATTAATAAAGATTTAGGTGAGGCAAGACTGGAAACATTTAGATGCATTTTTAACATTTCTGAAATTACGATTCATGGGAAAACATTGTCTGCTATAATTTAGTTTGTATAGCGTGTTGGGACAGCAGCACCAGGACTAAGATGACACCAACCTTTGCTAGCCCGAGGGTGATATGATTGTCCGGATTACAAGGTTATTTGTGTGGGTGTTAACTTCCTCATGTTTATTTATTTCAAACTAAAAGATTGGGTTAAAATAGGTATGCACATGGTGGTTTAAAAGGAATGCCATGAAGATCAGCAGACTTGCTAGATATAAAAGAAGGAGATGTTCCGGAATCGAAGAGTATATTAGCAGGGCTTGAGTTAACGAGAAAGGTACCGATAACCGCTTCGGGAGTTTCCTGCACTGCTTCAGTGGTGACGTGATTAACATGACCACGACCAGCACCGGGAGACCTATTAGGTGGTTGCTTCTGGACTTGAGGAACATTCTTTGGTGTTCCTTGAGGTGGATTTGGTGCACTAATGCCACTGGCCTTCGGATGAGAGCATTTCTTTGAATAGTGGCCCAGATTGCCGCAGTTGTAACACGTCACATTGCTATGATCAGGAGAAGCACTTGACTGGTCACCTGGGTTTCTTGGCTGCGGCCTTGGAGTAGGAGGACGTGGAGGATACGCCGCATATCTTGGAGGCGGCGGCATTTGAAACTGAGACGCAGGAGAAGCCACGAAATGGTGTTTCTGAGAACTACTGCTTGCTGATCTTGAGGTCTCTCTCTCGCGCTTACGAGAGAGCTCCAGAGACTTAAGCTTGCTCTCCTTAATAAGGGCTTTGTTGACCAAGTACTCGAAATCTGGACAATCCAGCATGGACAGTTCATTCTGCATCTTGTCCGATAAGCCCCTCATGAATTTTCTTCGGCGAGCTTCATTGGTGGAAACCTCGCTAGTTGCATATCTCGCTAGACGATTGAAGGTATGGAGGTACTCGGTGACGGAGCTATTGCCTTGTTTCAGTGCCAGAAACTCTTCTCTCTTGTTGTCCATAAGCCCTTCTGGGATGTGAGCACTGCGAAAGGCTTTGGTGAATTCCTTCCAGGTCATGTCCTTGCCAGAGGGTTGAGTGAGGAGGAGATTGTCAGATGGTTATATTAGCAACCTCATGGTCTATCATTAGGTAACCCTATGCTCACATGGTTGGCAGAAGGACCATCATTTATAATTATGATATGACATTGGATGGACAAATGAGCATACATCTTATATGAGAGATAAGGATCAGAAGAGTACAAATCAGAACAGTGGCGTCCGCATACATGCTCGAGATATGGCTCAAAAGAAGAGCTTATACTGTGGCTACATAGAGGACATTTGGAAGTTGGACTACGGAAAGTTGAAGATTCCGATGTTTCGTTGCCGTTCGGTCAATCTCTCATAAGAGTTGATAAATAAAGCTTCACAACAATCAACCTCACAAGTGCTACATATAAAAATGAATTATTTGTGCTTGCCACCTCAAATAAGAGGCAGATGTAGTCAGGGACTCGAAAAGGAGCATCAGCATCATCATTGCCACCTCAGCGTTCTGCCAACCTGACCGAGTCAACCCACCACATCAGCGCACTTGCCGCCCTGCCCAATTCCCTACCACATTGCTGCCATAGCAGCAGAGATGCACAAGAACGTTGCCACAGCAGAGCTGCAAGAACTCCCTCTCATTCGCCACAATGCTGCCGCGGCACGAAGAATGATTGATTTTGCTACGGCCACAATAAATGTGGCAAGCCATTATCTCAATCAAAATACCTCCAATTTGAGTGATTCTTTTTCAAATACTTTTCGTACTATGTTTTAGATCCAATATTTTAAAAAAATTTAAAAATTGAATAGGATTTAAATTTCACAATTCAAATTTGAATCTAGATCCATGTTCCAAAGCCCATAACTTCTCCATCTTTAATCCAAATTGATCCATTCTTTCACCTATGATCTTAGAATCTTGTCCACTATCTTATTTTATAGACATATTAATATTTAGAAAAAATTTAATTTCTATTTGGATTTAGAGTTTATTCGAGTTGCAATTATTTTCACGTATAGATTACAGGAATACAAAGAGAGTGAATTCTACGTCAATTAAGAGCTTAGTATCATTAAGAAAAGCCAAGTTACACATTGATCATGTTGCACCCAATATTTTAGTTTACTATACTGTTTTGCAAATTTTGTATGAATGCTTATTATTTTTATTCAAGTATCTAAATTCCCATTTTAATTATGGTTAATTCCTATGATCCTTTGTTAGCCATTATTGTTATTCTTCAACCATTACCCTTGTCACCCTCGGAAAAATATGCTAGTCAATGCATTAGTGTTTACTAGCAACTTTGGTTTACAATATAAAAATTGATGCTTAGCCATGTCTTAGTAAAATAAACGTTTTTCCGTTAGGAGGGTTTAAAATCATAATCATTTATGAATTTAAAAGTTATTATTGATGAGCTTTTCCTGGACTAGTATAGTGGTGCTCGTTAGGTCCAGAATTTACGAGTTCAAGTCACCACCGTGTAAATGGTTAACTCAAAGGTACTATGTTTGAAATATAAATGTATAATATTAGACTAACCCTATCTAAATTATTAATATGAGACTAATTTCACTATACAACATTAGATGACCACATGAGCCTATACAATAACAGTCATGGTATTACATTTTTACACATACATTAACTTACACATAGCAGTTTGCAAAATAAGTTCAGCGTGATACAGTTTAGAAAGTGTAAACAAAGCCTTCTTATTTGCAAAATAAGTTCAGCAAGCGTAAATTAAGACTTACATGTGAAATATACTTTTCTAATGTTGATGCGGTAGAAAAGGGTTCTCTTGATACAAGCAATTAACTACATCCAAATGTGAGAGGACGTGCCAACACAAAAATCTTGACGAAAAATATGTCCCTTTGTGGGTTATATAAAATATCCAATGTGAATAACATACGAACACACAGATCTTGGTGAAAAATGTGTTTGTTTGTACATTGTAAAAATTTTGTTTGAGTCCTTTTTCCTTTTTAGCCAATACTCTTTAAGGATATGTGTTCAAGGTGTTTATAGTATGAACATATACATACGTGTACGTTCAAAAGAAGAAAGAATATAACCACATCTAGAGTTTTTTTGAAATATTATTTATTTACCCAGAAATTTCAGAAATAATACAACGTTCAAATTTTTTACAAAAATGGCCTCAATCGCCACGGGTGGTGGTGGTAGGGCCCTAATCGCCACGGCCCATGGCGATTTCTAGCTATCGCCAGCACAGTTGATGATTCACTATGGAATCGGTACGTACCACGGTGATTTGTCAGTAATCGTCACTACCGGTGGCGATTTCTCCTAATCGCCACGACCCATGGCGATTTCTCCTTATCGCCATGACCAGTGGCGATTTCTCCCATGTTGTCAATAATCGCCAGACGCCTGCCATGACAATTTGTCAGTAATCGCCACGACCTCCGCACCCCAGTCTGCTATTTGAATGGGTGAGCAGACGCTCTCACCAGATAGCTAATCTTCTCTGAGTTCTTCCTAAAAATTGCTAGTATCTCGGAGTAGATTGTTTTGATTTAGGAGAAGAAGAAGTAATTCGTGGATGGATAGTGACGATAGAGGTAAGTCTTGTAATATTTTTTCTCCTCATATGCGTTGGAACATTGAGATCTACAATTTTTGTTTTGTGCAATAATAATTATTCGTGTAAATTACTAGATCCAATGATGCTACTTGGAACCAGAGAATGGACTACAAACTTCTCACTCGTGCGGAATGAGGAGGTGGAGTTGTAAAATTATGCGTTCACAGATCTTTGAGGAGATTCATACGCGTGCTCTTGTAGAGGTGTTAGCGAGAAAGGGTTTTCTTAGAATTACGTACAAGTAGGTGTGCAAGCGTTTGAGAGAGTTCCACAAGATGTGGGAGAGAGTGAACGAGCTTAGAAAACTACCTGGGGCGAAGTACACAAAAGGCGAATTATGCGAAGGAATGATAAGTATCCCACAATCTCAGTACAATAAGCACATAAGGGTTAGCACAATTCCTTTGTTCTTAGTTTGTAAGCATTTCATGCACCATTTTCATTTGATACATCACATTCTCGGTGTGTAGGCACATCCGGAGGATGTAGGGTTGCTGAACTGCGAGATCCGAAACTTCGGACATGCGGACCAATTCTGGAGAGACCCATTTGCTAATAGAAGACACCTAATGAAGACAACATTTGAAGAAGATAAACGCAAAGTTGCTAGACTCCCCTCTCTGGCAAAACGTGGGCGCACATCTAAAAAATATGTTCGATCATCAAAGGATAAAGGCGCATCCAGTTCATCGAAAAAAGCGTGTACCGAGTGCTCGTCAAGTGATGAGGACTTCTCAATGCTGTTTTGCTTCAAAGCCCCCGATCCAAGGCCCCAAGCAAGCGATAGCGAAGATGATTTCATGTAGTCGTATTAGAAGTGGTAGCGAATAATTGCTTGTTCTACCTACGATATGTGTAGCCAACTATTAATGTGGCAGTGTAACATGGCTCTGTAACCTATGCTTGTATAATCGGATTTAGATGTTAATTTGTTAGTCTAATATGGTTCGTTGATCACTATGTAGAAATATGTAGCAGTGAATACAAGTGTACTAATTCATACAGTACGAAATGTTGGTACAAAATAATGTAGTGAAAGAAATGATAAAATGATACTCATCGACGCCTAGCTTCGTCGTCCCCTCTTCCTAATCAGCGATGAGTACCTCGGCCTAGGCTGTCCCGCTCCCACTCTAGGAGCCCTGCCCACCCATAGTGTCAGGTCTTCCTCCTCGTGGTCCTGTGTATCCTACGTGGGCAATGGTGGCTGAGTCTGCTGCGTCGTGCTAAACTGCCCAGGTGGAATCAACTCGTTCGCCTCGTCGTGACAGCTGAAGCCATGAGTGTCGGGGCTGTCGAGGAGGTAGTCAAATGGACTAGCTGGTACTTGAGGCGGCACATGATCTGTACATAACCGGAATTAGTTAGCACAACAATGTAAGGAAAAATGGCTTGTACAATATGAGAATTATTTTACCTTGTGGACTCATGAAGAGTGCGGACGCACTCTGCTGCCACGTAGAACCACCTGTCTCTGTGGGCCCCGGCGGCTGAGAGGTACGAGGCTGATGGTGCCTCGTCTGTGAAGGACACGGTGGTCTCTGTGCTCCCTGGTTTGAGCTAGTCCCGGCAACGACATCATCCCTGCGCGTGCACCTGAATATGTCCATGATCCTCCTAGTGTACTCCGCGACCCTGGACAAGCCTGAGTGGTGCTCGGAGCCGGCAGGGAGACGCTGAAGAACAACGGTGATCTCCGTATTCGCCGCAGTCGCCCACTGTCCCTGAAGAGTGAGAATCATATGTGCGCACATAAGTAATAAACAAATAAACACGGAGAAGCGAATCACGAATTTCACGAACCGCCAAATCCAGAGTTTCAGCTACGAGGATCAGGTACATGTCTGTCGTCTGTGCCGCCGCGTTGTTAGGAACCTCGCTTCCACGAATAAGCTGGATGCGCGTGCGTGGCAAATACCACTACAAGTAGGCGTCGAACTCTGCATATCAAAATGGCCGCTCCTTGCGCTGGACGTTGTTCAGAGCAGTGTCCCACTGGACAACAAAAGGGGCCATCCGTGATGCCCACTGTGTCTCCCTAGTACCCTCTCCCTTGTGACTCCGCCTGTTTATGTAATGAATTTGTATATCGTAAAAGCAATGGACATTCTAAGTCTATAAGAGTTTCTGAAACTTGACTTACGTGTATGCGTTCGGCTCGACCAGTGGTACATGTGGAGGTGGGTACTCCTAGTACAAGCCAAACTGCCTCATCACACAGTGTGGTGAGTGGTCCTCCACGAAGATGTCAAAGACAATCTTCGAGGTGGTCCTCTAATAGCTCTCGTCCAGGCGGCACAGCGAAGACATCCCCCGGTGAGGTGCACGTCGCATCAGTGCACCATGGGAGTATGGCTCCCATATGACACTCTGCGCAGGGAGGTGCTGGAACTGCTCCATGAAAGAGAGGTAACAGCCTCGTACCTGAGCCTTCGCCCACTGAGGCTGCAAGAAGTACGTAAGAAAGTGTTATAGTCAATAAATCTTATAAACTGAGGTACAAATATTATGGCAAATACAAGCTGAGGAAGGGAGAAAGTAACTTACTGTTCTTCTAGTCCACATGTACCTGAAAGTTGGTCTGTCCTGCGGCAACTGCGGCCCTGCTTCACGGTAGAACTCTAGGCCGTAAGCTGAGTCGTCGACCCATGGTCGTCTGACTGGGAAGCGCTTGAATGACCACAGCTGAAGAAGAAGCGGACACCTCGTGAGATTGGCATTGGCGCCCTTCCTCTTGCATGCGGAGCAGAGCACTCGGTACGTGTACGCAAGCACTGCAGACCCTCAGCTCGTCGGAGGTAGCTGATCCTCTGACTTAGCATCTACGATCTGCCGTGCAAGCTCGATGTAGCGAGCGTCCACGCTGTCTCCGTACGCACTCGTGAACATCACATACCCAAGCAGCCAAAGCACCTCAAGTCCCCAGTTCAGCTAGTACACGTCGAGATCTTCCTGAAATCTCTGCTCCATGCTGTCCAGCTGAACGAATATGTCAGACAACAGAAATAGGTTGACTCCACAATGAATGAAAATGTCGAACATCATTAAATGAAATACGTACCTCAAACTGATGAAGCCACATCAACCTGGGACCCCTGCTTCTGGGCCAACCTTGCCACCTCAACCTGAGGTGGACCCGGTGGTAGAGCTAGGGCAAACCTCTCCGCAAGTGACTCACGCCAACCGACAGGAGCCTAGAGCGGACCTACCGTGGCTCCCGCCACAGGTAGGCCAAGTAGGCAGGCCGTGTCCTGCATCGTGACCATCATCTCCCCCCAAGCAAAGTGAAAGGTGTGGGCCCCCGGCCTCCACCTGTCTACAAGTGCGGTGAGCAACGAGGCAACGAAAGGAAACCTCCTGGAATGACCCACTCCAGCAGCCGGGTCTCCGATGTCCTCGTCGTCCACCGCCTCGACCATCCGTGTGAGTGGTAGTAAACCGGACCAAGCCAGCTTGTCAGAACAGAAAATAAGCCTAATTAGTACTGAAACATGATAATTTAGATACAAACAACTAATGTACCTCTCGATCCACGACTCGTGAATCCTCCACGCGTGCTCAGGTGTACGGGTACGAAACACTCCGAGATCACGATCTCCTAAAGCCAGCTGCCTAGACCGGTGCTCTCAGTCCTCTCGATCATCTATAAGCTCGAAGCCAGCCATACCTATTCATGTGATACAAAAAAAATAGAGGTATATGAAGTACATGAGGTAAAGATAACACGAATACATGAAATACATGAAATCAAGAGTCCACGAAGTAATAGAAGTACATATAACACGGATAGATGAAATACATAAAGTACGTGAAGTAAATACGACACGACGTACAGATGAACTAGCAAATTACATAATACAAAGAGTGCGACATAGACTACTGATGGCCTGACCCAGAGGCAGAGGTAGCACTAGACGCCTCCTCCTTTCTTTTTTGGTCTTCTTTCTTTTTCGGACATGTCTTCACCCGGTGGCCAAATTTCTTACAATAGCTGCATTGTTTGGTTGGCCCACCAGCCTCCGCCTCGTCCATCGTGTTAGCAATACGGTGAGTCCGGCGTCGTCCCACAAAAGCTCGGAGGAGGCTAAAATCGGGGACCCAGAACCGTTCGCCTAAAGGTACCTGCGTGAAATTATCCACCACATGGAAACCATACAGCTCGCTTGTCTAGGTATCATGGGCAACCTCTTTTGTGAAGTAGTATGACACAAACGGCCTCGTGTCCATATTTGTCTTGGCAGCTGCAGCAAGGACGTGAGAGCAAGGCTTGTGAAGAAGTATGAGCTTGTTGCACGTACACGTAGCAGAGATATTCGGTTCCACATTGGAAGTAACCTCCTAAGTAATCTCCTGTGTGCAAACCTCAAATCCACTCTTCTGCTTCAAACATACCTCGAACCTACGTTGCACATTACCTGTGTGTCTGGCCTTGTGCATTTTCCCCTTCTTGGTCTTCTCCTCAATGAAGAACATAGTCTTAGCACAGTAAGGTGTTCCACTGAATTTTTCCATATGCAGTACAGCCTTTGCATGCCTCTCCTGAAAGAACATCATTGTGCCGTGAAGCGAACCCTCCACGATGGCCACCAAGGGTAAACCGCGTACCCTCCTAAGAACAAAATTGTAAACCTCAGCAAGATTGCTAGTCGTTCGAGAAGCACTTCACCCTATTTGAATCATTCCTCCTAGTGTTTGGATCGTCAACTCCCAGAAGGTCACAAAGCCTGTGTGTTACCTCCCCAAGGTTACGTTGTCTGACCTCCTTCTTCGTGAACTCGTCCAGTCTGCTCCAGTACGCATCAAACTTCCTAGACTAGTTCTGTTTGCATAACGTTTTGAAGAGGTTCATCAACTGCTTGTTCTTGAATTGGCGATAGAAATTGGCGGCTAGGTGGCGCGTGCACCACCTACTCCGTATGTCGTACCAACTGGAATCTTCTGATAAATCTTCCCCCTCCCTTGTCTTCGCTCTTCCTTGCTGAAGATTGCGAATTGCTAGCAGCAGCCCGGCATGCCGATCATGAATAACACACACATTTGGTCGATCTTTCACAACACCTTTCTTCAGAGACACAAGGAACCACAACCAGTTATCGTAGCTCTCACAATCAACGAAGCCCATTGCCGGTGGCACTAATTGATCATTTTCATCTGCCCCAATTGCGGTAAACAGTGTCCCCTTCATCTGGCTTGTCATGAAAGTCTCATCAATACAAATAACCGGCCGACAATGTCTGAAAGCTTCTAGCATGGGCCAAAGCACCAGAAAGCATCATTCAACATCATTTTTTCAGACATGTCCATAGAGGGCAATTTGAGACGGCTAACATATGTCCCATCGTTCCTCTGGCTCAGTGTGTCCAGCAGGTATGGCAAATTATGACATCAATCGATGAATGTCCCGAACCGACGCTCCAATGCGATCTGCTTAGCCCTCCATGCCATGGCATAACTTATGCTATACTGGTATTTGCTTTCTATAGATGTCTGTATGAACTATGCTGGAATGCAGACATTCTTTACTATCTCGTGATATATCAACCCAGCCACAACTTCAATACTGATATTCTGATGGGTGTCAGGAACACCGTTTATCACACATGTGTGCGGTACCACCCTTCGTATAACCCACTGCACTTCATACTTTCTCAGGGACGCATGCACATAGCCCTCACACCCAGCAGACTTACACTTCACTGAGTACTGATCCTGCAACTTTTCTGCACTCCAAATGTCCTCTGTGTCAACATCGCCCAAAACTTCACCGCCTTTTTCACCTCTTTCTTCGTGCCATAGAATGCACCTTGTACGGATACCTATCATTACTTCCGCCCTCAACATTCATTATGGTGGACATGTCTGTGTTCCACATACTAGGAATCAGATCGTCCCCTCCTTCTTCATTCTCAACTTCGTCCTCTTCGCTGTTACTATCTTCAACATTCATCTGTTCCTCTCTAGCAACGGCATCATCATGCTCCATGATCTGCACTAGTTCCTGACGTATCTCCCCCTCGTCCACCGAACCGTTGAGGTATTCAATAGCTCCTGTCGCGGAAGGTCCAGCAGAAGGTCCACCGTCTTCCACTACAGTGCTTTCTTCCCCAACAACAACTTCCTCTGCCGCTGTGCTATTCTATTCAACTTCATTTCCTCTGCCTCCGCCTTCTTCAGATGACACCTCCTTAGTTACTGCCTGGACCAACAGATAATGGGAACCCTTGCGTGTCTTACTTGCTCTCAACCAAGCCCGCCAATCCTTTGTCAGATTAGCGGGAACAAAGTACGCCTACAAGGCTACACTTGCGACCTCCGGATCAAGACCAAAGGCCCGTGTGAACCATTCTTTAATGGCATTGATAGGGTATTTGTCTGCATCTTGCATACTTAATCTCGTTTGTTGGAAACTACTAAGATCGACGGAACCAGAGTCATCTATACGGATGGTACCAATACCATAGAAAACTATAAATTTGACTAGTTCTGATATTCCTGCCATCTAAAATGTAATATTTTAGTCTATACAGTCTAAGATCTTGCCATGCGCCAAAAAATATTCTACTCGATTTCTAAATATAGTACAACTGGGTATAACTAAAATTATATATACTACTTTCTGCATACAAATATTATAAAGTATTATTGAACTAAATAGAAAATATAAATGTTCAACCTCTAAATCGATGTCGACTTGCTAATTGAAAATCGACCTCTAAATCGACGTCGACTTGCTACTTGAAAATCGATGTCGACTTCCTACATCATCTACCTAACCTACCATTTATTCTGAACTAATCATCTATATAATCTACCATAGGTTTCTATTTAAAATACTACTCTATTTCTACACATTATGAGATCTAAATACAACGAATAAATCTACCCTAAATTTACCCCTGATTCTAGATCTACTATTATATCTAGTACTAAAAACTTAAAATTGAAACAGTAAAGGATTCAAAAAATTACATGCAGATCACTACAGAAACACCTCTCTACCTCCTCTTTTTTTCCTCCTCCTCTCTCTTTCTCTTCCTCCTCTTTTCTCCCTCCTCCTCTCTCTTTCTCTTCCTCCCAACCCGAAACTCTCCTCCTCTCTTCTCTTCACCCGCTCCTCTCTTCCCAGCACTGGCCGCCACGCGGTTTATATATCAGGGGCTATCGCCACGGCTCGTGGCGATTACAGGTGCCATCGCCACGGCTCATGGCGATTATGCCACGTGTCCTGACGGTTGGGGGTTCGCGGGCGATCCGACCGGGGATTAACTTCCAATCGCCACGACCGGTGGCGGCTGCGCGTTATCGCCACGGGTGGTGGCGATAGCATTGAATACCGTCAACTGGGCTGGGGATAATTGGAAATCGCCACGGGCCGTGGCGATTAGGGCCCTACCGCCACCACACGTGGCGATTGAGGCCATTTTTGTAAAAAATTTGAACGTTGTATTATTTCTGAAATTTCTGAGTAAAAAAATAATATTTAAAAAAAACTCCCACATCTACTCTAATATAACCTTCTACAAGCTTAGATGCTATACGTAGACCCTAATATAAACTTGCTATATGTAAACCGTTTCAAACACTAGCTAGTACCTAATCAAGCACCATGCTGCTGTACAATTAAAACCCGAAAACTGTTAACTATCCTCCCTACCATCTGCATTGTGCCATGCTCTAACTAGCCAATTCACACTATCCAATATACATCTACGATTTTCTTTCTTGTAAATTTGCTGAATTTTAAAGTGGGTATAAAGCGGGAAGGTAAAAGGTTTGTGTGTAGGGGAGAGGGTGTATGGACATATGATGGATGTCTTCTGTATTTGTGGTAGTGGATTTAGTTTTCTACACATAATAACTTGATACTAGGCCAGCTAGAGCTTTTTGATACTTGATCAAAATTTGGATCCTGCACGCGGGCGATATTTCACATTTTTATTTTCGAACTCTGTTGATTTCTGATAATAAAAGTCGGAGGGTGTCCCTCTCTTTTCTTAAAAAAGGGTAAGGATGTATACACCGACCCACCCGTATTTCCACGTGGCTGTAGACTACCGCACATTAGTAGCAGCTTGGAGCACTAGCTAAGGTGCACAAAGATCAAAGCACTTACTGCCTCGTGTGACTAGCTTATTTTGATTCCTCGATTCACAAGAACAGAACGACGTTGTGGTACATCACACATAATCCCACATGCTTCGAAGGGGCATAGCTATTAGGGTAAAAAATCAATTTTAACCTCCTATAATAGTAATTTTAATTTTTTTTAAATATAAAGTAAAATTTAACACATGTCACAAATCCAATTCACGATAGATAACATGTTATAGCTTCCACACGCGACAACACGTCAGTCGCATAACAAAACCACATATCACGGTCTATAGACATGACACATCACATATCACCGATCCAGTCTACGATAGGCCACGCGTTCCGTCTCCATGCCACGATATGTGATTCTTGCACGGCTGTCACGTGCGCTAACGTGTTATCACATATGAAACCCACGACATGTCTCCATTACAGATTAGATTCATAACATGTACCACATGTCACCTATTCGTTGCAGGCTAAATTTACTATCAGCCCGAGCTAAAATTGCCCTTCTTTTTCCTAGCTACGAGTTACACTGGCCGCGCGGTAATCGTTATTGCCAGCCTGCCCGCTCGGGTTCGCGCCTCGCTAGGTCGTGATCGAGCGCCTCCCGCTAGGTCGTGATCGAGCGCCTCCCAGACTTCTCGGCAGCGTGATCTCCCTTCTCAGCGCGCTCGTCGGACTCGGCCTTCAGCTTCCGGTCCTCCTTCTTCTCCTCCACCTCCCGCTTCTTCATCGGGTCCGTCGTGGTCGCCTTCTTTACCTGCACACAAGACGGAACAAGGTAAACTAAAAGCTGATGACTACACGAGTATATCTGTAGTACGGCCAGTAAGTTTGTCATTTCAAGGTTGAATATAAAAATTAAAGACGTAAGTAAAATATTAATCTTTGCTCTTTAATAATTTTTGAATCCATCCTTTTTTTCTCCCAACACAATAGCAAACACAATAAGAAGATAGAAATAAAATGACTAAAACCATACTAAAAATATAAATATATAAATATTTTATAAAATGTTGAAGTTAAAAAGTTATCTATCTCAGAATGAAGAGAGTATAACGCTAGCTGCGCACGCGCTGGACGAACCTTCTCACCGGCTGTGGCCTTCGCCTTATCGACGCCGGCCTTGGCGGAGGAAGAGGCGTCCTGGACCTTCGCTTTGATGGTCGCCATCCTTCACGAATCACGTACGTACCGTGCGTTCACCGTTCGGTCTGATCGGTGGATCAGTTGCTGCACTCAATCGGCTGGCTGGTAAATGCTGAAGCCTATGCTTGCATGTATGGACAGGACGGGTGGTATAAAGCGGTCTATATATTACAGGCCCAAGCAGCCGGATCATGGTTCGTGGCACACCGCAGGCCAGCCAGGTGCAAGCAATCGTGGCACCTTGGTCGTGCGTCCTCGGGGTCCGGACGCGTGTAGGTGCACGTAATAGCTTAAGCTAGCCTGCCTCCTCCGCTTACGTATGATGCGATTTGGACGTCCCATTGTTATACTGATCGGTGGATATTTCACCGCTACGTTTTCGTATAATCTATTAGTAAAACTTATTTAATCAAATGTAGTGATATAGAAGAACTTCCCATAATACTAAATATAATAGCATTTCTTGTGCAAAATCTGAATAAAATATATTTATATATTACTGGACCCATGGATTTTTTGTTTATCTTTTGAGAGAGAAAACCCATGGAGTAGTCGCTCGTTAGTCCTTGTCCAACATAGCCACGAAGCCCAGTATTGAACGCAATGGCCACTTGAGGGGAAGCCCAATGCATGACCTCCTTGACCATTTCGAGGAGAACCCGCAGCACAAGGCCTCGTGCTGCCTAGGGCACTGCTTGAAGCACGGTACGGGCCGTCTGCGTGACATGTATTGCAAGATTCGCTCGTCTAAGACATGTTGAGCTTATTTTGAAGGTGGAGGCACACCGGAGAATTTGGGGCAGGGTAGAAGGAAGAAGTGACGGCACTGTGATAGAGGTGAACTGATGGGACAGACGGAAGGAACGAGAAGTGGGGGGTGGTGGAAGAGACGATATGACCGAGGGGCAATATTTTCCTAACTCTGCTACCCTGACCCACTTTATACGACTCTTGGGTAATAACAAAAAAATATTTTAGTGGAGTATCAACAAGAAGTAATGCGATTATTACAGTTGTATCAACAGTTTTCTTATAAAAGGATACTTTTTTATACCTAACAAAATGTGTTTTCAATAACTCTCTTCGTCCTATAATTAAAGCATATTTTAGTTGATAAGACAACATTTTAATCAACAATTACTCCAAATATATAGTTTATGTGACATAAAATTAATATCATTAGATCCATATTCAAAAATACTTACTTACGACTATAAATTTGTATCTAATAAATCACATATTAATAGAATAATTGATCGTCAAAATCTTGTCTGAACCAATCAAAATACGTCTTACATTATGAGCAGAGGAGGTAGCTGCTATGTACATTAATAGAAATAAATAAGTGTTTTTAAACCATCACTATGCCAATAGAGCCTTTGTTTTATTCATACAGAGCGTGGAATCGGTTCTCACTGAAAATTCGAATGGAATCGGTTCTCACTGAAAATTCGAACGAGTTTGTTGCATTCGTAGGATGCAGGAAATCACTTTGGGGCCACGTATCGGCGCTATACAATTTTAGAGGAAGATGGGGGACGCTATAGATAGAGTAGGAAGGGGTGTGACACATCACTCACTATCAAGTTTAGAGGGAGATGGCAGGCACAAATATTCTAATTGGTTTTGAACCAAAATAAAGAAAACCTAAGGAGAATAAAATAACCGTGAGTTGGCTTGGAATTAGGAGGAATTAGGAGTTCAAGGTTTTAAACCCTATTTTTGTAAACATAGGAAGTAATGAGATGAAAATAATTATCTTTATGTCTTTGGGTCGTGCCCTACTATCTAACAGCCTAGTTGGGTAGGATTAAGATTGCATTCAGCATTGAGGTAGACTATAATAATCCCGTTCACTTTACCAAATGTTGTCTATTTTACTATTTAGGTTAGAAACTTTTTTCTATCTTCGCAGTTGCTTTGTTATAATAGATTATAAAATAGGTTTAGTAACCACAAACTGAGTCTAGAACTTAAAGTATTAGTATAGCCGTGCATAAAAGCCACGGGCAGTGCACGTATATAAGCTTTGTTCGATTTTGAGGTTCACTAAAAACCGGAAAAGCACTATGTCCAGGAGCACCAAAGCCGAGCATGGTACCATGTCTTAAGTTGAGGTTTTGGTTCTGCGTACCTGGGGTTGTGCCGTGCAATCTCCGTGGAAGGAAAAGTTACGGTTTTTGCACTTGTAATTAACGGTTTAGATAATGAAAGAGTAATCTACTGCACTTGCAATTAAATTGTAAGGCTGAAACTTCCACTCTAGTGCCGCGTCTACACCTTTTCGCATCTTTGACCACTGCTCGTTGCTTACGCGTGTGGTGAAAGACCAGAGCAACATCAAACATAACTTACTTGAGCCATATCAGTGGAGAATATGCACTAGACCACTAACACTACCCTTGCCCTCGCCGCAACAATATGCATTAGACTGTTAGAAAACAACAATAGCAAAGTGGAACAAAACGCAGAAGACACATCCTCTACCGGTATTCCCTCTATGTCTAGCACTAGGCAACTAACAAAATACTCCCTTCATTCAACTTTATATGGCATATTTTGATCTAGCAAAGGAATTAAGGAGGACATAAAATCAAGAGAATACTCGAGAAAAATGACCATGATTTCTATGGTATTAGTGTCTTGAGAATAGGAGAGTGATAAATCAATGTGGGTGTTTAGTCATAAATGTTAAAGAGAGTAAAGATAAATAGAGGTAAAATAGAGAAAAATCTCATTAAATATGCATGCAAGCCTTATACAGTTGAACAAGATCTCAAAAAAATATAGGCCTTATATTTTTCTAACAGTGTGACTGCTGCGTATACGACTAAAAAAAATATAAGTAGGTACTATTTTGAAGGACTTGTTACAAAGAACACAACAATTCAAACGGACCATAATATAATTAATTTGGATGCTACAGTTCTTTTTCTGAAATCATCGCCAGATAAAAGTTGTGAGGAATAAGGTCAGGTCTGAGACACTGAATAAATCACACTAGACCGTAAAGGCGCGTGTTGCCGCGCTCATCCCTATACAACCGTCGTTAGTATTGATGGTCTATAGATCAACATTGAAAAAAGCTGATAGATAATATTGGACATGAATATACAAAACAAACATAATGGTTACTGGTATCATGTACGTTGTACTTCAACATTCAATATGTTAATAGCATGGTCCAGGATAGGCTAGGAACATACACACGTACGTAGTTGAGTGATTACAATATGACCAAAGCAAAACAATAGTAAACAAAGGTAACCATTTTGCTTTATTCTCTACACAGGAGCATAGTATCTCTAGAAATCGAAGCATAAATAGGCGAGGAACCGTGCCAGGTGGAAAACAGTGTGGTATGGCTAGACAGCAAAGAATCCAAATGGTTTAGTATTTCTGGCATCAATTATCATTCAGCATATCACAATGGAGGGGAAGTTGTCAGTATATTATTAATCAGAAACTGAACCGAAATAAGATTACCGCGATTCATGGTAATTTTATTTATCAGAATATATTGTTTGTAAGAAATGTAATCATTAATCAAATCAAGAATCCATTAGTGATGAAGACATTTGATTCCATCGACTCAAACCAGAATGGACAAAGTAAGGCACACATGACATGGTTGTTCAAGAGCAAGAGCAGCAGTGAGGAGTAACTTATGCAATGCATAGATAGTTAATCTGATGTTAGTATCAAAAGGGACCGAAAATCTAAACTAGAAGGATCTAGCAAATAGTGCATCAAACAATCGGGATAAGAATATACCCTCTTCATTTTTAGACAAATAATAATAGTGTAGTAGCTCTATTAATTAGTTAATTACAAAGATGTATGTATCATCTAGCAGACAATTTAATCAGGAGATAGTGTTAGGGAGAAATTGATATGGACGTGTCCAGAGGAAGAGAGAAATCAGAGTAGCGGAAATGAGCGTGGCAAGAGTCAAGCAAAGAACGCGCGCAGGAAACAGAACAATCACACACAATCCAAGACACAAGAGAGTTTTACGTGGAAACCCTAGAAAGGGTGAAAACCACAGACGCACGAAGACGTCAACTTCACTATGAATGAAGTCCTAACCCGTTAGGGATTTACAATGCTTGGCTTATCCCATAACGTCTACAGGGAAGGGGTATATATAGTTACAAGGTTGAAGGGGTATCTGTGTTACTGCCTGAGACACAGCTGACTCACATAGGCAGAACACTTAACATGCTCGCATCTGACTCAGGTGAGATAACCTACCTGTGTCAGCTACCTGTGACACAGGTGATGAGCCACCTGTGACTCAGGTGTCTGACTCAGGTGGCTGACTCAGGTGGGTGACACCGCTAGGTGACACCGCTGGCTGACACCGGCAACACAGAACGTCTTCTGCAAAGGGGTGACAGGAATTTGGAGCAAACTCCAACAAACTCCACCTTGAGACAAATTCCTTCAAACCTTCCTTGAAAACGCCAGGGATAACAAATTCAACTGATTGAACAGTTCATCACGCGCCATGCGCCAATAGTCACAAGGGACTATCTTTTAACACTGGCCAAGCTTGAGCAAAGCTCAAACTTAGCTGTAGGAACTGGCTTTGTCATCATACCAGCAGCATTATCATGTGTGTTGATCTTGGTCACTTTGACATCACCCTTGGCAACAATATCCCTGATAAAATGAAATCTGACATCAATGTGCTTAGTTCTCTCATGAAACATGGAATCCTTTGTAAGGCATATTGCACTTTGACTGTCATAGTAGATAGTTGTGCAGGATGAATCTCCACAAAGCTCAGAATATAAACCTCTCAACCAAGTAGCCTCCTTGCATGCCTCAGCAACGGCCATGTACTCAGCCTCAGTAGTAGACAATGCAACGGTTGACTGCAGGGTTGCCTTCCAACTCACAGCACAGCCACCAATGGTGAACACATAGCTTGTGAATGATCTTCTCTTGTCCAAATCGTCAGTAAAGTCAGAATCAACATATCCAACAATTCCATCTCTAGATTTTCCAAAATACAAACAAGCATGAGATGTACCCCGAAGGTACCTGAATATCCATTGGACTGCTTTCCAATGCTCTTTTCCAGGATTAGCCATGAATCTGCTCATAACGCTCAAAGCATGAGCTAAATCAGGACGGGAGCAAACCATGGCATACATGAGAGAGCTAACAGCACTCGAATAGGGAACTCTAGACATGTACTCATCATCTTCTTCTGACTTTGGACAACAGCTTGATGATAATCTGAAATGTGCAGCTAAAGGTGTGGAAACAGGTTTGGCATCTTGAAAGTTGAAACGGTGAAGCACCTTGTTAATGTACCCTCTTTGACTGAGATACAATTTTCCAACAGATCTGTCTCTGGAAATCTCCATGCCAAGAATCTTCTTTGCTGCACCCAGATCCTTCATATCAAATTCAGAACTCAATTGTTCCTTCAATTGATCAACATCTGCTTTATCTTTAGCAGCAATCAGCATGTCATTGACATATAATAGCAAATAAATAGCAGAGCCATTAGCAGATCTCAAGTATACACAGCTATCATAATCAGATCTTTTGAAGCCTTGAGAAATCATGAAGGTATCAAACCTCTTATACCATTGCCTAGGGGATTGCTTCAATCCATACAGTGACTTCTTTAATTTGCAGACAAGCTTCTCTTTACCAAGAACAGTAAAGCCTTCAGGTTGATTCATATAGATGTCTTCATCCAATTCCCCATGAAGAAATGCAGTTTTGACATCTAATTGCTGAAGCTCATAATCATGCATTGCAACAATGCTGAGAAGTGTACGAATTGAGCTATGCTTCATAACAAGGGAGAACACTTCATTGAAATCAACACCTGGAATCTGGCTGTAGCCTTTTGTAACCAGTCTTGCCTTGTATCTTGTCCCATCATTAGGAGTAGAACCCTCCTTGCACTTGAAGACCCATTTACAGCTTATTGGTCTCTTATCACTGGGCAGTTTAACCAAATCACATGTGTCATTCTTGTCAAGGGACTCAATTTCATCATGCATTGCAGTCATCTATTTGCTTGCATCAGCAGAGATAATGGCTTCTGAGTATGAAGAAGGTTCGGCAGATCCTTCTATTTCTTCTGCGACGCTGAAAGCATAAGCAACCATATTTGCTTCTTCTATTAGCCTCCTGACAGGTTTTGGATCCCTTCTGGGCCTATCAACTGCAATGGAATGCTGTGGAGTGTTCACAGCAGCAGGTGTTTGTTCACCTGAGTCACCTGCCTGAGTCACAGCTGGCAGGTCATAAGCTACCTGTGGCACAGTTGGCTGATCTGGCTGTGGCACAGGTGTCACCTGTAGCTCAGGTGCACTCACCTGAGGTACAGGTGCATGAGAATCACTGAGCTTAACTGAATGCTCCACCTCAGAGTTTGACTTCTGTCCACTATCTTCAGAACCTCTGGGCTGATCAACTGGAACATCATTGCTTTGCAACATAGCAGCCTCATTGAAGACAACACTTTGGCTAACTATCATCTTCTTGGTCTCAGGATTCAAAAGCTTAAAGCCTTTGACACCAGACTTATAGCCAACAAATATGCATTTAACTGCCCTGGGTTCAAGCTTCCCATTGTCAACATGAGCATAAGCAGGGCATCCAAACACTTTCAGATTTGAATAGTCTGCAGGAGAACCAGACCAAACCTCAATGGGTATTTTCTTATCAATGGCTGTGGAAGGAGACCTATTGATAAGGTGACATGCAGTGGAGACAGCTTCAGCCCAGAAATGTCTGTTCAGACCTGCATTGGACAACATGCAATGGGTCTTGGAGATAATGGTCCTATTCATACGCTCAGCTACACCATTTTGTTGAGGAGTGCCAGGAACAGTGTAGTGTCTCACAATGCCATGAGACTTGCAGTATGACTTGAACTATTTAGAGCAGAACTCCATACCATTATCAGTTCGAAGCTTCTTGATTTTTCTCTCAGTTTGATTTTCAACCATTGTCTTCCACTCCTTGAAGGCAGAAAATGCTTCTGACTTGTGCTTGAGAAAATAGGGCCAGACCTTTCTTGAATAATCATGAATAATGGTCATCATGTAGCGAGATCCACCAAAGGATGGCTTTCTGGATGGCCCCCACAAATCAGAATGCACATAATCAATAATTCTTTCAGTTGTGTGAGCTGAAGTGATGAACTTCACTCTTTTGTGCTTGCCGAAGATGCAATGCTCACAGAACTTCAGGGTTCCACTATATCCTTCAAATAATCCACTCTTGCTCAGCTCTTCCAGACCAGACTTGCTTATATGCCCTAGACGCATATGCCAAAGATTTGATGCATCAGAACCAGAAGCATCTTGAGGAATTACAGGGACGGCATTGCCTGAGATTGAACTGCCACGGAGATAGTATAGTCCACTGGACTTCCTCAGGTCTGCCTTCATCACCACAAGAGAACCCTTGGTGATCTTCAAACAGCTATCTCCACCTGAATAATGATACCCCTTACCATCAAAATAGCTCAATGAAATGAGATTTCTCTTCATCTTTGGAATGTATTTGACATCTGTCAGTGTTCTGATCATGCCATCAAACATCTTGATCTGAACTGAGCCAATGCCCTCTATCTTGCATGATAAATCATCATAGCCAAGAACTGATCCACCAATGCTTAACGGCTCAAAGGAACTGAACCAATCTCTGTGAGGGCACATGTGATATGTGCAAGCAGTGTCAAGAATCCACTCATCGGTGGCAGCTCTCTGTCCAGTAGAACTGGCAACAGCATCCAAGAAACCAACACCTATGTTTACATCTGTGTCACAGGTGGGGCGACGACCTGTGTCACAAGTGGGATGATCACCTGTGTCACAGGTGGGATGATCACCTGTGTCACAGCTGGTGGCAGAAGTTCCAGCAATGACCACCAAAGACTCGACATCTTAGTTAGCGGAGCAGTTGGCAGCAGCATCAGCCTTATCCTTCGGCTTTGTGTCAACCGATTTGTGCAGACGGTTCATGTGTGCCTACGTCTGTACTAATTATTTGTACAGACGGTTCAATAACCGTCTGCACAAAGATGATTTGTCCTGACTGTTTCGGCCAGACGGTTCGAAAAACCGTCCCGCCCGGTGTTTTCGAACCGTCTGGACAAATCGGTTCTGTAGTAGTGTCTCCTTGTTTTTCAACTTGTAACACTCAGAAATGTCATGTCCATCACATTTGCAGTATCTGCAAAACTTGCCCTTTCCTCGGGACTTTGATTTGCCTCTCTGAACCTGTGGCACAGGCAGAGCCTCTTCCATGACTATGATTGGGGTTTTTTTTTCTCAGATCTGCCTCTGACAGACAAGCCCTCAGCATGTGAGCCACTTGAATCATTTGACACCATCTGTCTCATCTTCTCCTTGGAATGCAAGGCCTCATAAACCTCATGGAGCGTGAGGGTATCTCTGCTATACAGCATGGTATCTCTAAAACCAGAATATGAACTAGGCAGCGAACACAAGAGAATCAAACCTAAATCTTCATCATCATAACTAACATCCAATAATGCTAGATCAGCAACAATCTCCTTGAAATTAGAGATGTGTTCAAGCAAATTACCTCCTTCTGGCATCTTGTGCAGGAACAATTTTTGTTTGAGGTGCATCTTGCTGGTCAGATCCTTGGTCATGCAGATTGCTTCAAGTTTCAGCCATAGCGAAGCAGCATGTGTCTCCTGGAGAACCTCCTACAGAATGTTATTGTGCAGATGGAGTTGAATTTGGGAAACGGCCTTGCGGTCCTTCTTCTTCTCATTGTCGGACCAAGCAGCAACGACTTTCCCGCCAAAGGAATCCAAAGCATCCTCATAATCGGCCTGAGCCAATAGAGCACGCATCTTGACTTGCCACAAAGAGACTCTAGTATCTCGATCAAGAAGCGGAAGATCAAACTTCATGGACGCCATCTCAAGAATGAGCAACCTGGATTAGCTCTGATACCACTTGTTAGGGAGAAATTGATATGGACGTGTCCAGAGGAAGAGAGAAATCAGAGTAGCGGAAATGAGCGTGGCAAGAGTCAAGCAAAGAACACGCGCAGGAAACAGAACAATCACACATAATCCAAGACACAAGAGAGTTTTACGTGGAAACTCTAGAAAGGGTGAAAACCACAGACGTACGAAGACGTCAACTTCACTATGAATGAAGTCCTAACCCGTTAGGGATTTACAATGCTTGGCTTATCCCATAACGTCTACAGGGAAGGGGTATATATAGTTACAAGGTTGAAGGGGTATCTGTGTTACTGCCTGAGACACAGCTGACTCACACAGGCAGAACACTTAACATGCTCGCATCTGACTCAGGTGAGATAACCTACCTGTGTCAGCTACCTGTGACACAGGTGATGAGCCACCTGTGACTCAGGTGTCTGACTCAGGTGGCTGACTCAGGTGGGTGACACCGCTGGCTGACACCGGCAACACAGAACGTCTTCTGCAAAGGGGTGACAGGAATTTGGAGCAAACTCCAACAGATAGGCTCCCCCCTGCTCTAGAATTCTACAAGACAAGCACTGAGCTTCCGATCAGATACACCTACGCACCCCACGGCACTAACAAAAGAAAGCAAACTAACACGCTGAAAACAAACACAGAGGCACGGAACGCAAACCACCCAGAGAAGACGCTGCTCCCCCACGGCGAGTGCAACACCAGACCTGGAGACAGCAAAACAAGAAGAAAAAAAAAGGGTAAATAGACCACAAACATGCAGAGGCAGACAGCAACACCAGCAAAAACAAAGCGAATCGAAAGCCCACCTGCAATGCGTAAGAACAACCGAATCAAATCCAACGGCACAAGGAAGGAACAACAAGCGTCACCGAAGTCCTAACCAGCCACCGGAGCACGCCAATCGACAACCACATCCAAGAGGAAGACATCACACAACAGGGAACACGGCAACCCCAAAAGCAAGAACCGAAGAAAATGAACACCAAACCTGGGAAGCCCGCATAGACGGGTAGATCAGATCCACAACGCCGCAAATCACGGATTACCCTGCTGGATTAGCCGCGCCAAAGCATCCCAAACCGACCAGGCGGACACCCCGGCGTAAGAAACTATCGCCACCAAAATCGAAAACCCCGAACGACACAAACCTCGGCACACCCGTCGTCCCCGACAATGGGACCCACAAACGCGACGACCAACCAGCCCACTCAGAGAACCGAACACCCTACACCGACCTAATTAGGTTGTAATGGTTGACAAAATTGATATTGGTTGGCTATCTAAAAAAGCTACTGCGGCTGTGAGAAAGTGAACATATAATTTTTGATTGATCCAAACTATTTATAATATTTTGAAAAATGAGCACTGAAATTTCAGCATATTATAAAAAGCTGGGCGAAGACAGCTTTTTCAAACAGCTGAATTTACACTGCAAAACCTACAGCTACTATTTACGAAAGCTACTAAAAAGTTAACCGTTTGATTGGGCTATAGTTTTTTTAAGTAAAAAGCTACTATAAAGCCCAACCAAACACAATCCAAGCCATGCGGGCCAAAACCTAGACTCACCCGGTCAACACCCCACGCCACAACACATGGACGCGGGACCCACTGAGAAAAGGCCCACGTATAGGAACACAAAAGGGAAAAAAAAGTAAATACAAACTCCCATACAATAAAACGCCAGACGGCACAGCGTGATTGGCACAAAGAGGACAGCGAAGCGCTGAGGAGCAGTGCTTTTAGCCAGCCATGGTATCTGGAATTATGGGCGACGTGGTGTGCGCAGGGTGCTCTCGTTATCGTGGCCGGTGGGGTTGTGGCCTGTGACCCAGTTTTGTTGGACATGCATGAGTTTGGGAGAGTGGACGAGAAGCCATGGATCGCCTACCTACGGCCGTGTACTCCATACTGGACCAGTTTTCTGTACATTTCTCAAGCAAATAGGGTCAAGTCTATCGAAGCGCAGGCCTAAATTGTAGAAATATAAAGAAGCCCATACACGAGAAAAAATATGGGTTGCATCCCCACCAACTTGCTGACCGGAATTACTAAAAAAGCCTATAGCTCTCTTCCATCTTCAGAGGAAAAAATAATACAAGAAAAATTAGAGATAATGCTCTATAGTCGAGAATGCAAGCTAATTGTGAAATTTTCCTTATTTCTATGAACGTTGATTGTTGGAACACTCTAAGGCCCTGTTTGAATTGCCGGTTTTGGCCTAAATACCCTTATAATTTACAGCTCACGAAAAAAACAACTAGGCCGAAAAATACTTTTTGGATAGCCACTGTTGGGTCGACCCGTATATGTGATTTTCTGAATTACACCCGCAAAAATTTATCTAGGAGTTCTGTTTTCCCATCCGATCAATATCGGGACACTGCCACCGAGAGGAAGATGACGCCGCCCGCTCGAGAGGAAGGCGACCACCAAGCGCCGCTTGCTCTCCTTCCTCTCGGCTTCCCTGCCGCTGCCGCCATCCTCCAACGTAACTCCGTGCCGCCAGATCTGAGCTTCTCCAGAGCGGGAGTTGGAGAACCTGGTGACACCTTGTCCCAGCGAGGAGGAGCAGGTGCTTCTCGTCACTGTGGGCCTCACAGTGCTTTGCGGAGTGACGGTTGCCTAGCTCGGATCTGCTTTTCCCTGGCCGCCGAGTGCGTGCAGGACTTTGCCGATAGGTTCCCCGCCGCCGAGTGAGTGCTCCTCCTGCTTCTTTACTGATCTATTGCCTGCTAGAACTTCTGCCTACACTCATGTAAATTTCATGGTCTAGCCTGCTATGTCCGCCGATGCTTTTCTTCATGTGCATAATTTCTGTATGGTCGCTCGGTAGGCTCCCTGCTTTCTCGAACGTAGCTTTGGTTAGACAGATACTTGCTGGGATTGGAGTGTTAGACTGCCATTCTTTTATGCTTCAGATTTGTTCTTGACGAACGGATCGATGCATCAATATGTATTCGTGGTGGAACTGTGGTTGGTTTTAGACGAATTTCATCTCTGATTATTGCACTTGTACATCTATAGTTTTTTTCCCAAGCTGGTCATAGTGTTATTGTGTGCACTTCTGGCTAGAGCTTAGGGAGTGTAGAATTGTTCAGTCTTTGCTGGAAGCAAAGCACTCAGCATCGAATTAGTTTTGAGGATTAGTTTGTCTGGACTGACAATATTGTAGTTTTTCCAATTGTCCACTTTAACATTAGGATTACTTCTCTTATCTGATAATTAATCCTAATGTTAACATTCTTCTAAGGAAAGGAAGTAGTTGTTTTGTACACAACTCTGCCTCTTGGAAGATCATGAACCTGACAAAAGCAATTTGAAGTTTCAGGTTGTGAATAAGAGTAGTTACTTTTATAGTTGAGCCTTTGGTCTTCGACAGCCCAATTGTTAGGAATGTATGATAGTGCAAATAACATCTAGTCTAGTCAATAGTACCTTAGTTATTACTAATGAAAGAAAGTGAAACAGACTGTGCTGCTTTGAGAAGTTCCTAGATGTTTGCTGAAACTTGGTCAGGAACTCAAAGAATTCTTCTGGGGAGCTACTGCCTCCGCTCTATCTGCAACACAACAAATACTCTTGATTACTGTGCTCTTTATTCTTACTATGATCAACCAAAAATGTTTTGTGTTCTTGATTACTGTGCTCTTTATTCTTCAGTGTGGAGAAGGGACTATAGATGATGTTCTGAGTCCAAAAGCTACCAGTTCATATGCAAGCACGACAATAACAGTTTTTGTGAAGATCCGTTGTGAGAATAGAAGGCAAATTTAGAGTTGGAGAAGTATCCCCGTGATGTTCTGGTATGCCTTTCTGGCATGAGCACATTTGTTTCTTGCGATGTAGCTAGTGTTTAGTGGTAGTATTTGTGCAGATGCCGCATGATTTATAACCTTATGTATGTTCTCTTCTACTTCAGTTTTCCTTCAGATGAAATTTCTGAACATTGCTACACTAGTACAGAACACACAATTACAGCCGATCAAAAATTGCTTTCTCAGCTGGTTTACTGTCTAGCTATAGAGAAAGGGTGCTAATAATATGAATTATCTTAGCCGGTTATAAAACCAACTGAGATAATAATACCTCAGCCGGTTATACAAAAAAACCGACAGAGATATGCTACTATCTCAGTCGGTTTCCCACAAGAACCGACTGAGATATGATTTATCTCAGTCGGTTTTCCAGCTTAACCAACTAAAGAATAAACTACCTTAGTCGGTTTCCCCGGTTGAACAAGCAACAATGATTATTATCCCAGCCAGTTCGTGAGGAAGAACCGGATGGGATATTCCTTGGTAGAGGGCAAGTAGGATCTGGGTTTCTACTTGCCCTAAAACAGAAAATGCATTTTATATACCCAGATTACCATAATTCCCAAATCACATTTGACATCACACTTGAATTCATAATAGACATTCACATTGACATCATATTTCAATTCACAACTAAAAACAAATGAAAGTATATAGAAATTCAATATTTACACCACAAAATCCATCACATGTCTTGAGAAATTTGCAACAGATTGAAATGCAAGTGACAACTAAACATCGATCATTGGATTCAAAACAATTGTCTTAGTCTTCAGATCTGTCATGGTAGAACTTGCCTTTTGGATCAATGACGCTATCAAGAAGGAAACGTGCCAAGTCCTCTCGAATCCTGCCTAGGTCTGTCTTTGGCAATTCCGTCCGTGCAATAGTACCAACCTGTCGATATGAAGATCATACTGATGCTAGATACAAGATGAATAAAAAAATCATAATGATAATTTGCATACCTCGGTAACTGTGTTTTTGTTCGCGGAAGCTCAACACATGAGAAGGTTCATGTGGTGGCCAACATAGAAGCCACACAATTGCTAAAATTGGGTTGCTGGTGGCACTGAAAAGATATATATTGACTCGGTATGTAGTTGTATAGAACTGATACCATGGTCCGCTGATTCTTGGGTTTCTTAAAATTGGCCAAGTAATGGTTGTGCAACGCAGCGCAAGCCCAGCCAAATTTAGACATCATTTTTTTTGTGATTCTTAACCATCAACTTCCCAGGCTTGTATGTCGGGACAGTGGGAGCACTGGGGAGACTCCCTCCAGCAGCATATATTGTGGCTATTTGTTCGATGGTCAAGTCTTGGGTAGAAGCTACCTTCATCAAGTCCTTTCCCTTGTAATGCTTTGGCAATGCCACCTTGGGACAACCCTTTGGTGATTCTTGTGTTGTCAGCTCAAGCTGTCTGGGTGATAATGCCGCCACCACAAAAGGCGAGAACATCAAAGGGACCAGTGGCTGCTCCAATGGTCGCGACGAAATTGTCTTAGTTGACCGTGAACCATTGAGGGAGATGTCCTTCTTGGGCCACTGGATAAATGTCCCCTTGGTTTGATTTAGAGTTAAGATCTCGTTGTTGGGTGGAATCGGGAGCTTCAGCTTGCTAAAAGTGTCGTTAGCCCCATCAATGCTCACCCTTGCATACAAAGGGTTTATGGGGGCGTTATGTATCCTCCGTTCTCCCGTTGTTGGGAATACTAGCCCCCAAGTGGCATCCACGATATCATCCATGCCCACCATCCTAAATTGAATAGTGTATTTCGTGGGAGCCTACATAAGAAAGCCAAGTTAAAGCCAACGGGCCTGAAACAATCTTATGTGGAACAATTTGTGAAGCTATATCAAGAATACCTCGATCTCATCGCACAGGAAGGTAGAAGTTGTATCTTCCTGGCGAGTAGGGAGGTTGATCGATGCGTAGCTACTCCGACGAGCCCCAGGGCTGGCAAGAACTAGTTATTCTTGTCGCGGAGTTAGAATCCACTCCACTCTTAAAGTCCCGAAGTATCTCTTGCTTGAACTCTTTGCGCTTGCGTTGTTCTTTAGCGGCTTTCCTGGCTTTTTTGCACCCGCGGTTCGCCTCCAAAGCCTGGGAGAGTCCATACTTGTGTGGAACGAGGGAATCTACACCCCTCGTGCGACCTGGGTGTTTGGGGTTTCCCAAGCCCTCTTCGAGTACATCTCCTACGAAGGTGTCAGCTTGGGATGACGCATCGAACTCCAGCTGTAAAAGCCAGAATTATTTGTTACTTCAACTGATATAATTGACAAGTTGTTAGTACGACTTAGGCAGGATTTATATCTCACCAAACGTCTGTACACTTGTGTGTCAGCTAGGTTCTCAAATGCTGGGTCGCCTGAAACCGATATTGATGCAGATGTCCTAGCTCTAACCCAAGCTTTGGTCCTCGCATCAGTGATGTTGGCAAATCTAGGAGTGACATCCGACTGCGATGCCTGCTGATCCTCCCTTTCCCATCTCTTCTCCATTCCCGTGTACCTGGCAGTTCCAAGATGGTACAGGTGCTTGTTTCTCTTAGGGAGCTCCCTGTTTTGTTCACTCTTGGGCCTGAATTCTTCCGTCATCTTCATCCTGACGAACTCGGCCCAAACCATCAGAGTAATCATAGGCCACTTCTCGAAAAGCTCCACCTCGGCGTACATGAACTCGTTGACCAGGGTGGTCTTCCAGTTCTTCCAAGCCTTGCAAGCTGTCATCTTAGCAGCTCGCTCGATATGGGTCTTCCATTCATCCGGTACGTTGAAATATCCCATGATTTCACCTACAATCGTAGCAAGCTAGTACTTTCCAACTCTCTTCCAGCTTTCTAGAGTGATGGGCACCTGCTCTCGTCCTATGATCCCGCAGACGGTAGAGAACTTCTTCCTAGTGTTCTCAGGCTCGTCAGGTGCCCCTGACCCGTGTAAGTGTGTCACTGTGTACTTCGCATCTGGTCTCTTCAACCGTTTCCTTCCTTCTCCTCGACAGACCATTTTCTTTGGCCCAGAGGTGCTAGTTGTGTCACCGGACGGTTTAGGTGGGGACGGCGACCGAGAGTCGCCATTGTCCGACGATCTCGGGATAATAGAGGAAAAGTACTTACTTATTTATTCTAATACTAAATAGTAGAAAGCAAGATCCTATCTTTTATAGTAAAGCTTCACAGAGGACAAAGATTTGGCATCTAAAGAATACCTAAAGAATACCTAATTTGCACAAAACACTAGGGTCCATATATTACAAACTGAAGTTACAAACTTGCAACAAAATACAAAGTCTTACAAAATGATTCCCAAAAATACGGGGAAGTTAAAACCGTTTATCCTCTGGCTACAGCAAAAGTCTTTCCTACTACTCTCGACTCACTCTACCTATTATTCTATTCAGCATTGTTCTCGTCGCGGAAGTCGACGTAGTAGTCGACACCTTCGTCCTCCTTCCTCGGCGCTGGTTCTTCGGGAACTTCTTCGTCGACCGCGACGTAGATCACTTCCATCTCTGATGTCGGCTCACAGTCTAATCAAATGAATTAGAATAGAGGGATGAGTACAGAAGGTACTCAACAAGTCCAGGAATAGCAAAGAGGTGTTTAATGCACTATCTACTGAGAACGGCAACGTTCTCCAAAAGCAATGCAGTTTTGGCAAGATAAGATAGTCAAGTTTTAATTGAAGAGACTACGATCTCATGTCTTACAGGCTGCTAGGATCTCCGATGGATCCCTTTCCTGCCGCGTTCGCAGTTCCAACCAGGAACATGGAGTGACTCAGCCACAATTCTTTACACTCTGCAGAGGTGCGCAACTGTACCCACAAACGACGACAGTCATGCATCTGAGGTGGCCAAACCTCATCTACACTCCTATGGTCACAAAGCCGTTTCACCGCCCGCTCAGTCATACCCCGCGTCGTAGTCCCGCACAACAGGCCTGGGACTACCGCTCTCACGTTGACACTACAGGTCCAATGCCTTGTGGATAGCCATCGGCTAACACCACCTTCCCAACAGTTGATACTCCGGATCCAACTGTTGAGGTCTTCCTTTTCCGGGGGAGTATGACCTATGACAAAGGTACTTTGGCTCAGCTCCGCCCATACAGGGTATGTGGTTTGCGCGTTCGCTACGGCGCTTAAGCACAATCGATCGTTGGTTGCATTAACCTTATGTGAAACAAACCCGTGTGATGAAATCCGCCTTCTGCTGTGTCTTCGGTACCTTTCCAGGATTTCACCACCCACCATGCTATCACCCAAGAACCAGCGATCCAAATAAAACAACAGTTGCTTCCTCTTTAGAAAATAGATTTCCAATTTTATGCACGTTGTAGACAAGAGGAAAATTGTGGATCATTCTCAACGGACATGAACAAGAAACTGGACTTGCCTGGTAACGAGTAGGTAGTGGAGTTCGACTGGTCTGCTGGCTGAACTCCGGTTTCTGAAGAAAGAAAATAGTATAGTCCGATAAGGACTAATCTGAAAGATTCCAAATGTGAATGCAATGACCATGGCAATGCATGTATGAGAGAATGCCTACCTATTAGAATATTCCAAGAAAACTTAGACATAGCTCTTTTAAACATTTTATTAAGGGTTTAGGATCATTTAAATTAATAACCACGCTTTGGTTAGTCTTAAAGCTCATGTGTTTCAAATTTAAATACCATGATTTTAGAATCTAATTCCCTTTAAGAATTTAACTTATGACTTAAGTTTCTCCTCTGGAGAATAAGAGTACACTTAACTTATTTAAAATAACTTATCATGTCCCTTAAGATTAAATTTCGTGTTCTGCTCTAAAGGAAATAGAAGTATATTTAAATCTATATATTTTATTATTAATAATTAATTAGTTTTTTTCCTTTAAACAGGTGCCAATTTTTGGCCGGTTCATTAGGTCTTTGGCCGGCCCACATGGCCCGTTCGGTGCTTTCCTCACCTCCCTTTCCTAATCTCTCTCTCTCTTCTACTTCCTCAACCCTGTGCCACCGGCGCCTAACTCGCCGCCATGCCAGCCTTAACCCGGCTGCTCCTCCTCAACTTGGCTCCGCCAATGGCGTCGCCACGCCTCTTCTTTCTTCGTGTTCCCGAGCTGCGCCCATGCCGCCGCCGAGATCTGCCCCTTGCTGGCTCCTCCTCCTTCGACGCCACCAATGGCGTCACCGTTCCCGACTCCGTGCGGTGCCACCTTGCCTCAGGTGTCATCGCCTCGGCCCCTTGTGCCACCGCCTTGGGTGCTCGTCTGAGCTCGGCACAGCCCCGCTGGCCCCCTGCTTGGTTGCCGCCTCCGGCGGCCTCGGATGCTGCCGCCTCGGTGCCTCCTCCTTGGCCGCCGCCCGGGACGGCTGAGGCTGGCGTCGCAGCTCCGCCACCGGGGCTCCGTCGGCCCGCCTCCCACTAGTGGCGCGCCACGGTGCTCGGCCGTCGCCCTCCTCTAACCGGTAAGTGCTCCTCCATTTCTCCTTTAAGAATCTCCCCAACCCTAGGGCTCCTACCATTGTTATTGCCGGTTAAATGAACTGAGGAACAGATGTTGAACTTGGCCTTATTCATTTCCATGGTGATTTCATTTCAAAAGAAGAAGAAAAAAGATGTGGCCTTTGATAAGAACAGAACTACATTTGGTCTAGTCTCTTTATATGAAGATTTTTATTTAAGAAGGAATTCGAGAAACGTATACTTGTTAGGGACAAATTCATACACTCTAATTGCCTTGGTATAACATAATGTTTTCTTTACTAAAGAACTTGAGAAGGGTGTTCGTCTGATAAGAACAATTACACTTAGCCCTGGTCTCCCTTTTACTGAGTCTATATGTGTTTTGCATATGCCAAAGTTAAAGAACAGGTGCTATACTTGATCTGGCTTATTCCATGCTAACTCTTCCTTTGAAAACTTCAGATCAATGTCCCGGTTGTTAATCGAGATAAGAACAGATTACTAGCTTGACCTTTTAATCATTTTCTATTTCTTCCATATATGTGTATGCCCATGTCAGTTTATTAAGCTGAAGAACATATACTTCACATGTTGCCTATAGGTTGCCTTGACGTTTACACTGCGATGTTTTCCTGAGAACTTGAGATAAAGGATGATAAGAGATCTAATGAGAACAGATTTAACTATACATGCTTCTTAGCTAGCTTGTGCTGAGGTTTGCACTTGAGCATTGGTTAGTCGAACTGATGGGAGCAGATATTACTGTTGCCTACTAGATGCTTAGCTCGCAGTGATTAAACTGAGAAAGGAATTTGAGGAACGGTATGTAAGAACAGATACTTCGTATCAGCTGCCTAATCGGTTGCCTATTTTTGTGATGCTGATTTCTCTAAGAAGAAATCTGAGAAAGATATAACGATAAGAACAGATGCATGCCAAGGCTGCCTACTCATTGCATATTTTGCTGCCTTAACATATTTGATGATGTTTCTCTGAGAGAGCTTGAGAAGGGTTTGGAATAGAAAATCTGATAAGGACAGATTTGCTACCAATGCTGCCTATTGAAAACCCTATGATGAATCTATAACCTGAGAATTTTTGTTTGAGACATTTTGGGTGCCAAAAATAATAAGAACAGATACTACCATGTCTCCTACAAAATTTCTATGATGATAACTGGATTCTGAGGGTCCCTATTAACCTGCTAAATGTATGTGCATGTGGGTTATGAGCTTCCAAGGATTTTTACCTTGTGCTAACTGGGACAATGGTAAGCTGGCCTTCTATACTTGTTGTTCCTCCTGATGGCTGTGGCCTCCCTCCCAGGTCCTGGTGATTCTCCTTTTCTTTTGCTCCTGCTAGCTCCCTTCTGCTGATCCTTCCCTAACTTGTTCTTGTCGCCTAAGGCTCCTGGCTTGAGCTCTAATATGCTAGTTCTGCTATGGTGGTTGGACTACTGCTGATGCTGAAGTACTGGTTTTCTGGTTGCCTTACTTCTATTTAAACCGAGCTTGCCTAGGCTTCTCCGGTGGGCTTCTCCGGTGGAATTTCCCCTGTCAACTCATGCTGCCTGATTTATTTGGTGGCATTACCAAAATGATTGCTAAAGCAATCTTTTTGAGCCTGGCTGCCTTGTCGGTTAAGAATTCAGCTAAAACTGAATTTGTGAGTACCGAGGGTTGGATTGGAATTGGTGTTTATCGCATAATTTGATCTTTAAATTCTTTTCAAAACCAAAATTAGGGAGGTATTTTAGTGTAGGAAAAATAAAATTATTTTCAATACTTCTCACCTTCTTTTATCCCTATATACATATTGTAGATTCGTCCAAATGAGGGTCTTAGCCACGTGGCCCTCAGATATTTTCAAAAACACAAAAATGTTTTCAAAAACTATTTTTCAAAACTAAAACTATTTAGGTCATCGGCACTATTTTGCCCCCGTAGCTAACCCTGTGGATGTCGGCGGAACTATGCTGGTGAACCACTTATGTTTTAAAACCGTTCTCGAAAACCTGCCTCCTACAGCAATGGCAAAAATCCAACGGTCTCGAGTGCATATACTCGACAACCTCGGATGTCGTCTACATTTCCGAAGATCTCCCCCCTCTGACCCTCGGCGTTCCTCTACTACAGCTCAAGACTTGAAGACTCGAAGATTTGAGAATTATGTTTAGATTTTGTATAGATAGAATATTGCCATGAAATTTTCTTTTCTTCTTCATTTATCCATTTTGTAACAAGGTTGTATTATGACAATTGTATTATTCATATATTCAATAAAGTTTCAATGTTGCATGTATCTTCAATGTGTATGAATGATAGGTGAAATGAGTTGCTTGCATGCTATGGGTGATGCAATGCACAACAAAATTCCCCCTCTCTTACTCTAACTCTCGTCGTAGCTCGATAGTATCGGGTCAACTCAGCAACGCGAGTTGACCTGACTTCCTCCTCACACTTCTCTCGACTACTCTAAAACTAGGGTTCTCACAAAAAGTTATCTCAGCCGGTTTCGTAAGGAAAACCGACTGAGAAAAGCTATCACAATCGGTTCCTCCGGCAGAACCAACTGAGATAATGTGTCATCTCAGCGGTACCTCCAGAAGAACCGACTGAGATAATGTGTCATCCTAGTCGGTTCCTCCACCGGAACCTGCTGGGATAACTTTTCACAAATTCAACTTCTTCTTTATATAATATGTATCTTTAGTCTTATTTTGTTGCTACCATTTATTTATCTTATCTTTTATAAGAATTTTTTCTTACATATTGAAGTAATTTTCTTTGTATTAATATTATGTTCTACATATTAAAGTGCTTTTCTTCGTATTATAGTCATAAAACATATACTATTTATACAAATCATAGGTAGTATTACCATATATGATTATTACAGATTAGAGAAAATACTTAATATCACAATTTGTGTTACAAAATAATTCCTTCTTGATGATCATTGCGTTTGTAGGGAGCCGGCTCATGCGGCACTTCATCTTCGACCCTTGTTCCATCATCAGGAGCTCAAAACTCATCGATTTCATTGTAATCTTCCTCATCCACTACATGTTCAACTCTAACAATACTCCTTTTTGAGGGCATTACTACGTGCCGCTTCTTGTTGGACGGATCAATAATGTAGAAGACTTGATGAACTAGTTGAGCAAGAACGAAAGGTTCATTTTTTTACGCCACACGTTCAAGGTTCACAGTAGTATGTCCTTTGTCGTCAGGTATCACCTATTTCTTATTGACCCAGTGGCAACGAAACAGCGGGATTTTAAAATTAAGGCCATAGTCCAGCTACCAAATCTCATCTATGTACCCGTAGTACAGTTGTTTCTTGTCATTTGTTTCGAGAGCTTCTATACAGACACCGCTGTTCTGCACAATGCTTTTCATATCTTATTCTTTTGTATAAAAGGTGTATCCATTAATTTGGTACACTTTCCATATGATGACCGACCGTGTTGGGCCTCTCACTAAATATGTCAATGCATCACTTGAAGGGAGATCATGGAAATGCTCTTTGAACTATTCGTCGAACTCAGAATTGTGATGTTTATGATCCAGTCATTTGTGTGTATCGGATTCTATTGACGTAGAATGTCCTTGTGTTCATTCATATATGGCAACACAATGGCCATGTGCTGCAAAATAGTTAGATGGGCTTGAGCATACTCAATCTGAACAGGATCAATTACGTTCCTTCCAATGGTCCCGACACCGAACAGCTTGCCCTTATGGCATGATCGAGGCATGCCTACCGATTGAAGATGAGACATGTAGTTAACACAGAACTCAATGACCTCTTTTGTTGCATAGCCTTCGATGATACTGCCCTTAGGGTGAGATCGATTCCGAACATAGTGCTTCAGAATTCCTATGTAGCGCTTGAATGGGTACACGCTGCGTAGAAATACTGGGCCCCATATCCTTATTTTGTGCACTACGTGAATTATGAGATGAACCATGACATCAAAGAATGACGGAGGAAAAAACCACCCCATCTTGCAGACTATCTAGTTCATCAAGACTAATGACCTTCTAAGAAAGTGTGTTAAAGAAACCAAATAGCTTCGTGAGAGTTTGCTGCACATTTAGTGGAAGAATATTTCTAATTGCAACCGGGAGCATCTATGTCATAAGCACATGGCAATCATGTGACTTCATGCCAATTAATTTTAGATCTTGCATTGAAACAAGTCTCTTGATGTTGGCAGAGTAGCCGAATGAAACCTTGATACGATGCAAGCAATCACATAATTCAATCTTCTCTGGCTTGGAAAGGGTGTAACAAACAGGCGGGAGGAAAGTCTTTCCGTTTGTTGGTTTCCGCGGTCTTAGCTCTGGTTGGATTCCCATATCTTCCATATCTAACCGTGTGTTCAGACCATCTTTTGTTTTGTCAGGCATGTTCAATAAGTGACCCATTATGCTATCGCACACATTCTTGTCTACGTGCATCACATCGATGTTGTGACACACTTCTAGATGCTTCTAATAAGTTAGGTTCTAAAATATTGATCTCTTCTTCTAGATGATCTTCTCAACGGGCTTCTTTTTCTTCGCTGTACCTCACCTTTTAAACATCCCCTTTCCAAGCATGATTTTCAGGTCTTTAACCTGATCGTGGATCTCAGTGCCGCTAAAAATATATGGAGCTGAGCCTTTCTCAACGGTTCCACCGAATTCATCTCTCATCCTGTGGTACCGATGATCCCTTGTAAGGAACCTACGATGATGCATGTACACTATTTTCTTATAGTGCTTTAGCCACCTACTTGTTATATCAACTAGGCATTGAACACATGCATTGCTCCCTTTGATAGTCTAGCCCGAACAGTTACTGTTGGCTAGATAATCATTGGTGGTAATAAACAACATGCAGCGTAACATGAAGTTTTATTTTAGGTGCGCATCCCATACATTTACACCTTCATCCCAAAGAAGTTTCAAATCATCCACCAATAGGGCAAAGTACACATCAATGTTGTTACCAGGTTGTTTGGGACCTTGGATAAGTATTGACATCATGATGTACTTTCGCTTCATACACAACCAAGGCGGAAGGTTATATATGCATAGATTCACAGGGCAAGCGCTGTGTCAGCTACTCATGTTGCCGAAGGGGTTCATTCCATCAATGCTCAGTGCGAACCTTACATACCTCGCCTCTTCATGGAACATAGCATACCTCCTGTCAATATTTCTCCACTGTAAAGAATTTGCTGGGTCTCAACACTCTATCATCAGTACGCTCAACTGCATGCCAACGCATCAGTTTGGTCTCCTTAGGGTTCGCATATAAGCGCTTCAAATGAGAAATTATAGGTAAGTACCAGTCAACCTTAACAGGAGTCCCCTTCCTCACCTCTATGCTTTCTTCGACATCATCACCGTCATTCTTACGCTTGTACTGAGAACCTCTACACACCGAACATGCATGCAAATTCACATACTCTTTATGGTATATGATACAGTCATTCCTACATGCATGTATTTTCTCTACTTCCATTCTCAAAGAGCAAAAAACCTTCTTAACTCTGTATGTAGTTTTCGGCATGTGGTTTCCCTTTGGAAGCATGTCTCCTAACAAAGTTAGGTGCGACGAGAAGCTCTTATCGGTCCATCCGCTGCTGGCTTTCAGTTTCAATAGTTTTAGAACGCCCGACAACTTTGTGAACTTACAGCCAGGGTATATTGGTTTCTCCAAATCTTTCAATAAAGAAACAAATTTCATGTACTCCCGATCATTCTTACAGTTTTCTTCAACATCTTTGATCATCTGATCTAACTCGTTGTCTTCATGCGACAACGTGTCATCTTGCGACACATTCTCTTGTGACACACATACATTATCACGCGTCTGCTCAAGAGGTGTGCTATTGATAGTATTAACCATGTCGGTGCCTTCCCATGTTTGTGGGACCTTCCTTTACGATCTGATCTTCATCGTGGCTGGTCTAACATGCATGATGCACATACATCATCACGCGTTTACTCAAGAGGTGTGCTATTGACAGTATCAATCATGTCGTTGCCTTTATCCATGTTTGCGGGACCTTCCTCTATGATGTGATCTTCACCGTGGCTGGTCCAACATGCATACCCCATCATGAATTATGTCCTGATAAAATGTGTTTGGATTTGCGCAAGGTTTGTGAAGCTCTTCAAATTTTCACAATGTTATGGACAGCTAATCCACGTGTCCCCTCTGTTTAAACTATACAGTTCGGCTACTCGTAAGAATACTGAGACGCCTTCGATATACTCATTGCTAGCACGATTCTCAGCGTACATCCACTGTCGATCCATCTACAACAACATGCAACTTTTATTAAAATGAGCAAGAACGATCAAAATATTATGTGCAACAAAATTCTATGAAAATTACCATAAAATTTGGCAACACCCCAACCAACCTATATCAAGTGTGCCAAACAATGGACATTTGCATTGAAAGCTCTAGCATGCAATTTCGGACATCATTTATGGATGTCGAACAACATCATCTTAGCCGGTTTCCACGAAACAACCGACTAAAACTTATCTCAGCTGTTATGCAGACGAAACCGGTTGTAAAAATTGTATTACCTCAACCGATTTCAGTGGCCCAATCGATTGTAAAACTATCACAGTCGGTTTCCACTCTGAACCGGCTGAGGTTAGATATTATCTCAGCCAGTTCGTTCTTTTAAGTCGGTTTGTCATAACAATCGGCTGAGACTAGAATTCTTACTATCGGTTGTGTTTGTATTGGCTGAGATCTGGGGTCCAGAAAACCTTATTCTGTAGTAGTGCTATTCGACCGGTCTAGTTGTGTGTTCCTTTCTTCAGTGTCATAACTATGATCAATAGTACCATACCTCTGGAGCAGAATTAATTGCAACGTAGTTACCCATGTACAACTGTGTGCAGCACGTAAATGCAAGCAAACCAAATAATACCGACCGTACATTTGTTGGCCAGTACTAATGGCGTAGCTTGCAGCACATCCTGAGATGAGTGAAGAGGGAATTGCTAATGCACAGAGTTTACAAGAGTTTATAAGAATTTACCCAAATAAAAATTTACAATTGGAAATAGATAGCCTTGTATTTGAGGATTTTTTACACTACTAGAAAAATCATTTGTACAGACGGTTTGGAACTCCCGTGCGGGACGGTTTTTCGAACCGTCTGTACGAAACAATCTGTACAAATCAGGTTTGTACAGACGGTTTTTGAACCGTCTGTACAAATCGATTAGTACAGATGGTTCCAAACAAGAACCGTCTGTACAAATCGAGTAGTACAGACGGTTCTAGTTTGGAACCGTCTGTACTAGCACAGACGGTCCTAGTTTGGAACCGTCTGTACTAATCGATTAGCATCCGTCTGTGATGTCGTGTTATAAAAATAAAAATATAACCCCTCACGCCATGTGCCCAATCCTTTAGCCGCGTCTCATCCCGCCGTCCGCGCACTCCCATCCAACCGCTTGAATTAAATCGCACAATATGCTTCCAGCGGGTTTCGATCCCGCAACCTCGTGTTGTCTAGCAAGGGGAGTTGCCAGCTGATCTAGTCTGAGTATGCGATGCATATGGGACGGCTTTCTTCTTAACTCATGCCTACGACTAAGCGGGACGCTTCTAATACAGACGGTTCTAAATTTGGAACCGTCTGTACAAATAGCACAGACGGTTCCAAACCAAGAACCGTCTATACTGTTCGATTTGTACAGACGGCTCCAATTTGGACCCGTCTGTGCTATTTGTACAGACGGTTTCAAATTGGAGCCGTCTGTGCTATAGCTCCAAGTGCTAGTTTGAGTCGAAATTCAACTCTAGTTTGAGAGGTTTTAGTAAAATAGTCATAACTTTCTCATACGAAGTCCGTTTTGGGTCCACGACCACTCAAATCGAAGCTAACGACAACGCGCATCTGAAAAAAATATACGTGCATACACCTGTACGCATCTTGACCTTTAAAATTTGGCTTCTAAGTAGGACTTTTTTGCTCCAGAAGTTTTTCCGTTACTTTTTTGATCTTGCGGAGGGCATATCTCCTTCACCCGGACTCCGAATTGGGTGATTCTTATTTCCCTAGTTAGCTTAAGTCGAGGACTTGCTTTCCACCTTGATCCCAACTTCTGCCGAGCAATTTCGTCTGGGCGCCGTCAAAATCTTCGATTTCGGGTCGGGATTTCCACTAGTCGTTTCGTCGACTTTCTCGGAATTGGCTCAAAATTTCTGGAGACGTAGAGTTTGGCCTCCCGCTCACAGCCGTGAAAACCGTTTGACAATCGGAGCTGTCAAACTCCCTCCCCGACACTGCCACTTTCCTACCGTGGCAAGAAAATCTACAGTTTTTGCTGCCGCGGCAGCAGAGATCAACTAGTCTTGCTTCATCTATTTGTACAGATGGTTCCAATTTGGAACCGTCTGTACTGTTCGATTTGTACAGACTATTCCAAGTTTAGAACCGTCTGTACTATTTATAGATTTGTATAGACTGTTCCAAACTTAGAACCGTCTATACTGTTCGATTTGTACAGACGGTTCCAGTTTAGAACCGTCTGTATTGTTTACAGATTTGTACAGACGGTTCCAGTTTGATTTGTACAGACGGTTCCAGTTTGGACCCGTCTGTGCTATTTGTACAGACGGTTGTACTGTAGCGTCCCGCTTGTTGGGAACCGTTTGTACTCATTTTCTCAGACGGTTTTTGTTTAGAACCGTCTGTGATACTATTTGTACGGACGGCTTCAAAAAACCGTCTGTACAGAGACGTCCTGTTAAATGAATTCTGTAGTAGTGTTTAGAGCCTTGTAAAATACCCTTATAATTTATTTACAAGGGTATATTTTTTCAGATCTCCCAAACGGGCTCTAAGTCAGAAAAAATTTCCACGAAGTTGATCGGTACGAAAGATGACGCTTCCTGGAGCTGTCTGATCGCATGCTGCAGCACGATCGGACGGTTTGGGTTGCGTCCCTTATAAGTTCCATCCCGATAATAAGCCGTTAGCGATACAGACGCAGCTCCAGTTCCGAACCGTTAATCGGATCTTCTCCCCTGTTGCAATCTTGATCACCACCGTCCATCACCACGGCCCTCTTGCCTTTACGACCGTCGCCTTGGTGACCGTCTGACACCATTGGTGACTCGACCAAAGGTAGCGTCCTCTTCTGCGCGTGGTTACGACCGGAGCCCAACCGGAGCGTCAGATCACCCCGTGTGTGCCTTGGTCGATTCGTCGAGGACACGTTGTCGCTGGGCGCAGCACGGTTCACACTGCAGGGCGGCACGCTGTAGATAGGAACGAAGGCTCCCAAGCCAAGCTGGACTGCCGGCATGTTGTGCACCGGAGCAGGCCGGAGCTCCGGGTTCATGGTTAAATCCATTGCCGTCGGCAACACACTACTCCCACCATGCAGCTCGAGGTACGGCAGCCTGACGATCGATATCTGGTTACTGATAGGACGAGCATATGGTACATACCTTATAGCCACCGGCCGCATGTGGCTCGTGCTCGAGCCTTGCACCTGCGGGCACCAACAGTGGCCGGCGTCGACGCTACGATACTGGGGCAGCTGCGGCGGATTGGACGGCGCGGCGACGACGGGGGCAGCTGGGAGCTGGTTGGGGTGCCTGATCCTCGCGCCGGCCCGGTTGTGGGCGCTGCAGTGGCCGGCCATGGCCTGCTGGGTCGGGAACGTCTTGTTGCAGTCCAGGCACGTGAAGGAGGTACGCTTCGATTTGCGAGCAGCTGTCTTCTTCTTCTCCGTCTTCCCTTCAGGCCACAGCGTGGAGCTGGAGTCGGAGGAGCACGGCGACGATCTCGTCGTGCCGCAGCGGAGGCTGGCCTTCCAGGAAGAGCAATCCTTTGAAGACATGCATGGCTCCTTATTTGCTTGGGAGTGTAGGATGCATTGCATACGGATGGGATTCTTATAAGAGGAGACTAGGACGAGGAGCGCGTGGTTTCGTGATCTGTAAGGCGTACGTGTCATACGAAATGGTGATGGTGGTGCACTGCGACAAGCTGAATTAGGCGAACCTGCCCTCCGTGCGTGTATGCGTGTGAGGGGAGAGCTGAAACGTATGCTTGTAGCTAAAACATATACACTGAAGGAAACAAGTGTAGTTTTTTTTTAATCTTAAGGACAAAGAACAGACAATTAAGAGAATATGGATATGTAAATTGCATAGACAATTAGATACTCTTCACACAAATTTTATTACTATGCTTTTGTCATACGCATTAAGTGGTTCTTTAGGTGTACGTGTCTCACTGACACGTGGGTCCTAGGGCTAAGATAAATCTTGTCTTGTTTTGATAGTGCTAAATCTTCAAATTTTCCATTAGTAAATGCTCCTCTAACTTTAACATTCGGTTACTAGATACTACACAACGTTAATTTGACTAGGACATATAGATAATAACACAAACTCTTAGAAGTGTTTAACTACGTACATGCGTGGGTTTAAGCAGGGATGGAGGATCTCGTGGTCCGTGATTATCTTCTCTAGTTTGAATGTTTGACCATGCATAGAATTGTACATACGTCATACGTGTATGGGCAAATAGGCCACAAGCCTGCACGACATCCTACTTCCATGCTACCATGCTTTACGAGAACGTCACGTACGTTGTATGTGGGGGGTGGCAGCTCCATGCACCTTTTGGCACAAGGAGGTAGCACAAGAAACACAAGGTCGTATACTTCTTCAAAGCGTGCACACAAACTGCAGAAGTCACAAATTTGAGGTCGGGGTTAATAAGATGAATCGTCTATGGCAAGGTTGAAGGCAGTAACTTTACCAAAAATCACACATGACCCCATCCATGACCTGGAATTTAGCTGGAGGAGGCCCATTAGCTCCGGTAACTGTTAATGAAAATACTAGAGATTTACCACCTGAAAAAAGTTGCTCTTGTGGCTATGAGGCTGCTCTCTCCTAGTGGGCCTAGCGCACTTTGCGTTTTCTACCTTGAAATCGTACGTGTACCACATGTCAGTTAGTATAGCTCTCAAAATAGGGTGCAAAAAATGCGAGCCCACGACGCCGTGATCTCTGTCACGATCATCCGTGCTCCAGAGGTAAATACACCTAAGTGATGTACGCCTTCCGTGGTGTGTGCCTACGTGGTTATATGGGTTGTGGGCCTTCTATGGAATCTAGCTAAGTGTGGGTGTGCTCATTACGGAAGCCTAGCCATAGCGGTGGCTAACCGTTTGAGCCATCCAACGAAGGGAAAGTAGCCACCGAATTGTAAACCAAACACTCGTGATGGTCGAGTAATCTGCCTCCTTCCTCCTGTTCTTGCTATTTTTCTTCCTTTCCATTCTTGACATTGATTCTGAGCATGATACGCTTTGATTCTCACATACTTTTAATTGATCTGGTAAATCCCATGCTGCGGTCGGAATTGTCAAATTTTTCTTTCTTAAGGAGTGATCGTGTTGCCTTGCGAAACCAAACCTTACAAAGAAGAAAAGTGGAGAAGTGCACGATTGCACTCACCACTACAAAAAGGTCATCGCAGACGGTTCAAAAACACCAGCAAAGACGGTTTTTTAAAACGTCTGACTTTATGTATTAGTAATAATATGAAGTCATCATAGATAGTTCAATAACTATCTATGATAATTGATTATCACAGATCAAGACGGCCTTGGTGAACTATTTGTGAAAACAGACTATTATAGATGGTTTTTGTTACAACAAGCATCTGTGATAGTTGTTTATATTACAAAGATATGTAATTAGTGAAAGTCATCACCAATGCATAATTATAACAAATCTCATTCTATCTTAGCATGCGACGTGCCATGATTGACAACATCCTTGTTGACGAGGTCGGGACAGTACGTGTGGACAGGGCAGTGGGTGTGCGAGACGTCCACAAAGAAGTGCAGAAAAATTAGTTCTTGTCATTGGCTGTCGATCCTGCACTTCACATTCAGTTTCGCAAGTAAGATGGAATAATCGAGTAATAAAATTATACTCATTCTAATCTAATATGGTCTGAATTTCATAATTTAATCAACCAAAGAACCTAGCAATCATAGCCTCATTATCCTCAACTAAAGCACAATGAATTAGCTCAGTTTGTAATTCTTGATAATAATCTTCTATATAATTAATGTCTTTATCGACGATTGGTGAACCGCCGATCTTACGGTAGTCGTGAGACAGAGATACTTGTTGTTGGGTAGGGACCCTTAGGGCACAAGGCCAAGCGATCTGACGACAAGGAAAAGTCCTTTTTATACAGGTTCGGGCCTCCCTCAGGATAACAACCCTACGTCATGTTCGTATATATTGATCAGAGAATATCTTACAAAAGATGTGTATGTTAGTGGCTATCCTAAATCTAATCGGAGGCTACTTCGCCTAGTTCCGCGGGGCTCGACTCCTTCAAGGCGACGGGTCTTCTCGTGGGAATCGTTAGGACTTCTGGATGGCTTCAGACTTCAGGCTTCTTGGATCTAACTTGACCTCTTGGGACTTGAAAGACTTGTCCTCCCCCATAGGATTGCTGATCCTTTTATAGGGGGCTTCCTGAGTCGTATCGGACATGGACTTATGCCCGACTAGAACTCTGGTTTCCTTAAACGTCGGGATTGACTTCCTAGTTTAAGGGGTGTCCTTCCTCCTTATGGGGGGTTACCTTATCTCCTGGGGATTCTTACCGGATACGTATTCTTATTCCAATAGTCCAGGGAATCGTATACGGGTACCTCCTCATATACGGGATACTATACTATTCATCGTCAAGCCCCCCATCAGTACATGGAGTGAGGTCGTGACTGTTCTGTAGGAAATCTGCCCTTTTCGGGAAACAACTCCAAGTAGGCGAAATCGAGTACTTTGTTGACAACATCCCCGAGTAGGCACTATCTCTACCGGGTAGTCACGATATCCTTGTCGGGATTCATTTTCTGGGTTAGCTTGCCCGAGAAGCATCTTTGATTTAATCTGATCTGTCGATCATGGACATGCGTTCGCCTAGTAGATTTCTGGGAAACTGAACCATCGTGGCGGAATTTTCGCGTGGTGATAAAGAATATTTCCTTTTTCTACGCTACTATTCGGCTGACGTTAGCCAAAACATAATGCGCTCGTCGGGGTCGTGGGTTTGCCAGACCCTCGTTTTCCCACGCACGCCGTCTCGCATGCGGGGAAGCAACTGTCCGCATTTAATGCGATGGAACAGATTGTGCCGTTAACCGTGCTCCGGTCAGGCGAAAATTGAATCTTTCAAGAGACCGAGAGTTGGTTGTGGTTTTGCCCGCATTGCTCTCTGTCTCCTAGCATCCCCATCTTCTTCTTTGCGCCCCTGTCTCCAATCCTTGCTTCACCGTCGCCGACCACCGTCAGTGACAATGGGAAAGAAAAGCGCAGCGAAGAAGTCCCCCGAGACCAAGAAATCGGCGGAGGATCCTTCGGGAGAACCGATTGTCGTCATCCTCGAGTTTAAGCCCTCGGTGATGGACTCCGCTGCCCTCAAGAAGCTCGCGGCGGAGGAGGTCATCCTCCCAGAGGTATTCGTACCTTACCGGGGGGCTGCGAAGGAGACGGTCCCGAATCCAGACACCAATTGGACCGTCGTCTTCGCGGATTTCTTCAGGTGCGGATTCCAATTCCCACCTTCTCACTTCTTCCTCCTAGTGCTCCAATTCTACGGGATCAAGTTGATACATCTCAACCCAAACTCGGTCCTGATGCTGGCGGTCTTCGCACACCTGTGTGAAGCGTACCTCAGCATCAGGCCGAGCCTGGAGCTCTGGAGGTACTACTACAATCTCCGCCGAATGAAGGCCAACGGTGGAGGCGTCGTCGGCGGCGCTGGATTTCGACTCCGAGAAGGGAGGAAGGACGCCTACATTTTCTCCTCCTGGAAGTCATCATGGTCGGGCTGGCACTCGAGGTGGTTCTACTGCCAGCCCCCACTCTCCGCCGACATCCACTACCGCGGCCTGGCCCCCCTCCCGAATAAGAGCTGGTCGGAGGCCCCAAAGGAGACTAAATGGCTCAAGGCCCTCGTCAGCGATATCACCGACCTTGCCGGAAGGAACTTGTCAGCATGGGACGTCACAGAGGACTTCCTTCAGCGCTAGATCAGCCCTCTTCGGTCGAGGGTCAAACCTGCCTGGGTGATCTCGGAAGGCCAAGACGACACAAGGGATTTCGACACAGGTGGGTGTCTGAACCCTTTCGTGTCATTTTAGTCAGAAAGCTCCTGTCTTCCCACTCATTAGATTTCTTTTAATTGTGTAGATCTTTCACCCGAGGAGCTTCAGAATAGGTTGAACAACCTATTCGAGCAACCTTCTCAGGGTGGACGGACTGACGTGCCCTTAGTGATCCTGAAACTCCGCTCTGACATCCAAAAGTAAATCCTTTCGGTGAGTTAACTATTTTTGCATTGTCTAGTCATGGTTTGTCCGAATAGCGCTACTAATGCTATCCAGGTCTTCTCTTGCAGTGAGTAGGCCGTGGGGCTCCTGACTCAGAGGCTGAGCAGGCTGGTGCCCCTATTCAAGATAAAGGCATCGAAGTCCTCGGTGCGACCGCTCCGACCCTTGAGACAAGGGTCGAAGGTCCATCTAAGGCTGAGGCGGCAACGGAGACTATCCGAGCGAAGTCTCCTACTCGGGCTCCTTCTCCTTTGCCGAACCCCCAACCTCTGGTACGAACTCGTGCTTGACTAGCTCTTCCCTTGGTTTCTCCATGCTCTAGGATGACGGGAATGAGCTTGTCGGAAAGCAGGACATGAGCGACCCTCACCCGGAGGAGCCGACACCTTTCTCCATGACTACCCGCGCGGAGGAGGATGCACCGACAAAGGGGAAGCCACCGCTGGTCTCTACCGAGAAGCAGAGTTCAGAGGCTCCGACGAAAGGGTCCTTACCCCGGCGAAACGCCAACGGTAAGTCTTTCCTTCAGTCTTCTATTCCGATCTCTTTTCCTTGAGGATGCTGATACACCTCATTCTCCGACTAGGTTGTCCATCCGTCCGACCGGAGCTACTACTAGGGCTGCTGTGGGTAAGGAGACTTCTACGGTGGGCCAGGCGCAGCCCTCGGTCGAGAAGGCCAAACCCCCAATGCCGGAGCCATCGGTGCCCGAGGACGACGATGCTTGCTCCCTGCTATAGGTAATCCAAGGAGTCAGTAACCAAATGTCAATGTACTCAGTACTAACCTTGTTGTTTTGACAACGCGCCCTTTCTCGGGTTATCCCATTGCGAGGCGAGCTCGAGGAGCTGAAAAAATGCCTCGAGGAGTCCGAGAAGAGGCGGGCGGAGAGCGAGGCCGAGCTCCAGGTCGTGAAGGCCCGCCTCTCCAAGGCCGAGTCTTCTCTAAACCGGAGTCAAGCCTATGCGGGGAAGCTAGAGGAGGACCTCGAGCATGCACTTTGCACGCTCGAGCTGGCGCTCACAGAGGTCAGAGTCGTCGTCTTCCCCAGCCCTCCGTGTGCTATCCAGGTGGTGGAGCTGGCAGCGTCAGTCTCCCGCCTGAAGCCTGTCATCGAGAAGCTCCCTTTCGAGCAGCTACAGCAAGGCGTTTGGGATGTTCTGGCCATGGCACTGGCTCTTCTGAAGTACCAGTACCCGAAGCTATCCCTGGAGGCCCTTGAAGCCGATCTGCTGGCTGGCGATGAAGAGGAGCTCCTTGATGTTGTACAGGGTGTGGTTGATGCTTTTGCGGACCGTGTCCAGGCACCTAGTCTGCCTAAATAACTTTGTAATACACTGTGATTAGTAACTGTGCTTTAATCAGTGTGTTTTTTGTTTTCTGAAAACCTGAACTCTACTGCTCTGCGAATGTTTGTCGGACGTGAGGGTTCTCGTAGACTTAGTCGAACTTTGCGTCCACTTTCCTTGACTTAGGCTTACGAGCTGTGCCGTATGCCGCTGACTGCGATCGACCAGGCCTTAGATTTAGTCGAATGGACGTCTCATTGGCTCCTCGTCATTAGTAAATGCGATAAGGGGTCTTCGTACAGTCTATCATGGCCATAGCGGCAACTCGCATTCCCTTATCACAGGGATATTGGACACTAGTTAGCAAGTTCCACGTTTGCCCTGATGATGACAACATTGCACTCTATCCATGACGCCTTCTGTTCAAAGTAGTCGGGGATGCGGATAAGCAAGCGGGTTCTGTTGGCTTAATCATATTCGCACCTTCTCTTCTTCCTTTACTCGTGGTCGAGGAACGTTACTATGGAATCGGGGAGCTTAGTCGACCAGGCCTTAGGTCTATCAGGTGGGGGGCTCAGTGGCTTCCCCTGTCACCTGCAGACACGTTAAGGGGTCTTCCTCGCATCCCTGACGGTTGCAGGGCGGAACCCATTCCCCTTGTGCAGGTTGAATTGTTGGTACGCGCATGTGTACGCCAGTACCTGATGCCACATACTTATCCAGCCCTCGACTGTCTTATTCGAGAAGTTTTTCGGATAGGCAGTTTGAAAAAATAAATATCGAACTAGGAACTTGATATTTAAAAAACTGTGAACTAACTGAAGTATCATTTACAAGCTACTGTAAGAAAAAAACTAGAAATAAAACATCATCCCCTCCTCTCGAGTTTGTCGTTGGTTGCCCCAAAGACTCTTGTGCTCTTGTCATGACCTGCTGAAAAAGCTTGTCGAGTGCGCGTGCTGGGCGGTGGCACCCGGAGCGTCTTATCATCGGCTTGTTCGTAGCTTGAGGACTTGAGGCTGGAGCTGGTGCAACCTGAGACGGACTGGCTTTCGGAGAGGTGATTACTGTGTGATCTCATCGAAGGTGTTTGCACGAGAAAACTCTCTAAGGGGACTCGACTATCTCTTTACTGCTAACTCGAGCGACCTGGATCGGGCGACTTCTCCTGTGGAGCCGTTGTCCTGCTGAGGAGAAAGCCCTTTTTGTCTCGGTTTCGAACTAGTCGTAGAACCTGCTCTCCGACTTGGAGGGGGTGTTTTCCGAAGTCGTCGTTCGTAGTTGCGGTGGAGGTCTTGCTGACGCGGGGGTGCGTGTAACGGCATCGAAATCTGCTTCCCTACTCGAGAGTTGGTGCTTTTCTACGAGGTCGAGGCTACGCTTGTCGCAGAGTAGTGCTTCCTGAGGGGAGCTCTTTATTGTGAGGACACCCTTTGGGCTGGGCATCTTCATGCACTGCTAGGCGTAGTACGTTGCTGTCATAAACTTGGCCAGAGTTGGGCACCCTAAGATGGCATACATGCCATCTCAAAATCGACTACGTCAAACAGGATCTTCTCTGTTCGGAAGTTCTTCGGTGTTCCGAAGGTAACTGGTGGTGTGGCTTGCTCGATCGGCGTAGCTGACGAGCCTGGGACGATACCGTGGAATGCCTATATCACCGTCTGGACCGTTGACCGTGGTACTTGCATCGCATCGAGGGCTTTTGCGAATAGGATGTTGAGGGAGCTCCCTCCGTTTATGAGCACCCGGGCCACTCAGCAGTTATTGATCGTTGGTTCAACAACGATCGAGTATCGTCCTGGTCAAACACTGTTCTAGGGGCAATCGGTTTGGTCAAAAGTGATCGTGACCTCCAACCACTTGACTACCCGAGGGACTCGCGGTATACTCACAAGAACTTCTCGGGCAATCACCTTGTATTGCCTCTTTGACTCGTAGGAAGCCGAGCCCCTGAATATATGCTCGATCACTCTGACATGCCCCTGGAATGGCTCAAGGGTGGAGTCATCATCGAAAGTCGTGTCCCGGCTGTTGTTTGCGACCTACGGGCTCTCCCTGCGAAACTTCTCTTTCTTCCTTGAGGTACTTCTTGAAGGTGCGGCACTGACGGAGATCATGCAAATCGGTCTGGTGGAAATCGCACCAGAGTTTTCCTGTCTTGTCGGAGCAAGTCATCTACTTATCTTTGGTGCGCGGTCGCTAGGTACGCTTCTCGGGGAGATCCGCCAATACCTCATCGGCTTTAGATCTCTTCTCCCTGTTCCCTCCGGAGGATTTCTTCTTGCGCTTCGTCTTTGTTGAGTCGTCTCTGGTCCGGAGGGGAGACCTGGGCAACCTGTTCTGTTGCTGCTTGATGTAATATAGGGTTTCCTCAGCATAGGCAACCTTTTTGGCTAGGTCCATCAGCTGTGCCATTGTCTTTGGAGAATGCATGATCAGGTCGTGCGTGCACATCTTGTTCCTGCTGCCTTGAACAAAGGCGCGGATGACGTCTGATTTGTTATTTTAGGGATAGTGTTGCGAACAGCACTAAATCGCTTGGTGAACTCTCGGAGGGTCTCGTCTGGGCGTTGGATGACTAGGAATAAGTCGTCGACCCAGCCGGGACGCGTGTAGGTACCTTGGAAGTTTCCGAGAAGCATGTCGCAAAGCTATCCCCAGGAGCGGATCGTTCCTGGGGGTAGGTTCGTCAACCAGGTCCTGGCTGCTCCTCCGAGAGTGGTCAGGAGATAGTTGGCCATGACCTTCTCGTTCCCGCCTGCGGCCTCGATTGTCGTAGTGTAGATCTGCAGGAACTCTGCAGGGTTCGTGGTGTCATCGTATGACTCTAGGGCCCCAGGCTTGAAGCGAGACGGCCAGCGCACATGTCGGAGCTCTTGGGATAGCGCTTGTCATCCGTTGATGGTTCTCCGATAAGGTGCGTTCTTACCGCTGTTCGGGGTCGGAGATCGTCCCCGACTATTAGCACGGTGCGTGTGGTCTATCCGAGGAGGAGATTGCTCTCGCTGGCGCCTTTGGGATCGGCGCTCATTGAGCGTGTCACGGAGGTCGACGTGCTGTTCCTCCCGGTGAGACCTGGTCTTGGGATGTCATCCTTCTCCATCTGATTCCTCTTGTCGGAGAGGGGTCTTCTCTCGGTTGGAGCTGTGTGTCATTGACTGGAGTCGAGAAGACTCGGCTTGGGCTTGGGCCTGCTGTAGTTCAGCCCCCAGCCGTTGTAGCCACTGTACTCCATCAGTTGTCGTCAAATCTGCCGCCGGTGGTCGTGACAGTAGATTGTGCACCTCGGCGAGTCTTCGAACAGTTCGGGACACATATACCCCCGTCCCTTGAGGGGTTCCGTCTGTTGCCGTAGGCATATTCCCGTTCCCGCGGAGAATAGCCGCCGGGCTTCGATGTTGTGAGCCCCATGCTGATCTGGGTCCTTGAGATCTTCCCGACCGTCATGGATCGCAAGAACCACTCGAGGGTCTAGATTAGATGAGGTGTAGTTCCACTCCATCGTGTCTTCCTCATCGGGAGGGATACTGTGATTGAGATCTTGATCATTTGGTCGATCAGAAGTTGCAGGCGACAGTCCAGACATCGGGCTGGTCACTCCTACCTGGGAATCGTCGGTCAGCACCAATGTTCCCCCGAAGGCCATGTCACACTCGGTCCTAAAGTGATCAGCTTCGCAATCTGAGTGCTCGCCAGTGGCGTATTCTCCAAAATCTACACGGTCAGTTGCCGGGTACAGATCTATCTGGCCGAAGTTGTCGTAGAAGCCCAGATCTGAGTACCCGGTACGTCGCGTGAGAGCGATCAGATCCCCCGCCGAACCTGCTTCTTCCTCCTCGGGTCGAACCAGGGAGGGCCATGCAGTTGGCGTCATGGGCTGATCGCGACTAGTTGCACATCTTGCCGACTCTGATACTTCCTTGACGGTTTGAGCCGGAGAGGTCTCCACGGTCAGCACCATCTGTCGATGATTGGTGAACTGCCGATCTTACGGTAATCGTGAGATAGAGATACTTGTTGTTGGGTAGGGACCCCTAGGGCACAAGGCCAAGCAATCTGACGACAAGGAAGCGCCCTTTTTATACAGGTGCGAGCCTCCCTCAGGATAACAACCCTAAAACATGTTCGTATATATTGATCAGAGAATATCTTACAAAGGATGTGTATGTTAGTAGCTATCCTAGATCTAATCGGAGGCTACTTCGACTAGTTTCGCGGGGCTCGACTCCTTCGAGGTGGCGGGTCTTCTCGTGGGAATCGCTGGGGCTTCTGGATGGCTTTAGGCTTCAGGCTTCTTGGATCTAACTTGACCTCTTGGGACTTGAAAGACATGTCCTCCCCCATGGGATTGCTGATCCTTTTATAGGGAGCTTCCCGAGTCATACCGGACATGGATTTATGCCCGAGTAGAACTCGGCTTCCTTAAATGTCGGGATTGACTTCCTAGTTTAAGGGGTGTCCTTCCTCCTTACGGGGGATTACCTTATCTCCTGGGGATTCTTACCGGGTACGTATTCTTATTCGAATAGTCTAGGGAATCGTATACTGGTACCTCCTCGTATACAGGATACTATACTATTCATCATCAGTCTTGTTTCAAACGTTGTTGCTTATTAACCAATTCACATTGATAATAAGGAGTAATAAATCTTGTATGCATGGCATCTTTCAAAGTGGCCTAAGTGGTAGGTACATTATCAGCATATAACCTACAATGTTCAATCCATAAAATAGAAGCAAAACCAGTCAATTCACAAACAACAGCACTAACTCGATGATCATTAGTTTGGCAATATGGGAGACATTATGGACGGTGGAGAGGGATAGTGGAAACTCCAAGTGGTAGGCAACTGCATCTTGTTCTTGCAAGGACGTGAAGGAGCCAATGTAATGAGGAGCCAACTTTCCTTGATAGCAACTCGATGAACACCATTGAGAGAGTGACTCAAAGATAAACTTTTTTGTTTTGTTTATAGTGTATCTCTTGACAATGAGGGTTAGAGTAACTTTTCTGATAAGATTGAGCAGTTCACAAACGTTCTTGGATGATTTGAACTTGATCTTCTGCTTCTTTGATCATATCTGGTCCAAAGAATTTCCTTTCTCCAGTTTTAGACCAGTTGAGCAACGTTTCAATATTTACTTCCATAAAGAACTTCAAAAGGAGTCACGTGTAGGTTGGATTGGGAACTATTGTTGTAGGAGAATTCGGTGGAAGAAACACATTTTCCCAATTTGTTCAAAAGAATATAACACAAGCACTGAGCATGTCCTCAAGGATTTGGTTTACTCTTTCAGTTTGTCCATCGGTTTGAAGATAATAAGCCGTGCTAAAGGAAAGATGAGTTCCCATAACCATTTGGAAACTTTCCCAGAATTTGGAGGTAAACAAACTTCCATGATTAGAGACAATTCTCTTTAGAATGACATGTACATAATTTTGCTACGGCTTTCCTTGAACAAAAAAGACAAGAATCCTCCATCCAACATCAGTACAGGGTTTATACAATTTTGCTACACCTACTTCACTCGAATTACATCATCTTCTATATGTCAATGAAATTGACGAATTTCCTAGAGTGCCTTTCACCATGCTAGATTACCGGTCAGATGTCCCTCCTGTAATTTTATCACCAACACAAATCTTGTATTCTTGTTGATTGCAGAATTTTTTCTCCATCCATCATTGTCGATGGCCGTGGCCAATGACTTGTTCAGATTACATGCACACATGGCTATCTTCAACTCATACTTTTGCTTCCGTAGTGATCTATTAGGCCTGAAGCAGATGAAACAGAACAAAAAATTGCAAAGTTCACACTCAAAACTCTCAACTCTTAACGTCCAACCTCTTTCTTCTCGAAATAAACATAGCATATCCTCTGGGTTCTTACTTTTTATTTTGTATCGTTTTAATCCACTTATCCAAGTATAGCAAATAATATCCCTCGGGCATGTATAAAAAATTTACTGCAACTTTGCTATTGTGACATAACTGTATTTCTCAGCCCCTGTTTGCATAAAGAAAATTCCTAGTGTCAAGTATCTCTACTGTGCATACATAGAGAATAAGCCTCAACAAACATCACGCACTAAACTAACTCACTTCCAAACATGCTACCAAAATTGGCTGATACCAGGTTTGATAGTAATTACTAAAGGTGTGTTTGGATTGAGCCCCATCTAGCCCTACCAAAATTTTGGCATGACCAAAGCAAGGGCATGACCAAAATATTGGCAAGTCATGACTGTTTGGATTATAGCCATAGTATCTGCCAAAATTTTGGCCAAATGATAGGCTTCCATTTCGTTTGGAGCCAACTACCTTGCCAAATATTTGGCAACTTAGATTGGCTAGTGTTTGGTTTGGTTCCAAAATTTAGAGTTTCCATGACAAACCAATAAAACAGTAGATATGACACAGGTATATAGTATCGAAAACAAATACAAACAAACTGAATTAACTACAACATGCAATTGGACTCAATAATATCATTGCAAGCAAGACTGACTGGAGCTTCATGTCAATGCGGTTCAATCCATACATTAATCAGCCCATACATCAGACCCATCCATGAAACAAAATGAAGTTCATATCTAATCAAACCTCCATCAGACCCATCTACGATACAAAATATACTAATCACCCTCCAACAGACCCATCTGAGACCACTTAAGGATAATAGCCATCCATCCAAGTCTGATCACATATAAACAAAATATGCATGATATATGGTATCCTGGTGACCAACGCTAGGTGCTAAACTGTTCCTACTGATACAAACAAAAGGTTGCCCAAAAAACTTAGTAAACTTGTGGCAATTCAGTGAGTAGCTACAGGACCAGCATTACCATTACCATTCTCAAACCGATGCTCGAAGTAGTTAATTACCCACTCTTCAAGCATTGCATCATCGGAATGGTTGAGGTAACCACGAAAGATATCTTGATCTGGCTTGGACAGATGGGCTACAATCTCAAGCTTGTCCTTAGCTGTGAAGGGGAGGGCATTTATTCACTTCCAAAGGTTTGCATAAGGATCTGAAGGTGGCATTGGTTGCACAGGGACAGGAGGAGGGACAAGAGGTGCTGCAAGAGAGTCCGCTAGCCTCTTAATACTCGCTGCCATCTCATCATTAGATGCCTTTTCTTTGTTGTTTGCTTTGCCCTTGGTTAGCTTCTTGTAAGGTGATGATGTGGCACGCTTGCGTTTCTTGTTCAGTGGCTTGCCGTCCAATTCAACTTTTGGATTGTGGCGACCAATAGTATCAGAGTCAACCTCATCACTATCTACTAGAACCGAATAGCCTTCAAGTTCTCTCACGCCATCATCACTATCACCATCCACATTGATAGTGGTTTGGTCAGCCTTAAGCAAACCGTCAGCTTGGGAGTGGTCACAGAACAACTCTTCCAATTGATGGAAGAAACTGATTGGTCTAGTAAGGTAGTTGACTGCTATTTTTTGTCACCCAAGGTAAGCCATGTAAAAAAGTAAAATATTATATAACTGTAAGCATAAATCATGAGATAAACTACTACATACGCACTAATAAAACATGTCACAGACTACTACAATTGGACTGTCTAAAGTAGAAAAACAATATTAAGATATTGCATGCCATCAATAACCTGAAAAAAAATTTAAAAGACAAATACAATAGAAGACAATGACTTGAAAGCAGTAGATTTAGCATATATAAAGGCAATACAAGCTTATCCATTCATTCATGTTGTATGTGGACATTTTTGAATTTTTAAGTTAGACCATAATAGAAATAAGAGAATGCACTAATAAATACTCACAATAAGATTTTGTTTTTCTGACTCAGAAAATGTGAATTTGCATGTGCTAGCCTTGAAGCCATTGCCACTATTAGCCATGGCTCGACACATCCAACCCCACTTTTCCTTGCATGAGCGATAGTGTCGATCCACTTGGTTTCGAGTGGCACCAAGAGAAAACTTGCCATTTAGAGCATCTGCACACTGCACGTGATGTTGTTTCTTGAACTTAAAAGTTGCAAATTTTTCCTTACGAAGCTCAATATACCAATCAAGTATAAACTTTGTTGCACCATGAGTCCAAGTTATGTACTTATCATGAGAGTTGCAATCCTCCTCGCTCTTGATAGTAAGCTTATGCTTCCCCATGACCTGCAAACATGTCAGCAATGCAAATAATGCATATACCAATAACTTATCTTAAAGTGATTAAGAAACAAAGGTAATTAAGATAGCAATGACAAAAACAAAATATATCCAACCAAGTGAATTAAGAAACTAAAACTGAAAAAGTAAAATGAAACTAAAATAAGTGACAATGTCAGAAGGATACAATATGTTACAATCAAACAATTAAGCATGATACTACAATTATTCCCGAAAAGAAATAAATCAGCATCACTAAGTTGAGGTAGCAGCCTCATTGCTATGTTGCACATTCTTTATCTGTCCAAATTTGGTGAGCTAACAAATCATGCTTGGCAGCCCACTCACGTATGTCAGCTTCCTGATCACGAACCCGTCCACTACTCCTAGGGAGGTTAGAATACCATGTCGCCTCATCCACAACATACTCATCTGGACCATTTCCAATATCTATTTGTGCAAAGCACAACAAGCAACAACTACCGTAATATGGGATTTTAGAGGTATGAAGGGTCTGTGAGTAAGAATCTTGAAGCGACTCTTAGGAGTCCCAAATGGTCGTTCAACTATGGTCCTAAGTGATGAATGGCGGTGGTTGAATAACTCTTTTGGGGTACTTGGGTCATAGGATCCAGTAAACTCACTTAGGTGGTAGCGCAGGCCACGGTAGGGAGGTAATATCCTTGGCCTCACAACATACCCAACATCAACCAAGAAAAATTTCCCTACAGTCATGTTAAATTGGTGAGCTAAGGTCAAATTGACACAATAATGTAGCCAACATGTATTTTTATATTGTATATATACCTTCAGGTATTTTTAGACTCGCTAGACATGAGAGTGCATCTTTTAGCACAAGAGAATCATGGGCAGAGCCCTCCCACCCTGCTAGAACATAAGTTAACCGAAGGTCGAAGTCGACAACTGCTAGCACATTCTGGGAGGGAAATGACTTGCGGCCCCTAAATATGTTCACCATGTGGGTAGGCACACTTGCCTTGACATGAGTGCCATCTAGTGCTCCTATACATCCCTACGAATAGGGGGAAAGTAGTACATGTCAAGTTTAGATAAGGACTCTTACAAAATTTAATGAAATCTATGGCCTAAGAGTTGCCTCAAAGTATGGATATAATCTGATCGGGCTGCTAGTGATCTTTGTGTGTGTATCTGTCAATCTAATATAAATAAGATCACATGTTAACTCCCCCATCGAATACAAGACAATATTGAAATATCTACTCACTATTTCACCAAATCGCCAAAACCAAAATCCAACAGATGAATTTGTGTGGTGTTGGCCCACCATGTATAGACACATTGCAACTTGTTCCTCAACTGAGACATGAAATGTGTCAATTAACAACCCCTTCTGCCTTAGCCTAGTACAGAGCTTGTAAAATACAGCTCGAGACATCCTTAATTGCTTGATGCAAGTTTCATCTAATGTGTCAATAAGCCTAGTCAACACATTAGTCCTATGGATGTCTCTTTCAACTAGTGGACCATATTTTCTACCTTCACCTTTAGTTCTCCTACCATCTGTGCTTCTCCACCACATAGCTAAGAGAAGAATAAGCACACAGAGAGCCCTATGTGGTATATGCAGTAGCACATGTAGTAATAATAATATCACTGCTGATCCATATCCATCTGGGAAAAATGTAATAAGTAATAATACGTAAATTATTAAAATAGATGATTGCAGATGCATACTTGTTGGGAGATAAATATTACAAAACCACATCTACATATAACTAATAACATGGGTGAACAACTTATAACAAATTTCAGCAATGGACAAACAGAGATTGCAACCACGTGCTTGTGAATCGGCAAAAAAGACAAATTTGAGCAATGGACTAACAGGGATTCCAAAAATGTGCTCGTGTATAAGTACAAAAGGAAAAAAATAAAATCAATGATGGACTAATCGGGGACTGCAAAAACCTGCTTGTGAATGAAAAAAAAGGACAAAGAGAAGAAGAATCAATCAGGTTCAGTAGTATTTACTTGATGGAGTGACATGGGTGTGAACTAGAGTAACACATAGAAACAATGATTTGACAAGCAATATTTCAGATCTAGCAAATAATACTTATCTGCAAGTGCATCTCCACCTAAAAGGACCAAGATTAAGATAATTTCACGCCATAGAAAAGGGAATCTGAGCTAGGGTTGAGGAGGACTTGAGCTGCTGACCTTTTGGGGTGACGTGATTCACTTGAGAGAGGAAGCAGAGGTGGAGCAGCGTTGGTGGCCGTCGGAGCAACATTGGTTGATGCTAGAATCCCGCTGGCCGGTGATGGCTACAGATCCCTGTGCTCTTCTAGTTTTCGTCGTGTGCAACTGAGAAGAAGAAGGGAAAGTGGCCAAAATAGAGTGAGGAGATAGGTGCGAAGCTTATATATCTCAGTGGCCAGCTCGTGTGTTGGTTACCAATTTTTTGGCAGTCGATTTTTGCGCCGTGGTTTCGCCCGCACTATGGTGAAAATCAGATAGGGGCGCGCCCAAGATAGGCCTGGCGAGCTAAAATTGTTGTCTATCCAAACAATAGCCAAAAAGCATGGGCTGACCAATATTTTGGTAAGGCTAACTTTGGCATTCATCTAAACCTACCCTAAGATAACCAACTGATGGATACAACAAGGGAAGAAAACATTAGTTCAATAATAGTTATGCACTGAACCTAGTATGGAACATCCTACGTTGCCGATGCAAACTATGCTGAAATTGGAAAAGCTTGTTCAAAATCAATTTCTATTTAAATCAACCAGTTGGGACCGAGTATATATGTACTAATCATGCACTCTGCACTTCTCATGTTCAAACCTACACACTGTCCGGTTCCCATCTACTAGCAACCCATCAAACACTAGTACGCAGACCTTCCGGAACAAAAGCACTAGGGAGGGGAAAAAGCCTAGACTGTTTTAATGATATCTCAAACTGCTGGGCAATCCATGGGTACAATAGTTCTAGCTAGGCAGCCCATTAGTTGGTTAAAGTGTGGGAAGAACAAAGGAACATCACATCCACCGGTACTAGCATCGTGCAGCCCTACTACTCTTAGGTCGCTGGACAGGAAAATTGAAAAGAAAAAGATGAGAACCAACCGGAAAAGGTCAGCGTTTACGGCTGGGTATATGGATTGGACGGAAATTAATGGGCCAAAATATTGGATCGGGTTGGATATAATGGGCTGTAATAGCTGGGCCAAAGTTGCTGGACCAGGCTGAGAAAAAAATAGGTGAACGCCAGATCAATGCCAAGTTGGTGCCACGTCAGCAGAAATTTTGTGACGAAACAATTTTCGGCACAAAGTGCCACCACATTGGATGCTGACGTGGTAACCACATTACAGTACTCACGACAAAACATTTTCCAATGATGAAATACGATGTCGATGTGGCATTCCATCTCCGACAAATGTTTCATCATAAAATAACATATCCACGTAATTTTGGATGATCAAACATCGCTTTTTTTGACAAAAATGGTGGCTATGCATGATGTTTTGTTGGCATGCCATGATGAATGTTTACCGTCACAGGAATGCACCTTTTCCATGACGAAACGATTTTCTTCATGGATTTATGATGAAAGGGGCAGTTTGTCATAAAGATTCATATGTGGCGACTTCCATGACAAGAGCTCTTTAGTCGCGGATTCTTCGTAGAAGAACTTTAGTGACGATTTCATCACTTTTTGTGACGTACAACATCATAGATCAACATCTCTCTAGTAGTGCCTATTAATTTTTAGTATTGATCAAGTTCTTGTGCTAATGTATGTGTGCACACGTACATTATGTAAACACATGAGTTTACATGGTTAGATGAGAGTTGGTTAGGGAGGAATGGGGGAGAGCAGCCTAGTCCTAATTGATGAATTGTTGATATGGGGATACAATTCTTTTATGCTCTATGTTACGGCTAGGAAAACCTTAATTATTCATTTGGGAATATAGTCATAGGTGCGAATATTAGCTATTGATTTTATAATATTAGCTATTGATTTTATTTAAATTAAAGCAACATCCTCTTTACAAGTAAAAATCTTTACTATTAGTAAAACCATTGAATTGCCAGAAACCAAGTGCCTAGAAACATTTGTTTGTATTGAGTCTAATCATTATCTTTAAGCATTGCATATTTATTTTTAATAGTTAGTAATTATTTTATTGTACTTTATTGTTACTTTAGTTGCTCTCTTAGATCACTAAATATTTATCTTATCATTCGGAATAGCAAAATAAGCTATTTTATTCTTTTCAATGCAAAATAATCATATTTGACGCTTATAACTACAAAATGAAGTACTATACTTCTTGCTCCTTAGATTGGATACTCGATACTCCTACATCAAATTGGAACGATTGATAGGACATCATTACCCTTGCGAACAAACTCAGCTCTGTAATGTTGCCGAGCCTTAATCTTCTGCAACTCATAAAGCAGCGCTCTAAATACTTCTACTCCTGAGAGATGTCATCCGGGAGATCAATTCCTCAATATCTTATTCATTTCTTGGTCAACCGAGCCAAAAGAATCCTGGTTCCACCGATATTAGAGAGGCTGCCCAAATTGTACAGTCCATGTCGCGCAGAAGGAATATTTGCCTTCACTATTCTCTACACGTGTCACTTTCACCCACTACTATAGAAATAGTCATATAAGATCCCTAATTACAGACGGTTTACTAAAAACCATCTATGATATACATCATCACAGGCGGATTTTATCAAAATTGACATCGTAGACGGTTCTTTTAAAAAACCGTCTGTGATGACCTACTCATCATACATGGTTTTTTTTAAATTGCCTATAATAACATTACAGACGGTTCTTTTAAAAAACCGCATGTAATAACTAGTGTATCACAGCCGGTGTTAAAGGAAAACCGCCTAGGAAACAACCCGGCCCACATCAACTACGTACCATCCGGTGGCCTAAACCAACAAATCCCGAAACCCTAACTCTCCCAAGCAACGACATCTCTATTCTTCTCCCTTTCACTGTCTCGAGCGGCAGCATCCCTCCCCTTTTCTTCTTCACCATCACTTCTCCCTAATCCACTCCCTCCACCGCATGTAGCTCAAGCTCTCGTGCATCCTCAAGCACCCCTCCCCCCCCCTCCCAGCCGGCCGAGCAGCACCAGCATGGTATCCTCCGCCGTCGGCACTAGCACGGCATCCTCCGCCATTGGCACCAGCACAGCTTTCTCCGCCGTCGACACCAGCATCACATCCTCCGCCGTCGGCACCAAGGTTTCCTCCACCGCATCTTAGGCTCTCGTGCATCCTCAAGCGCCCCCTGCAGCCGGCCAAGCAGCACTAGCACGGCTTCCTCCGCCGTCGGCACCAGATCCGGCTGCCTCCTTATATAGATCAAGCTCCACCGACGACCCTAGGCCTTCTCCCTCCTGTAGATCAAGCTCATCGACAATTAACCCACTCCTCCAGGTACAGATCGAGCTCCACTGGCCGTGTAATTTCTTTCATGTGTAATTTCTATTATTGTCTTGTCTGAAATCGATTGATTATGTGTTTATGTGTGTTGATTTCTGATTTTGAGAAGTGTCCAAAATTGATTGATCATGCGGTCATGTTCTGTTGTGCGATGATTAATTAGGGAAATTGGTTGGGGCTGTAATTTCTTTTTTGTGCAATTGAAAAACCAATCCCAGGCGGTTCTAAAAATCAACTTTAGAACCGTCTGAGATGTGCAAAGGTTATCACAGACCTATGGTCACAGGCAATTCAGAAAACCGCCTGTGATACAGTTTCTGAACCGCCTGTGATACTGCTTTCTGTAGTAGTGACCGTGCCAACGTAGATAGGATCTCTTACGATGCGGCCTCGAACCTGGACAATTGTTGCACCAGCCGTGCCACACTGGATGCGCCTAGCACGTCGCAACACGGCTTGAGCTCAATGGCATGATATTTGGTCCTACCACCTCGAGCCACCCATGTCACCTCGTCTATCTTACCTTCCATGTCATTAGTTATTAACTACTGCTAGTTAATTCATGAAAACCGATCACTAGGCATCCATAAGGCACTACATTTAATGTCTACTGGTGTTATTTTAGCTGTTCAGTCATCATCTCTATCTTTTTATCCATTATTTATTTTCCCTACCTTTGCTAAGGAATCATAAAATTAATGAACTTTTATTAGATTCCTAGTATTCCGTTGCCATAAACTAGCCAAAACCTCTTAGAAGGCATCCACCCCACCTAGACATAGCACATAATTCTCCAACCATCTAGATAGTATCTCTAGAAAGAGATATAGTTGAGTTCATAGCAATACCATGTCTACGGGCTCTAGTAGATCAAGGCGAATGGATGTACGGCCAACGCTTCTCGGCCCGCTATATAAATGCTCCTTCTGCCCTAAGACCTTCCCAAGCCTCCAGGCCCGCGGTGGCCACATGACGAAGCACCGTCAAGAGGTCACAGAGAATAGGAGGAGGCATAAAGAGTACATGGCCAAACAAATCAAAGAGTTCACCCTGGATCTGCTGCAACCGAACATGACTTACTGGAGGAGGTATCGCAAGGGTAAGGAGAACCCTGAAGAGATCATATTTTTTCCAATCCAAAAACCGAGGGCTTTAGCTGATGATGGAGAATCAAGCCATGGCCCCTTGCTGTCTAAGAGCGTGGTGACTGATCTGGCCAGGATGTTGGTCGTGGAGGGTAAGGAGAAAGGAGGGGAGATGGAAACCCCGAACATTGATCTTACCTTGAAGCTGTGATGTGCCTAGTCATCAGGATTTGGCTGATATCTATACCCATTTCACTCATAGCTTGAAGGATCTGATATATGTGTTAGTGAAAATGATTTATTGCTATTTTTGTTGTGCTTGTATGATCCATGCTTGTGATTTAGTTATCTGAAACACACCATGCTATCAAATTTGGTGGATGTATGCAGTGCTTGAGTTTTTTTACGTTGCTTGATAATTTTATTTTATGTGTCTTTTATGGTATGTCAATCTGGAACATGAATGAACATATGATGAATTACGAGAGATTTAGTAAGTGGCATGTTTTTATTTCTTATTTGTTTGCACTTGCTTTATTTGGAGGGTTTCTATAGCCTAAATGACAAAATAGTTGAAACCACATTAGATAAGCATCATTGTTCTACTTTAGGCTCCATTTGGTTCAGGATTCAAGAGTGAGTTAAGAATTGAACCCGTCAAACACCTTTGGTTTAGATGGGGTTAAGTTAATCTGGTTAAAACCATTTAACCCTTCTAACTCAGGATTAACTAATCCATAAAAAAAGTGGAATAACTTAACCTAGTATAATTAATTCTTCTAAATTCGATTTTTATAGTGCTAACTCTTTAATCTAGCCAAACAGTAATTTGAGTTAATCAAGTAATTAGTTGTCAAATATAGAATTAAAGTTAACCTAGATTAAGATGAGCAAACTTAGTTAATTTAACCCCGAACCAAGCAAGGCCTCGGCAACACTACAATGCTCGGAGTTTTGTAGAATACCACTAGATGTTTAGTTGCGTGTGGCGCCTTGATCCCATGTCATTCTCAAGGCATTGCATTACTAGAAACTCTATTTTTTGCGTCTGGGCTGTATTTCCCGTCCGGCACGGCATGAAACAATTGGATATATCACATCCCCGTCATGTGCATCTAACCACCCATGGAAATGTTGTACCGATTCCCATTGGTTAATTTTGTGATCACCTGCAGGAATATCTATTGTCCTGATAGTTTTTATCAACCGACAAAGATAAATAGCGTGTTACCTATCTGTTGTACCAACCATCACAATAAAATATTTAGATGTAACAGTTACAATCCACCGGAACAATTTCACCATGATGGGCCACCGTGCTATTTATCCATTTGGCCCAGCACGTCATAGTTTTGGGTTAGCGTGCCTCAACTATGGGCCAATGAGCAGGAATATTTTCCCTAGGCACACCTCCTCTTTGTTTTTCATAATATCCTGTGTAGCTCTCAGTGATTAGGGTTTTTGTCCTCTCACGGGATTCATCTCCGTTGTGAGTTCCTCCTCCAAGTTCGATGTTCTTCGTATTCCCTGTGTGCTTGCTCAAGTTGATAAAGGGGCCGGTGACCTTTGGATCGATGCTTGGCTTTGGTAAGGTGTGCGGTAGAAACCCTAGATTGGATTGAGGTTGTGCAACTTGCGGCGATTTTCTTGTGGAACATGCAGTGTCAAATGAAAACTCTGGTACGCATCCGGGCAAGAGCACATAGGTGAAGAGAGAACCTCGATCATCTTCTCGATCAATTGGATCTGAACATGATGAGTTGGATGATGTCGAGTTTGAGGAGGATATGGAAGTCTTGGAGAAGGAGCAAAGTGGATGGCGCTATATGCAAACTTGAGGATTGCTTGGAGCCTAAATCTGGACATGAAATTCACAGCTCTCGGTGACAACCTATTCATGATGCAGTTCTTTTGCGTTGGCACTGGGAAAAGGTGACGGAGAAGGGTCCCCGATTGTTTCACGGGTATGGTTTGATAATTGAAGATTATGATACCTTTATCAAGACATCTATGATGCATCTGTCAGGGTTGCCGACTTTAGTCCAGGGTTATCGTACAGAAAGTGTTGCTCATCAGCTCGCGAGCTGGCTAGGCACGGTGATTAAAGTTGATGTGATGCTGGACTGGATCGATGGTGGGAATTATGTGCAGGTTTTGCGTGAAGTTGGATGTCAACAAGCCACTGGCTAGAGTGGTATCGATTTCATCGAAGAAGGGTGGCCGTGATTTTTATTGCATCATGTATGAAAAGATTTCCTACTTTTGTGTGGTTTGCAGGATCATGGGGCACATTAATAAGGAGTGTGGGTCGGGTGAGCATGATCCGGTGAATTCCCGTAGATTGGATGTTGGTAGAAACTTCGTGGCACTTTGGAGTGGGCAAACGTAGAAGTGCAGTAGGTGGCTGGAGCCGAGGTGAACCAAAGTACTGGTCATGGCAAAGATTCACTTTATGCTAGGGAAGGGGGAAGGAATAACGATTAGGACCTATGGGCGATAACGACTAGCCCCATTAAGGAAATAGTACTTCATAGCATGGACAAGTCGGCTAAGAAGCGCCTTGCCCTAGAAGCGGGTGTGGATAAAGACCAGGCGGTTGGACCTGTGGACTGGGCTAGGGGCCATGTTCTAGACAAATTTGATGGGTTGGCGGAAGATGTAACGACATTGATGATAGAGACGGTTCCACCTCCTCTATCATCGGTGCTCACTAAGAAGGCGCAAAAAAGGATGAAGAAAGATGGAACGGTGTTAAACTCAAGCTTTAATCATGCAAACTGGATAAATGAATCTTCTCAATAATACCACTAGCATTAATTATCCTTCACACTTCCACTAAAATAAATCTTGTCAATATTAGCAAGAAATTCAAGATCAACCTCGTAACCAATAGTATCATCATCAGGATAAAAGAATATGTGAAATTTTTTCAGCTTCCACACCCTGCAAACCTGCCAATTTAAATTTATATTAGGAAAATGATCATTTAATTCATGAGTGCCACTAGTTTGAGGTGTTCGAGGTGATGGGGGTGTTGGTGGTAACGTGGTGCTACAAGTAAAGATGTAGCAACACTTGTACCTTTAATTTTAGGTATAGACTTAGGAGGTGGAGCATTTCAATCATGTGGAAATTTTGATTCATGATCTGGCAAATAAGATGTACCTCTTGTAGTCGAGCCTCTACGATCTTTAGAACTCATATTGAAATAATTTAAAACTTAAAAAGCAGAATAAAAATTAAAAAACAGCAGTAAAAATAAATATACTAAGTGGATAGAAATTACCATTAAACGCTATGTTTCTTGGTGCTAGAGAAGAGCTTAATGGCCTGCAAGTGCATATGATCGGTATCACCTTCTCCTGGTAAGTATTCTTGACCAGTTTAATATCAAAGCGAAAGGGAACCAAAGGAAAGTAGTTGGATTTTTCATGGCTATCATGTCACTTATAACCACACTTGCAATGCAGTAAATTGTTATCTTTACTATCTTATAACTAGGAGTTGGTGATGAGACGTCGTGAATTGTGGTACATCACCCTCTTCTCACCTCCGCAGGACTCCTCATCCCCACAAACTCAGTCTACTCTAAAATATATGCTGATAGGTAGGCCCCCTCCCTCACAATTATGTGCCCACAAAGATTCTCTGCACTAGCAGCCCCTCCCATGAAATTCTCTAACCTCATCTTCTTCTCCTCTCATTCATATCCCCCGTCTCCACTCCCCTTTCTGATGAGCCTCAACTAGATGTCGAGGCGCAGAACGGCCCAATCTTTCACGGTACTAAAACGAAACAGCAGCAATCCCCGATGAACACTTGTCGAGCTGAAGTATTAGTAGTATGAGTAGATGCAGAAATACTAGATTGGCTCTTCGGATCAAGCAACTTGCAAGAAGACCAAAGAATAAAAACTTGCGCAAAAAATTGATCAGATCAATCCCGACGTGTTGCAGCTCCCAAATCCCTCAAGGATCAGCAAAAGAACACAAATATTTGGTACGTTTTCTAGTTTTTTATTCAACTCGACGAAAACCCGATCTCTGCTCATGACCGTACTCCAGGCCTTTTTCTATTGTGCACGCAGGCACAGACTCAGATAACAACTGATTTGGACTCTAACTCTCCTAATGCCATACGACCTTCTATTTAAAATACTTCCTCTCGTGATTATCCCCTATAGAAACTAACTAGTACTTGGCTAATTAAAAAAAAACAAACATAGCCTAACATGACACGAGTTCAATTCCTGTACAACTCTTCTTGTACTCGGATTAGCATATATGGTGGGAATCGTAGTGGCTTTTGCATGTACAAATATTTCACCATGCTTTACTCGGACATCTTAGCCTGATCAGATTTGGACAGGTAGGGAACCAACCATAATCCAGCGTGGAGGAGTCCTAAAATTAGGCCGAACCTCATTTAGCGGAGGTAATTGGATGGGGATCTCACCGACCAAAATAATCTGAGGACTTGGAATTTCAACGACAGCAGTTAAAGCACCAGTGACCACATCACTTTCTCTCCTACATCCCTCTCGAACTTGAAGTGTGTCAATGGATACGGAAGCGGAGCACGACGGCAACACCAGCAACAGCTTCCAGTCCCAGTACCTTGTGCTTAAGTTGAGCACGGGGGCACCGAGAGAGTGTGCCTAGCCGTCATGCTTCTGGTGCGGTAACTGGCATTTGAAGTGGAGTAGGGTGCGCCGGGTGCGCAAGTCATGGCTCATTTCCCTCCTCCATTTTTTTCGCATCTCTCCTATTTAATTGGTGTCTAACCTATATCCATGTGAAATCTCCGAGCACGTCTGTGACCACAGACATGGTTGTTCAAACAGTTTCTTAACACTCTATAGAGGTTTTATAACTTTCCTCACAAGACATGATTCTGTTTGATTGCTGAGACATGCCTGCCCTGGAGCACACTTCCGAAGTGTGTCAGCAGAGGAATCATGAAAAGAAGTTTAACAGGTCTCACTCCCAATACTAATTCTCCCGGAGAAGTGATTCCCTATGGGCCACAAAGGAACATAGAGACTTATCACCACAAAGATGTAAGGCCTTATATATCATAGAGATTAAGGAACTACCGGTTGGGTTGGTAATGATATCTGACTGCCCAGGGCATTAGCCCCAACAAAGCGACTAAGCCCTACCCAACCCAATTTACCACCAAAGGTAACAGCGTTGTAGGTCGACAACTTAATAAGCCAGGCCTATCCCATGCTAGGCGTATGGATGTACAAGTTGGGCTCAGTGCAATGGCGCATCAGATTCAATGCTCAAGTGACCAAGGCAGCCCTGCTACACAAAGATACCAACAGATGCCGCAGAGGCTAATTTGCAGAGATCACCTCCATCCAAATCATTCCACCCTGATCGATGTCAAATACCCACCCGGTTGGTTATGGTAGCACATAGCACAATTCATAGAGAGCACTAGGCTACACAAAGTTTATCACTAAGATTGAAATATATCATTGATCAAGTTAAACATATTCAATGGTGATGACAAGCAGTACTACTCTAACCATGATCATACTAGTTGTTGACCATCTAAGCCATAAAGAGGGGAGACAAAGGGGTACTAACATATGATAAAAAGGTAGGGTATAATGATGATATAGGTGATAACTAATACCAGTACGACATTTGATAAAAGTAGCATGCAAGTGTATGAAAGCCAAATAGCTTAAGTAAACTACGTGCAACGAGATCAAAGCACACTTGCTTTGCCCTTTCTCTTGGTTTTGCCTCTCGACGAAGATGGTCCCCCCTTCCTCAAGTTCCTGAATAACATACTCTATGAGAGAGAGAGAGAGAGAGGGAGAGAGAGAGAGAGAGAGAGAGAGAGGAAAAACAAAAAAAGCCAAAAACACCAATATTAACTTCCAAAAGATATATTTAAAGCCATTAAATAGATAGGATTCAAAAATACAAACGTGTGAACGCAAGAATCATCTAAATCTAAGTCCATATGTGAAAGTAGGGTTTTGAGAAGGTTTAATGGCAGTTTTGGATTACTTTTTTCAAAAAAAGGAATAACTATGCCATGCTGAAGTTAGTAGAGGAATAAAATAAAATTAAAAATAAAAGAAAAACCCTGATTTGTGGGGCCCGCATGTCAGTGTGTTAGGCCATGGTGGACCGAGTCCACCAGCTAGTGCGTGGGCCTAGGGCTATCATGTTAGGCCGGGCCACCAGGCATGCCACGCAGCGGCCACATGGCAGCCACACGACAGCCATGTGGGTGCTACATCAGGGCCTGAATGAAGTGGCCGATGGGCAACTATTGACAACGACCGTGGTGGCACTAGCAAGGTGCACGGTGTGACTGCACCGTGATAGTGACATCAAGCCCACCCTGATGTCAATCGGGGCGGTGGACAAGCGCGTCGGCTCGCGGTCGGTGTCGCAAAATGACGGAAGGGCATCGCGATGGCACAGTGAATCGGATGGTGGCAGTGGTGTGGTCAGAGGCTTACCGGAGGGATGGTGATTTCTCACTAGAGTTGGGAATGATGTTGGGCTCCGGCGGACAATTGTGGTGCCATGGCATGAGGGGGCAGTAGCAAGGAGGTGGAGGGAGGAGACAAGGGTGCCAAAAGATATTTATATAGCTCCTTGGCACGACGGTTGTGGCTGCTGGAGAGTGTGGGAGAAGGCTGCGACAATGGCAGCGGCGGCACGGCTGCTGGCGCGAGAGGTAGCAGGTCATGATCTTGGCCGCTTGCTGTGATTGAAGAGCTGCGCGTGCACATCGGATGGGCCGAGGCCCAGGTAGGAGTGGGCCTAACTTCAAGGTGCCACCACACTTCTAGGTCTAAGAAAGTAGTGTCAGCGACACCGGAGTCACAACGTAGCTAGGAGGAAGAGCTGACATGCGGGCCAAAGTTCGGAGAAAGTCTTCTTTGGTAGTTCAGTATGTGTTTAGCCCACATTTATTCTCCCTACCTCTCTTTGTTGTTTTCCTTATCAATATAATGATCTTTCAGTATTATTATTTGTCAAGTTATTATTCCGAATTCATTTCTCTCTCATCGGAACACTGCTGATTAGCTAGGACCTATTGATAGGGTAAGCTTTATCCTTTCGGTAGTTGTACGACCTGTGTTGAGGGGTGCACAGTTCTAATAGTTGCGTAGCCAGATGACCGTGTTGAGAGTCTATCTTGGTAGATGATCGTGTTGAGGGTGTACTACAGCTCTAGATAACTACCGCCTCAGTAATCCTATTGGGACACTAGCTATCCCAATATTAGCCGGCGACTTTAGGAGATAAACACCGAGAGACTTCGGAGACTTAATCCAACTACACCTCTAAGTGTTAAGTCTATTCGGTGACAGCATCTAGTCTTGATACCCAATTCTCTAGAGCTTTGAATCTTTGACCTATTCAACGCTTGATAACTAAAATCTGGTATTCCCACATAATCTTTTTAACATGGAACTAGTGCTCTTACCTAGCTACTACAAGACTTTGGTTAGCTAGCTATCTATTAGATGTTAACTGTGTTGGTCAGTCAACCTCTCTTATCTAGTAATCAATTCTCTCTTATCTATCTACCTATAAAATAATCTTCCTTCTAGTGACGGAAAGTCTAATAAATGTATCTGTGCTTATGCAATCTTATATCTCTACACAAAATATTTACTTTCCATGGATTCGATAACCCTGGAATACTCCAAGGTGAAGTGTTACAACGCTTTTCATGCGCTTGCGGATATCTATATCTATAGGTCAAAAGAATAGTCTTTTTATACATGAAGGGCCATCGACTGGTGGTTTCCTTCGGCGGTACCGATATCCATTTGGTTTGGATTCCAGAAATGCATGGCACAATGGCAAAAGATGCAACGAGCACTGAGTGATGCTATGCGTTGCATCTCACGTGAGTTGGAATTTATATATTTATGTGGGAAATGATGATTGTATAAGTGTAGAGGCTGTGACCTACGTGAGCAGATGGATACATGATGATTAAATTGTATTGCTAATAGGTTCTTAGTCTCCCTTCTTGTTATAAGATGACTTGTGTTATAGATGTGACATTTTGACTTGGACAGTGGATCTCGAACCCAGATGTTATATGATTAGCATGTGTAGGTGCTTGAATTGTGAGTGGTGAATTGTTTGAAGTACCATGCATTGAACTCACCTATTCATTGGCTTGTTTTTCAGGTAATTGAGCACGCCTGGGATTCATGAACACTAAGGGCGCTGCACGTCGAGTGTCTTTCAAACCTACCATCCACTCCCTTAGGAAGAGACATACTTTAGACATTCCATGATAATGTTAGTACGTAGATAGAATGTGAAACCCATAGCTTGCTTTGCTAGAATGCTGTCGCAGGGGAATTCGCTGCAATATCCATTTGTAATAGGATTGTTGGGAAAGCGTGTTAGGAAGATCTAGGCGGTGCACACAAGGATTTTACCCAGGTTCAGGCCCTCCAATGGCGGAGGCAATACCCTACTCCTGCTGTTTGTATTAGGAAGCTTGTGCGAAAAAGAGAGTACAAGAGGTTGAAGATGAAGCTAGTAAGTCTAGAGATCAGAGAATGTAGAGACCAGCCAACGTGGAGTTCAGCCCCCTTCTGCATGGGGGGCTTGGCCTTATATAGGCATGTACATTAGCCGACTCGGTCACTCGGCTAAGCTACGGTTACTGTCCTAATTAACTGAGACATTTACATCTTGTAACCGTCCGAGTAACGCCAGTCTTCATGCCGGTTAAAACGTATGTCTTGATGAGTTGTAACGCCTGTCTTAATGGCACCCGGACGTTGTACTGTTGCAGGCCTTTCTTGGGCCGTCATCCGAGTGGGCTTGTCTAGGCTCGTTGGGCCGACCCGCTGTGTTGGGCCTACCCGGATGGGCTCCCCTCGTCAGTAGCCCCCGAGTGCTTCGAGGTCTCGACACGGATGCCGATTGAGGAGCAGGCTGTGCATGTCCGAGTCGCTGGTGGAGAGACCTTGATGGACTCTCCTGACACCTGAAAAGAGGTTAGATTTGTGCTAAGCATTAGGAACTCGGTGATACCCGTGCTTTCCGGCTGGGGAAGTTGGCTTGTGACCCTCTGAGAGGCGTATCATAAATTCCGAGCGAATCCGAAGTAGCGCTTGGCATATCCGAGTGGACGGTCGCCATCTTGTGCCCGCAGGGGGGATGCCTTCGATCTTCAGCTTCGAAACCGAGTCCTCGAACTCCGGCATTGAACCCTGAATCAGTGAGCCATGTTGCGCCGCTGTGGCATTCGGCTCCGATTCAGGGATCGTGTTGTCCCGCTGTGGATGCCGGGTTCGTCCTTAGCCTGGGTGTTGCCGAGTGACCTGCAAACCCTGTTGGGTCGGTCATCAGCACCCTTTCGCAGAGCCAGTCTGCTTCCGAGTTTGGCGGCTTGTGTGCCTTGGAGTTGTTTGATGGAGTCGGTATAACTCGTGACGTGTCCCAGTGGGCCAAGCCGACTGCTGATTCGGTGCCTGAGCATGATCCGACTTGGTCTGAGCCGAACCCAACCAGAGCCGACTGGAGTCACGGTGTTGCCCTGACTGCGATGTCACGTCAGCATTTAATGCGCGCAGCCGGTTGGGCAGAGTGTCCGCAGTGCAATGATCTCGCCTCGAGTCGCGCATAAAGCGTGCCCGAGACATCCGCTGCTGCTCTGATTTCGTGCGACATCCGAGGAGACGGCTCATCATGACTGCGCCCGAATCACGCGGGCAGCGCGCGCGGGCCGGAGGCTGACGTAATGCCAGCCGGTCACGTCGCCTGGGATGCCGCGTCGTGGCGAAAAAGGCGCCCGAATCCCGCGGGTTTTCACGCGCGAGATGGCAGTTGCCGCGGCAGTTTCCCGCCACGTCGGACGCACGACTGCCGGCGGTTGGACTCCCTTGGCTATAAAAGGTGAGTTTAGGGTTTCCGGGTTCTCATCTTGTTCTTGCCTTCGTCTTCCTCGCGCTCGAACTCTTTTGCCTCCAGAGCTCCGCCACCGCGCACTCGTTCCCGAGAGAGAGAACTCGCTCGCCGCCGTCATCCACCATCCGGCGAACATGTCTCGCGCCGGCAAGGGAAAGAAGTCCGCTGCTTCCTCCTCCGCCACCGCCGCCGACGGGTGGAAGAAAGGGGATTGGGTCCCCTCGGTCATCACCGACGACCTACTCATCGGCTTCGCCAGCACCGGCCTGCTGCCGCCTCACACCATCAGCAACTGGCGGGCATCGTTCCAGGAGACGAAACCCGCTCCGCACGAGCACGAGCGCGTGATGCTCACCCCGTTCATGGAGCGGGGAGTCAAGCTGCCGCCGCACGACTTCTTGCGTGGCCTCCTCTTCTTCTACGGCCTTCAACTCCATCACCTGAGCCCAAACGGCATTCTGCACATTGCGTGTTTTATCACGCTGTGCGAGTGCTATTTGGGGACTCGGCCTCATTGGGGGTTGTGGAAGAAGATCTTCACTGTGAAGGCTCAACCCATCAAGGCCGGCGGCCGACTGTCCATCTGTGGGGGAGCCGGCATCCAGGTCAAAGCCGGTGCCAAGTACTTCAAGATGCAGTTTCCAGATACCGTTCGGAAGTGGCAGGACGGGTGGTTCTACTGCCCGGATGAACGCACGCCGACAGGGGTACCGGGTCAACCGAGGCCCCGGCTGATGACCCGCAGCCGCAAACAACTCCTGCCCGCGAGGAGACAACGGAGCCGGCGGCTGCGGCTGGGGCCGACTCCTCCGAGCCAGCGAGCGAGGCCGGAGGACAAGCTGTTACCGAGTCGCCCCGGGAAGTCATGCAGAGCCAAGCCCTTGCTCCGACTCTCGCGGCTGGAGAATCGGCTCCGACTCCGTCAAGAAGCCTCATCCCCGCGCTGCTACTACCGAGTTGCAGCACGGGGGACGTGACGGTCGTGGAGGAAGCCACCAACCGCGTCACTGCCCTTAGCTCCAAGCTAAGGGACTTTGCCGACGTGGCCAAGTCCTTGGCAGACTCGCCCGAGGTCCTCGAGTCCTCAGTCGGGGTAAGCTGTCTTCATACTTTGCTTTTTTCTTAACACTGGGAGCACGTTCAGTGCACCCAGTGGGTGTAGCCCCCGAGTCTCGAGCCGACTGATTGAGTCGGTTGGAGACTTATGAATTCGGTTGCTAACACATCCTTTTCTTCACCAGGCTGCAATCCGACTGGGCGGAAACGGCCCAGTCCTTATGGAAAGAAATGCCTCCCTGGAGAAGGCACTGGAGGAGGAGAAGGCCAAGAGTCGGCGGCTTGAAGAAAAGCTCGCCGCCCTCAAGAGTAAGTGTTCGGGTCTTCAGTTCTTTTGCTTTTGAAGTTTTCCAGTTCTGACTTTCTTGAGTCGGCAGGCATCGAGACTGAAAACGCCCAACTCAAGAAAGAGGTGAACTCAAGCATCTCGGCGGAAAAGGTGTCTCAAATGCTCAACGCTAAAGAGGCCGAACATGCAGACAAGATGCGTGACGTTCGCGATCAGTTGAAAGCCGCCAACAAGCTTCAGTCGGACTACGATAAGCTGGCACAGCAGTACAAGCAGTCGCAGTTGGCGAACCAAAAGCTGCAGGCCTCCATCGACGACTTCTCCAGGAAGATGGAGGAGTCGGATAAGCGACACGCCGTGGTCATCTCCGACTGGGAGAAGCGCGAGAGAGAACTCTTGAGCCAACTCAAGAAGGCTAACGAGACTCTACTCGGTAAGCCCCCGAGTCCTTTGCTTTTTGTTTTTGCACACTTCCTTGGTCATTTCCTTAGCAATAATCCGTACCCAGATGCTTGCCCAGAACTGGAGGAACAAGCCAGGCGGGCGACGCTCCGACTCCGCGCGCTAGCCGAGCCGGCGAGGTCAGCCCTCGACGCACTTTGGACACCAGAACTGATGTCCGACTACGTCGTGAGCATGGAGGACCGACTCCTCCAAGTCAAGAGTCTGGTGCAGAACTTGAAGTCAGTTGCCCAAGGCCTCTGCACCAAGCTCTGGCCCGGAGAAGAGCCGAGTTCCAGCATCTTCACCCTCGCCGATAAGCTTTCACAGGGCCCGGCGGAGGTTGAAGAGTGGAAGGAGTCGGCAGCTCGCTCGGGAGCCGGCATGGCGCTGGCAATGGTGTTGGCACACCATCCCGACGCGGATGTCGACAACATCTCCGCGGGCGCCCCTGTCAACGAGGAAGGGCAGTCGGTGGATCCTCTGGAGCTTCTTCCCCGAGTCCGCGCCGCCGCCAACCGGATCGCCAGCTTCACCGACCTGGAGGAGCGCGTAGAAGCGACTCCATAGGAATAGAAAAAATATCATGTAATATCTCTCGGTATGCCGAGTAGATAAAATGTAAAAACTTTCGCAATGAATGAAGATGTTTTTCAATTCATTCTGATTGACTTTCGCATAAGTTATTTGTTTGCACAAGTTATTTGAGTCGTCCGAGTTTGTTTTTGACGCCGAGTCGGATCCTTTCGCGTGTAGGCCGACCTTTAGCTTTTGCTCTTGCCAACCGGACAGCCGGGTTGCGATTGTAGTTGGGGACGAAGAGTGGGTCTTAGGTACCGTACACGTTTACTTAGACGCTCATGTAGAAACAAAGTTAGGAGATTCAAAATAACTTATACCGAGTGATGATTCATCCAGTGGGTTTGAGGTAGCTTCCGGGGATTGCCCGAAGTGAAGCTACTCGGTTTTTCTTTAGACATAGCCCCCGGGGGTTGCCCGAGGGAATATAGTCGGAAAATGAGAGATAAATGAACAAAATGCTTCCCGAGTGCCGCTCGAAGGAAACAAAAATTTATTCATTATGAAACAATGAACTGTTTGAAGTACAAAGTTTTAAGTGTAGAAAGGACGCAGCTGTGCAATATTCCATGTTCGTTCGGTGATGGCGCCGGTTGCCGGGTCCTCCAGTCGGTACGCGCCGTTGTGAAGCACCTGGTTGACGATGAAAGGACCTTCCCAAGGCGAAGACAATTTGTGCATGCCCGCCTTGTCTTGGATCAGTCGGAGGACCAGATCTCCTTTGTTGAAGACTCGGCCCCGAACTTGCCGACTGTGGTAGCGGCGCAGGTTCTGTTGATAGATAGCCGAACGCGAGAGGGCAAGTTCCCGCGCTTCTTCTAGGAGATCTAGGTCGTCTTGTCGTGCCGACTCGGCATCCTTTTCCACGTATGCTGCGACTCGCGGGGAGTCATGGAGGATGTCACTCGGCAGGACGGCTTCAGCTCCGTAAACCATGAAGAACGGCGTGTAGCCAGTCGACCGGTTTGGAGTCGTCCTTAAGCTCCAAAGGACGGATGGAAGTTCATCGATCCAGGAGCCGGCGGCCCGTTTCAGCGGGACTAACAACCGGGGCTTGATGCCTTGAAGAATCAGAGCGTTGGATCGCTCGACTTGGCCATTTGACTGCGGATGAGCCACGGAGGCATAATCGATCCGAATCCCATGATCCCGGCAGAAGTGGCGGAAGACTTCAGCAGTGAAGTTCTTGCCGTTGTCGGTGATGATGCTATGGGGGAATTCCGAATCGGAAGATGACTCCCTTCATGAAGTTGACGGCAGTCGGACCATCGAGCTTCATGATTGGCTTGGCTTCGATCCACTTCGTGAACTTGTCCACAGCCACAAGGAGATGAGTAAAACCTCCCCGGGCTGTTTTGAGCGGACCCACCATGTCGAGTCCCCACACGGCAAAAGGCCATGTGATCGGAATGGTCTTGAGCGCAGTAGCCGGCATGTGTATTTGACGTGCATACCGCTGACACCCTTCGCAAGTTCGAACGAGTTCCTCGGCATCAGCATGGCACTGAGCCAAAAGAAACCGTGTCGAAAGGCTTTGGCGACCAAGGCTCTTGATGAAGCATGGTGACCGCAGAGTCCCGAGTGAATTTCCTCGAGCAGTGTCCGGCCTTCTTCCGGTGAAATGCAGCGCTGGAAAATTCCTGTAGTGCTGCGCTTATAGAGCTCACCATTGATGATGGTATAAGCTCGAGCGCGGCACACAATGCGGCGTGCCTCAGTCAGATCTTCAGGCAGCTCCTTGCGCAGGAGGTATGCAAGGAATGGCTGAGTCCAAAGAGGAATGACCGCCAAGACGACTTCTTGGGTCGGCTGAGCCGGTTCTGGGTGTGATGACCCGGCTTCAGACGACTCGGTAGCCGACTCCATTTTGACGGATGGTTGGAAGAGCTGCTGAAGGAACACTCCGGGTGGGACTTTTTCTCGAGCTGAGCCGATCCGGGCAAGGGAGTCGGCTGCTTCATTATCTGCTCGTCGAACGTGATGGAGTTCGAGTCAATCAAAGTGTCCTTCCAGCCGGCGTACAGCGGCACAGTATGCCGCCATGGTGGGATCCTTGGCATCCCAAGCTTTCATTACTTGCTGCTGAAAGGTCATCTAGGCCCCAACATGGTTTTGATGGTTAATGGCAACCTAAACTAGAATCTAATGTTTACATTTGAGTGTAAGCAGATCTTACAGGTTCCATGAAGAAGGGTTATCCAGAGAAGGATGGCCACCAAAAAGGGTACAAGGTGGTTTCAAGGACAAAGAGATGGCTGTGCTAGGGAGCTGTGCCACAGCTGAGAAGAAGCCGGTACTGTGTAGAGAGCTGCAAGCAGGGTGATGGTGGCTTGATGCGTCAAGAGCCGTGACTTCAGTTGGTGGCAGGTGAAGCCTAGATTTGCTAGTTTCTTTGAGTCCATAGGAACCACCCGTACTATCAAGAGGGATGAAACAGTAGCAGTTGTCTAAGGGAACCTTGCTCATTGCTCAGAGTGTTGGTCAAGGGGATCGGTGCTTTGAGGCCAATTGCCCTGTGTCAATAGCTTTGCAACAAAAGTATGTAGCTGTGTGAAAACCCTAAAGCTTTAGGCACCTGTGTGACACAGCTGTGTCACAGGTGGTCTTCCGCTCTATGACTCAGGTACATCTTTGTACCAGGAGAGAGCTTGTAAATGCTAAGGTACCTGCACTGCGATAGGCGGTCTGCTGAGTCAGGAGTCTGTCGAAGGTTCTCTCCTTATAGGTACTAGAGTTTGAAGTATGCTGAGGGCATGTCATGTGCCAGGACCGGGCTGAGTAGTGCTGCTATCAGCTAAGGGTTCACCTGTGTGCGCTACCGGTGACACAGGTGTCGGTCTGCCTGAGCCGGGTACAGTTGGGCGTAGGGTGTAGCTGTGTCACCGATGGTTGACACCGGTGGCTCACTTAATCCTACGTGGCAACTGGGTAACGGTCAGGTGCCTGTGGATCCTATATATAGGGGACCAGGGGAGGACTCTGTCCTCAACCTTGCTCAAATCAGTGATTCGCATACGACCGTTGCAAAGCCTCCAACCACTCCACAAGAGCCGAGAGCCTAAGGGTTAGTTTGAGTAGGTTTGTGAGCTAGAGCACGAGCACAGGTTCCTCCAAGAGATTGCTGCTGGATCATCTGTTACTCTTGGAGTTTGTTTGCTCCTAGACGGGTGTAGGAGTTGCTGGTATCACCCGAGCTTGTGTGGGTTGAACCAGTAGTTTGTGAAGGTGTTCTGAGGTCTACCTGCTGCAAGGCAAAAGGATCTCCACAAGCAAGAAGGAAGAGTCCTGAAAGATCAGGTACTCGGAGAAGAAGCACGATTCAGTGCTGGCCAGCTCTTAGGAGTGGTCTCTCCAACGGAGACGTACCTTCTCTGCAAAGAGTTGGGAACTTCGGTGAAAAACCTCTGAGTCTCCTTTACTTCCTGTATTGCATGCTTATCTGTTTACTCTTGCTTGTTTGTATCTCTTAGACTTGTCTGCTGTACTTACCTTTTCACCTGTGCTAGTTTATCTTTATACCTGTGTGTGATCATCTGTCACTCAGCTGTTTTATTCACTTGTATTCACCTGTTCTAGCACCTGTGTCATAGTTAGTCTAAGTAGAGCACCTGTGTCAGGATATCTCTTCACCTGTGTCTATCACCTGTGTGTCAGCTGTGTGTTATTTTACACATAGTTTCTACCTGTGTCACTCACCTGTGTCACAGCTGTCCACTATTAACTTGTGAAGTTAATCTGATAACTCAAACAAAAGACTAAAAAGGGGAAATTTTATAAGCCAACTATTCACCCCCCTCTAGTCGGCATCTCGGTCCTTTCAATTGGTATCAGAGCGAGGTTGCTCTTTGAATTGGCTTAACCGCCAGAGTAAAGGATGTCGGGCTACGAGGATAAAATACCTGTCTTTACTGGATCTAACTATGCTTTCTGGAAGAGGAAGATGCAGATGCATCTTACCACGATCGATCCAGATGTGTGGGATATTGTTGATGCAGGTTATAAAGTGGAGAAGGCTGATGCTCTCACCATCAATGACAAAAGGAATATCCAGAATAATACCAGAGCTGCCACTGCCATCTTCATAGGCTTGCAAGAGCATGAATTTAACAGAGTCAGCACACTGGAGTCTGCTAAGGAGATCTGGGATACCTTACAGCAGATATATGAGGGCAGTGACACTCTGAAGAAGTCCAAGAGAGGACTGTTGGAATCAACTCTAGAGAGATTTGAGCATGAACATGGAGAAGACATAAATTCTCTATACTCAAGACTGACTCTCATCACCAATCAACTGAAGGCATTGGGTTCCAACCGTGTTGAGGATAAAGATGTTATCAAGAAATTCTTATCTGTGCTGCCCAAAGCCTTACAGAACCCTAGTCTTGATGCTCAAGGAGAAAGAGGGTTTCAGTAGGATGAAGCCTACCGAAGTGCTGGGAAGAATCCTCACTCATGAGATGGAGCTCAAGCAAGAGGGCAAGCACAGTTCCTCCTCAGGACCCAAGAAGAACATTGCTCTGAAAACCATCACTGCCAGACAGTGATAGCAGTGATGATCTATCTGATGATATGTCAAGTGGAGAAGAGAATGAGCTGCTCCTTCTTACCAGAAACTTCAGGAAATTCTATAGGAAGAAGAAGCAGTTTGGATCAACAGATAGATTCAGAGGCAAGAAGCCCGCCAAGGACAACAAGTGTTTTGAATGTGGCAAGAAAGGCCACTTCGCAGCTGATTGCCCCAGCAAAAAGAAGGACAAAGGGAAGAAGAAGGATTTCTATAACAAGAAGAAGACTTTCAGCAAGCATCCTTCTCATTCCAAGAACAAGGCTACTGCAAGAGCCTATGTAGGGCAAGCCTGGGTTTCAGATGACTCTGGTTCAGATGGAGAATCAGAAGAAGAAGAAGTCCAGGTCGCTGGGATAGCAATCTCTATGGCTGACACACCCAGCTGTGTCACAGCCAAGTCAGACAGCTCCAAGCTGAACTCCAAGGATGATCAATCTTCATCCACTCCTGCTCCCTTATGCCTCATGGCTAAGGACTCCAAGGTATTAACTGAAGATGATTTCCCTGACTATGCTGAACTAATGGATATCTTGGAAAGAACAGAGAAGGGATTCTGCAGGGAGAGGAAGGAGAACATATCCCTTAGGGATAAGCTGAGGGAGCTGAAAGAGACCTGTGATGAAATCACAGATGACAGGGAGGATCTCAGGCTAAATTATGAGAACCTGGAGATAGCTCATGAGAAGCTCAGATCAGCACATGAGCTTCTCCTCAAGGAGCATGAAGAGTTAAAGGCAAAACATGCCTTATGCATTGATATTTCTGATAATATTGCTGAAGCTATGCCTTTACCTGCTCCTACTGTCATTGAATCATGTTTAAATTGTGCCAGCAAAATCAATGTCCTAACATCTACAGGTGGAGTTGTAGACAACTCAAAAGAGGCCTCAACCTCTAATGTTACTAACTCTGTGGATGCAGCTGAGCACAACAAGCTCAAGGAGGAGCTAGAAGAGCTTAAGAGGCTCATGAGAAAAGGTCTCTGCAGTGCCAACATTGGCATGCAAAACTATCAGCTTATAAGAGCTGAAATTATGAGAAAGAATGAAGGCCGAAGAGGCTTGGGTTATTCTACCTCTACTGCTAAAAATAAACTGCCTGCTGTCACTAACACTTGTCTTGCAGCAAAATTCATGAAACAGGCAAGAACTAATGACAACAAGAGTGTTGGTCATGAGCAGAAAAAGAGGAATGAAGCAAGCATTCCTTCCAACCCAGGCTATATTTTGCAGAAGGATATGAAGGGAAAGATAGTGGCCAAGTACATAGGTCACAGGCACCTGACGAAGTGGTTGTCTGCCATCTGGGTGCCTAAGTCTACTCTTGCCGGTGTCGCCGGTGGCTTACACAGCCGTGTACCCACCTGTGACACAGGCAGATCTAACAGGCCACTAACTCATGTGTCTAAGGTTGCAGGTGACTGCCAACCAAAGAGGATCAAAGTCATATCATCTGTTGCTGATGCTGTTAACCTTAAACACAAATATGCTATATATACATCTGCTACTTCTGCGTATGATAAAACTGCAAAGGGAACCAAACATGTTTGGGTCCCTAAGTGTCATCACTAATCTTGCAGGAAACTGTCTCCAGTGGAACAGATTGGATTGTGGACAGTGGATGTACACAACATATGACTGGAGGCAGAGAGGAGTTTGTAGAGATCACAAGTGAAAATCTTCCAAGCAAACATGTGATCTATGCAGACAACTCTAAAGGGAAGGTAAATGGCATTGGTAAGGTTGCCATATCTGAGAATCACTCCTTATCTAATGTAATGCTTGTTGATCAGATAGGTTATAGTCTGATGTCTGTGTCATAGCTGTGTGACACAGGCATGAAAGTTACTTTCTATCCTGAAAAGGTTATAGCTTCCAAACTATCTGATAATTCACAAGTATTTGAAGGATGCAGGTCTGGTAAGCTATACATTGTGAACTTCTGTGAACAGCCTGCAGCAGCTCCATGGTGCCTAATGGCCAAGACCAGTCTTGGATGGTTGTGGCACAGGCGGCTAGGACATGCTGGGATGAAGCTTCTGAACAAGCTGACCAAACATGACTATGTCATAGGCTTGGAGAAGGTAAAGTTCGAAAAGGACAAACCCTGCAGCGCATGTCAAGCCGGCAAACAAGTTGGAGCTGCCCATCGACCTAAGAACATCATGACAACCTCCACTCCCTTCGAGCTCATTCACATTGACCTCTTTGGTCCAACAACCTATGAGAGCTTAGGAGAGTGCAAAATGAGTGGAAGGTGAATCTTGTAAAGGTCAGGAGCGACAATGGGAGTGAGTTCAAGAACTCCAAGGTGGAAGCATTTCTGGACAAGCATGGAATCAAGCATGAATTTTCAGGTCCATATGCTCCACAATAAAATGGAGTGGTGGAAAGGAAGAACAGAACTCTGATAGAGATGGCAAGGACTTTATTAGATGAATACAAGACTTCACCAAGGTTTTGGGCTGAAGCTGTCAATACTGCCTGTCACTCTGTCAACAGGATATACCTTCATCCACTACTCAAGAAGACTCTCTATGAACTGCTCACCAATAGCAAGCCAAACATTTCATACTTCAGAGTATTTGGTTGTAAGTGCTACATTCTTAGGAAAGGCAAACGCCTAACTAAGTTTGAAGCTAAATCTGATGTTGGTATATTCCTTGGTTATTCCACTAACTCCCATGCCTATAGAGTCTTTAACACTTCCTCTCAGGTTGTTGAAGAATCTATAGATGTGGATTTTGATGAGTCTTATGGCTCCCAAGGAGAGCAAGTTGCTATTGATGTAGGAAATGAGGATATTCTGAAGAAGTCCACCGGTGAGATCAGACCCACCATCAAGGAGGAGCCTGTCTCACTAAGTGATCAAGAACCCTCTACTGAGTCAATCCTTGAAGACACTGGAGATCATGATATAGAGTTCGAGTGCAACCCAGCCAATGATTAACTTGACGCAGAAGCCTTCATGCACCCAGCTGTGTCACAGGAAGAACTACCGGTGTCACAGGCAACTCCATCAGCTGTGATACAGGTAGTTGACCCCGATCCCTTTGTGATCAGTCGGCTGCAGAAGGATCACCCTGTGAACAATATCATCGGTGCCATTAATAGGGGAGTGACCACTCGATCTCGAATTGCTAATTTTTGTGAACATTACTCCTTTGTCTCAAATGTTGAACCCAGGACCATAGGTGAAGCTCTAAAGGATGCTGACTGGATTAATGCTATGCATGAGGAGCTCAACCAGTTCGAGAGAAATGAAGTATGGTCACTGGTGGAAAGACCTAAAGACCATAATGTGATTGGAACTAAATGGGTCTTTAGGAACAAGCAAGACACTAATGGACTAGTGGTAAGAAACAAAGCCAGACTTGTGGCACAAGGATTCACACAAGTAGAAGGTCTGGACTTTGGAGAAACTTTTGCCCCAGTGGCAAGACTTGAAGCCATCAGAATCCTGTTAGCCTATGCTGCTCATCACAATATCAAGCTGTACCAAATGGATGTCAAGTCAGCATTTCTGAATGGTAAGCTTTCTGAGCTTGTATATGTAGAGCAGCCACCAGGTTTTGAAAATGATAAGAAGCCATACCATGTTTACAAATTGCACAAAGCTCTCTACGGTCTAAAACAAGCACCTAGGGCATGGTATGACACATTCAAAGAATTTCTAATCAGCAATGGATTTAAAATGGGCTTAGTTGATACAACTCTATTCACTAAAAGAAATGGAAAAGAATTATTTGTGTGCCAAATTTATGTCGATGACATAATATTTGGTAGTACTAACCGTTCCATGAGTGAAGAGTTTAGCAAGCTGATGACCAAGAGATTCGAGATGTCTTTGGATGGAGAACTCAAGTACTTCCTAGAACTTCAGATCCATCAACTGAAGGAAGGGACTTTCATCTCACAAGAAAAGTTCACCAAAGACATCATCTCCAAGTTTGGTATGAAGGATGCAAAAGGTATACACACTCCCATGCAAACTAATGGCCATCTGGATCTGAACACTGAAGGTAAGTCTGCTGATCAAAAGGAATTTAGATTCATGATAGGCTCTTTGCTGTACTTGTGTGCATCTAGGCCTGATATTATGCTTAGTGTTTGCATGTGTGCTAGATTCCAAGCTAACCCTAAGGATTGTCACAGAGTGGCAGTCCGCAGGATTCTGAGATATTTAATTCATACTCCAGGGTTTGGCTTGTGGTATCCTAAAGGTGCAAACTTTGAGCTAGTTGGCTATTCTGATAGCGACTATGCAGGGTGTAAGGTTGACCGAAAAAGCACCTCAGGTACCTGTCAATTCCTAGGGCAGTCATTAGTGTCCTGGTCATCCAAGAAACAAAATTCAGTGGCCCTTTCCACTGCAGAAGCTGAATATATTGCTGCTGGTAGTTGTTGTGCTCAATTATTATGGATGAGGCAGACCTTGAAAGATTTTAACATATCTTTTAATCAAGTACCCCTCTTCTGTGATAATGAAAGTGCAATCAAGTTAGCCAACAACCCAGTCCATCACCAAAGATCCAAACATATAGAAGTGAGGCACCACTTCCTTAGAGACCATGTAGAAAAGGAGATATACAGCTGTGCCATGTAAGGACTGAAAAAACAATTAGCTTATATATTCACCAAGCCCTTAGATGAGACTAGGTTCTGTGCCCTGAGGAGTGAATTGAATATCATTGATGTCTCTAACCTACAATAAAAGGTTTGGCTTGGTGTCTAGCTGATATGATTTCATCAAGTCATTTGCATCTTTTGTACCTGTGCTATCCCACCTGTCTCACAGGCGTGTGCTTTGCATCATGCTGAAATCATATCTTATAGTCTGTAAAGTGCACTCTTTTGTGTACAAGTTTTTATCTAGATCAACTCATGTCAGCTTGAGCTTTGCCTGATTGATTTTCTGGCAAGCTGACACTGAGAAGATCACTTAAGGACACTCTGATAGTGCTAATGCTTTCTTTCTCATCTAAATCAATACATCTCGGTGTTCACTAGATGAAATACTTGTCACCTAAGTCTCCCAGCTGTGTCTCAGGTGAATGCTTTGAAAATCCCATAGGCCAGAGTATACATCTCTTTCACCTGTGTCACAGGTTCTTATGTCAGCTGTGACACAGCCACCTTATAACCTCTGGGCCTATATAAAGAGTTGCTGCGTCCACACAGAAACCGCTTCGAACTCCCATACCCAAAACTTCCGCCGTGCGCCAATTTTTCGAGTTCTCATCTTTTTCGCCGATTTCGCCCTCGAAACTTCTTCTACAAGTTGGAGGAAGCACTCTGTTGAACTCTAACGTCGATTCATTCGCAGCAAAGTTCAATCTCGATCAAAGTAAGCCTCTGCAAAACCCTCCTTTGCGCTCAGTTCATGTTCTAGGTCTTGATAGACTAATCCAGTAGCGCATTGGTCCTGATTAGGGTTGGTCTTACTCCTGTGCAATCTTTTAAACACATCCAACCTAAAATCAGCCAGCAAATCGTTGTCAAACTCAAAATTCCATGAATTTGCTGTCCGCCCCCGCACATAGCTGTGTCACAGCTAGGGTCTCACCTGTCACACAGGTGCGCCTATTCAACTGGCTGAGACCTCGGTAGAACCTTAAGTCCTCACCTGTGTCTTCCCATCCTAACACAGGTGTCTAACACAGCTATTACTCTGCATCAAATGAACACCTCTTACCTACTTCTCTCTTATCTATCTTGTTTCTACAGATGTCTGGTTCTGGTAATCAGCCTGAGGATATCACAGAAGATCTTCCGCTTGCCATCAGAACTCAGATCATGGAAAAGAAAGGCCAAGAGGAATGGGAAGCAGAGAAAGCAAGGAGACTTGCTAAGAAGCTTGATGCTGAGGAGAAAGCCAAGGGTGCTGCTAAAATTCTTTTGTCTCCAGCAGAGTTGGCTGAAAGGGAAGCAAAGAAGAGAGCTTTGGAAGAAGAGAAACGCCAAATTGAGCTGGCTGCAAAAGACTCTGTCTCCAGATTGGAAGAGCTTAATGCTATAAAAGCTGCCAAGAAGGAAAAGCAGGTTCAGCAGAAAAAGAGGCTTGCAGATGATAAGAAAGTCAGCATGGCTGAGGCTAAGAAGAAGGCAGATGAGAGAGCTAAGAAAGCTTCTGCCAAAGATGCTGCTGTCAAGGCCAAGAGGGGACACGTTGTGGACACTCTCAAGAGAACTAGAGCTGCTGGTGGACCAGCTGATCTGTCCTTGAGCAAAGCTCCTAAGAAGCCCCGATCAGAAACTGTAAGTGAAATCAGAAAGAGTAAGAAGCAGCAGCAAGAAGAAGAAGAGGCTGAATGGAGAGCTGAAGCTGAGAAAAGAAAAACCCATAGCAAACTAGCAACAGAATTGCATGATTTAGTTGGGAGGTTGTCAGGTACCTCAGGAGCCGAAAGAGATGCTCTAAAGTCAAGAATTGAATATATCAAGAAAGTACTCTTCAACTCTTCTGATGCCCCCAAGGATGTCTCAGTTCACAAGGACACATGGAAGAAAGACAAGGCTATCAAGGAAGAGCTTCATGAGTTGCTGAGAAAAGAAGAAAAAGCTGTAGGAGATGTGAAATCAGATCTACTTATGCAAATGGAACGCCTTGCATCTCAGCTCTCTTTGCAGTACAAAGAGCTATGGAGGAAATATCAGGATACCAAGTTGCAGAGAAGGGTAAATGCCCTATCAATGGAATTGTCCTCCTGCTCAGATGAAGCCCGTAAGAAAGCCTTGCAGGATGAGATAGCTGTAGTCAATTTGAGGATTATCAAGTTAGATTGTTCAACTGCCCCTATCTCAGCAGTTCCCCTTCAGCAAGCAAGTGCTCTAGCTCTTCAGTCAAGTGTGCCAGCTGAGCCTCAGGCATTATCCTCAACTGGGCTAGAGATTGTGCCTGCAGATGTAGAGCTCCAACAGAAAGCTGCTCTTGACTCCATAGAAGATATTCTTGCAGAACTAGACTCCAGTGGAAAGCAGCTAGAAAAGAATCTAGATGATTCTATGGTCCAGCTCAGAACATCTTTTGATGCTAATCCACCTGTGTCACAGGTGGCTAGCTCAGGCAAGTTCGGAAAACAGACATACCAGAGGAAAGGAAGAAAATCTCAGAGTTCAACAAGCATTGACTCTATTTCAACCCTGGATGTTCAGAAACCATTGTCTCCTTCTCAGTTTTTAATCTCTGAAGCTGAAGATCAAGCTGCACCAAAGGCTCAAGTGTCCCCATCTACAAGACCAGCTTCAGCAGAGTCTCCAGTGGCTGCAAAACCATCAAGTCCACAGCTGTCTCAACCAGCTGTGTCCCAGGCAGGAGAAAAAGCTCAGACCCAAAACTCTCACCGGTCTCCATCACCTGTGCCACCGCCAGCTGACCCAGCTCAGTCAGTTCAAGCACCTATGCCATCCCCTGTGGCACAGGTCAGTAAGTCAGCTGAGCAAGAAGAAAGAGAAGAAAGCTCTGAGAGCTCATCTGATGATGGAAGAGGTGTGTCTGTGACTCCTCCAAGGCCAAGAGCAGCCAGAGCTGATTCTGATGAAGATTATCAGGGAGAGAGCCCATCTCCAAGTGACAAATCCGCAGAAGAAGAAGAAGAAGCAGAGGAAGAAGTGGCAGAATATGAGGACAGCTCTCCCAGTCACTCAGTTAGAGCAGAAGACATGGAAGACAAATATCATTACATCTTCTCTCATGCTCTGAGGACTGAGGCAAATCAGATGGAATTTATTCCCAGAGCTGCTGCCAAGAAACTGCCAAAGAGTGATCCCAAGAGATCCAAGAGCAAAGTTGCCTCAACGAGACCTAGTTCATTTATAAAGATGAGGTCAACAAACCCATACTTCTCTGAAGATCAGGAGTTTATAGCTCCATCTTGCTCAGACCCTAGATTCCACAATGATCATCAAAGATGTATATACCATGAGATTCTTGCTTCCAAAGGCTTTGTAGATTGCAAGACAATTGATTGGTCAGCTATGACAGATTCAAGACTGAGAGCAGTTCCTTCTCTGATCCAAGCCTCAGGTCTTGACTTCTTATGCAATCTCCAGCAAGCTTATGATCCTGAGATCATCAAAAAGTTCTATGCCACAGTTTAGATAGAACAGGAAAATCAAGATGTTATGCTCTGGAAGACAAGAGGTCAACTCCTTTCAATCACAGCTCCAGAGTTCAATAGCTTAATGCATGCCCCTCTGGAACCAGGCATGCCAAATCTTTTCAAACTTGCACCAGTTCCTAATGAATTAAGAAGAAAATTCTACCCAAGGAATTTCAGATTCCCTGCCAAGACCCCTTCAGATCATGTCTATTTCAAGGGTATAACCATCACTGCCAAGCTTCTGATCAAGATTCTGAATGTCACTCTTCAACCCAAAGGGGGAAACACAGATGCTGTCTACAATGCAACCTGGCAGATATTGGTGCATATAGCCAAGAATCAGCACTTTGATATAGCCAGATACATTTTTCATGAGATAGATGCTGTTACCAAGGATAAAAAGGCTAAGCTGAGGTATGGATCGTACATCATGTACATGATCCTTCAAAGAACAGGTCTTCTGGATTCTACACTTGATCTCTCTGTGAAGACTATCAAAATCCAGCTTAGACCTCAGGCAGATGATCATCCAGATGAGGTTGCAGTCCCTGCATTATTTGGAGACTCTCCTGGACCAGCTGTGTCATCTCCCAGTCACACAGCTGCCCCTCCTGCTCCTCCAAGGTCATCACCTGTTCAAAGCCAAGTCCCCACCGGTGCCGCAGCTGCTGCACCTGTGCAAGACACAGCTGATGCTGATGATGATGATGACACCTCTTGCAATCCTGCCATAGCCTTTGTAAACAAGGTTATTCCAGCTCACCTTGCTACTCTGCGCAAAGAAAATCGCCAGCTTCGAGAAGAAGTCTCTCATCTGAAAGCCAACATGGATCAAGTGCAATCTCAGCTCTCAGATTTATCCAACCAGCTCTCAGCTATGTCCAATCAGCTCTCAGAGGTCCTTCAGCTGCTGCAGAGCAAGTCTTCTTGAAGCATCTCTTCCTCCTGTCTTCCTTTTTGGGTGTTTTAGTGTCAAAGGGGGAGAGAGTGTAGAGTAGAGAGAGAGAGTAGAGTTGTAGTGCAAGGGGCAAGGGAGAGAAAAGAAATAGGGGGAGAGCATATTGGGAAATATTTTCAAAATGATGTATCAAGACTTGGTTTTTCTGGTGTATCTTATGTCTTGATAACATTATATCTTTTATGCAAATCTTTTGATCTGGTACATGTCTTATGCATTCTTATGCTCATTTTTATATGTTGGAATGCTCTGATATACACATGTTTGGTATGCTCTAATACACATCTTGTTCTGTCAAACATGTGTGAATGCTCAGATTCATAGTTTGCTCTGATATACATATGTATGATCTGATATACATGTTTATCATGCTCTAATACACATATCAAATGCTTAATACATATGCTCTGATACTTTGTGTATGTTGTGCTCTGATATACATATGTTTAATATGACTTGCTCTGATGTATATGTATGCTCTGATAAGGAATATAATGCTCTGATCATTCATCAACATACTTAAACTGATAAGAATGCAAGTCATCAGAAAATACTTCCCATGATTAAAACTTGTAAACTGTGCATCTCTTGTCAAACAAATCTTTTATGCACAGATTCAGGGGGAGTATATTCTACCAAATTTCACATGTTTCAATATTTTAATTCTATATATTTGAATGTGTGAAGCTTGGGTTGCCACTAACCACCAAAAAGGGAGAGATTGAAAGGTCATCTAGGCCCCAACATGGTTTTGATGGTTAATGGTAACCTAAACTAGAATCTAATGTTTACATTTGAGTGTAAGCAAATCTTACAGGTTCCATGAAGAAGGGTTATCCAGAGAAGGATGGCCACCAAAAAGGGTACAAGGTGGTTTCAAGGACAAAGAGATGGCTGTGCTAGGGAGCTGTGCCACAGCTGAGAAGAAACCGGTGCTGTGCAGGGAGCTGCAAGCAGGGTGATGGTGGCTTGATGCGTCAAGGGCCGTGACTTCAGTTGGTGGCAGGTGAAGCCTAGATTTGCTAGTTTCTTTGAGTCCATAGGAACCATCCGTACTATCAAGAGGGATGAAACAGTAGCAGTTGTCTAAGGGAACCTTGCTCATTGCTCAGAGTGTTGGTCAAGGGGATTGGTGCTTTGAGGCCAATTGCCCTGTGTCAATAGCTTTGCAACAAAAGTATGTAGCTGTGTGAAAACCCTAGAGCTTTAGGCATCTGTGTGACACAGCTGTGTCACAGGTGGTCTTCCGCTCTATGACTCAGGTACATCTCTGTACCAGGGGAGAGCTTGTAAATGCTAAGGTACCTGCACTGCGATAGGCGGTCTGCTGAGTCAGGAGTCTGTCGGAGGTTCTCTCCTTATAGGTACTAGAGTTGAAGTATGCTGAGGGCATGTCATGTGCCAGGACCGGGGCCGAGTAGTGCTGCTATCAGCTAAGGGTTCACCTGTGTGCGCCGCCGGTGACACAGGTGTCGGTCTGCCTGAGCCGGGTACAGTTGGGCGTAGGGTGTAGCTGTGTCACCGGTGGTTGACACCGGTGGCTCACTTAATCCTACGTGGCAACAGGGTAATGGCCAGGTGCCTGTGGACCCTATATATAGGGGACCAGGGGAGGACTCTGTCCTCAACCTGGCGCAAATCAGTGATTCGCATACGACCGTTGCAAAGCCTCCAACCACTCCACAAGAGCCGAGAGCCTAAGGGTTAGTTCGCGTGGGTTTGTGAGCTAGAGCACGAGCAAAGGTTCCTCCAAGAGATTGCTGTTGGATCATCTGTTACTCTTAGAGTTTGTTTGCTCCTAGACGGGTGTAGGAGTTGCTGGTATCACCCGAGCTTGTGTGGGTTGAACCAGTAGTTTGTGAAGGTGTTCTGAGGTCTACCTGCTGCAAGGCAAAAGGATCTCCACAAGCAAGAAGGAAGAGTCCTGAAAGATCAGGTACTCAGAGAAGAAGCACGATTCAGTGCTGGCCAGCTCTTAGGAGTGGTCTCTCCAACGGAGACGTACCTTCTCTGCAAAGAGTTGGGAACTTCGGTGAAAAACCTCTGAGTCTCCTTTACTTCATGTATTGTATGCTTATCTGTTTACTCTTGCTTGTTTGTATCTCTTAGACTTGTCTGCTGTACTTACCTTTTCACCTGTGCTAGTTTATCTTTATACCTGTGTGTGATCATCTGTCACTCAGCTGTTTCATTCACTTGTATTCACCTGTTCTAGCACCTGTGTCACAGTTAGTCTAAGTAGAGCACCTGTGTCAGGTTATCTCTTCACCTGTGTCTATCACCTGTGTGTCAGCTGTGTGTTATTTTACACATAGTTTCTACCTGTGTCACTCACCTGTGTCACAGCTGTCCACTATTAACTTTTGAAGTTAATCTGATAACTCAAACAAAAGACTAAAAAGGGGAAATTTTATAAGCCAACTATTCACCCCCCCTCTAGTCGGCATCTCGGTCCTTTCAGCTGCACCACCAGATCCGAATCGCCACAACAAAGAAGTCAGCGAATGCCGAGTGAAACTGCAATGCGTAAGCCATGCAGTAACACCTTGTACTCCGCCACGTTGTTGGAGGCGGCGAAGTGGATCTGCAGCACGTAATTCTACTTGTCGCCTTTGGGGAAGATCAGCACGACTCCAGCCCCCGTGCCCGCAAGCATCTTCGAGCCGTCGAAGTACATGACCCAGTGCTCCAGGTGCACCTACGTCGGAAGACTCTGGCTCTCAGTCCACTCGACGATGAAATCCGCGAGGGCTTGTGACTTGATTGCCTTGCGAGGCTTGTAGCTGATGTCGTGCGGCATGAGTTCTATTGCCCACTTAGCGACTCAGCCCGTGGCATCCCGATTGTTGATGATGTCAGACAATGGGGCATGACTCACCACGGTGACCGAGCGGGCTTGAAAATAATGCACCAACTTTCGAGTTGCCAGAAACACGCCATAGACGAGCTTCTGGTACTGCGGGTAGCGCTGCTTCGACTCGGAAAGAACTTCGCTGATGTAGTAGACGGGTCGCTGTACCTTCTGGATTCGGCCTTCTTCTGCACGCTCCACCACTAGAACAACGCTAACCACTTGATTCGTGGCCGCGATGTACAGCAGCATGGGCTCACCCTCCATTGGTGCAGCGAGGACCGGAGGTGTTGACAGAAGACGCTTGAGATCTTCGAAGGCTTGTTGAGCTTCATTCGTCCACTCGAAGGAGTCAGACTTCTTGAGGAGTCGGTAAAAAGGCAAGGCCTTCTCACCGAGTCGGGCGATGAACCGACTTAAGGCAGCAACACACCCGGTTAAGCGCTGGACCGACTTCAGATCTTTCGGCTTTCCCATCTTGATGATGGCGTCAAGTTTTTCCGGGTTCGCTTCGATTCCTCGCTCGGAAACGATGAAGCCGAGTAACTTGCCAGCCGGAACTCCGAAGACGCACTTCTCCGGGTTGAGCTTCATGTCGAACCTCCTGAGATTGGCGAAGGTTTCGGCCAAGTCGGTCAAGAGGTCCGCGGTCTTCTTTGTCTTTATCACGATGTCATCGACGTAAGCCTGGACATTGCTGCCTATCTGGTCGTGTAAACACTTTTGCATACAACGTTGATACGTAGCACCAGCATTTTTTAAACCAAAAGGCATCGTGATGTAACAAAAAGCCCCAAACAGGGTGATGAAAGAAATTTTTATTTGATCAGACTCTTTCATTTTGATCTGGTGGTAGCCTAAATAGGCATCCAGAAAACACAAACGTTCGCAACCGGCTGTGGAGTCGACGACTTGATCCACTCGGGGCAATGCGAACGGGTCCTTGGGGCATGCTTTATTTAAGGACGTGTAGTCCACACACATGCGCCAAGTTTTGTTCTTCTTAAGAACCAGGACCGGGTTTGCCAACCAGTCCGGGTGAAGAACTTCCTTGATGAACCCGGCTGCGAGGAGTCGGGCGATTTCTTCTCCGATTGCCTTGCGCCGGTCTTCAGCGAAGCGACGGAGAGCCTGCTTCACTGGCTTTGCATCCTTGGCGACGTTGAGGGAGTGCTCGGCGAACTTCCTTGGAACACCCGGCATGTCAGAAGGCTTCCATGCGAAAATGTTCCAATTCTCACGAAGGAAGTCGACGAGCGCGCCTTCTTATTTAGCCTCAAGGTCAGTCCAGATTTGGACTGTCTTGGACGGATCCTCAGGATGGAACTGGACACGCTTGGTGTCCTTGGCTGACTGGAAAGCGGACTCGGTTGCCGCCTTCTTGCTGGGTGGAGCTTGGTCCGGGTCGACAGACGCCTGGATGTTCTCCAGCTCCTGAGCCGCGATCAGGAACTCGGCTATGTCCGTGCTGGCGAGATCGCACTCGTTGGAGCGCTCAAAGTCACCAGTGATGGTGATGACGCCCTTGGGACCCGGCATCTTCAGCTTCAGGTATGTGTAGCGCGGCCTAGTCATGAATTTGGCATAAGCCGGCCGGCCGAAGATCGCATGATACGCGCTCTTGAGGCCGACTACCTCGAAGGTCAATGCCTCGACCCGGAAGTTGTTCGGCTCGCCGAACACGACTTCCAGGGAGATCTGACCCAGAGGCTTAGCACACTTCCCAGGCACTATTCCATGGAAGGAAGTGTTACTGGGGCGAAGCTGGGTCTCCGAGACCTGCATCTTCTTCAGAGTGTCCATGAAGATGATGTTGATGCTGGAGCCCCCGTCCATCAGGACCTTGCGGAGCTTGAACCCGCCAACCTGGGGATCCACCACCAAAGGATGCTTGCCGGGTTGAGGGACCCGGTCTGGGTGGTCGAGTTGGCTGAACCCGACTGGCACCTCGGACCAATCCAGCCATTGAGGGATAGCCGGCATCGTCGCGTTGACCTCGCGACAGCGCAGCTTCCGACCCCTTTTGGAGTCAGTTCCCTAGAAGATCATAAGTACCCCCCTTTGAGGGGGATACTGCGCAACGCCGCCGCCTGCGGCGGAGCCTCCTTCTCTGCCGTCTTCCAGCTCCGGCTGCTTCTCCTCCCGGAGGCGCTGCAGGAAGCTGCACTCCCGGGTCGAGTGCCCCGCCTGATAGTTGGCGGTGCTGTGAAAAGAGCAGGGCCTGTCAAGGACCTCCTCAAAGGTAAGTTTTGGCGCCTTGCGCTGTTGCCAAGGACGCTCTTTCTTCTGGCCAGCTTCACCGCGCTGGGGGCCACGTTCAGTGGCCGCAACCAGGTCGGCTCCGCTGACCCCATCTCCGCCAGCTTTCCGCTTCGGGAGCTGACTGTTCGCGCGCTTCCGACCTGAGTCGGCGGGGACTTTCTGGCTCGAAGACTCGGCTTTCGCCTTGCCTTTGTCTTCATACCACATCGCCTCTTCACCCGTCGCGTACTTGCTGGCGACTTCCATGAGTCGGCCCATGGTCTGAATATTAGACCGGGCCAACTTGTGTTTGAGGAGCTCGTATTTGACTCCTTGGGAAAAGGCCTGAATGGCCTGCATCTCGGTGACGTCCTCGATCGAGTTGCGCAGCCAAGTCCATCGCTGAATGTAGTCGCGGACCGACTCGCCCTTCTCCTGAACGCAGAGCCACAGGTCTTGGGCGTTCCCAGGGCGCTTATACGTGCCCTCAAAATTCTTGACGAAGGCCTCTTGAAGGTCCCTCTAGTCGTAGATGCTATCTTTGGGCAGGCTGTTAAGCCAAGCCCGAGCCGACCCTTCCAGCATCAGGGGCAGGCTTCGGAGGGCGACACGTTCGTTGCCTCCTCCTATGTTGCAGGCGACCAAGTAGTCGGCAAGCCAAGTTTCCGGCTTGGCTGTGCCGTCATACTTGTCTACGCCGCTGGCGATCCGGAACCGGTCTAGGAACGGCTCGGACCGAATCCGCCTGCTGAAGCAAAGAGGTCCGGTGGAGCAGAGCCACCAGGCTGGTGGACCTCGCCAGCGCGTCGTTCGGCCCGCACCCGGGCTGCCCGTCGCCCCTCGATGTCGTCACGAGCATCTCAGGCGTCGTTCGCTCGGAGGGAGCCGGCTTGTCGCCGCTCAGCCTGGAGTCGGTTGATCTCCTGGCGAGCGTCAGGCCGATTCGTAGACCGACTCGGCTGCGACGAGCTAACTATGACAAGGCGACTCGGAGTCGTCAAAGGCCGACTCTGAGTTGCTTGGGAGGCTAGTCGGTTGCTAACCGACCCGGCCTCATTCTGCTGTTCCACCGCCGTCTTCATTAGCGCGACGACTCGGCGCTGGATTTCTGCCGCGGGGCTATCCGCCGGAGGCGGCAGTGAGTCGGCCAACGCGGCAGCCGCAAAGAGGTTTTGAGCTGGTGTCTGGAAGACAGGGACACCGTCCTGTTCTCGCCCGAAGAGTGGGGCCCGAGTAGCCCGGCTCCTCCAGGCGGTTGAAGAGACTCGGCGATTCACGCGACTGCGCGAACCGTGAGACTCATTCGGTTGCCGCTCTCGCTGTTCGAGAGCCGCCCGCTCTTGATCGAGGCGTTCTCGTTCAGCAAGGAGGGCTCGCCGAGAGGCCTCCAAGGCCCTCTCAGCCTCCGATTGTCCGTCGATGGGCGTATGCAGGTGCTCATGTGCCGCCCTAGCCGCTGCAGCAGATGTTCCCGCGTCGTCGATGGCGCCATCCCCAACCACATACACCTCTGCCGAGGCAGTATGGCTGTGCGAACTCTCGTCCCCTTCGGATTCGGAATCCAGAAGGGAAAGAAGAGACTCGGCGCCCACCATGGCGACGAACTGGGAGTGTTAATTGCCCTTGCCCGGAGCAGAAGGAGATCCAGGCCGGAGCTCGGACTTCACTTCCTCCACGGGGCAGGGACGCGGATCTTGAAGACGCAGTTGGCCAAAAGCATCGGCCACAAAGCGCAGGCTGCCGAAGATGAACTCCGAGCCTTCGGAGTGCACGGCGAGCGGCGCATTGCCGGAGATCAGTTTGCTGCTGATAACTGGAGGAGATCCCGCCTGGATCGTTGCTCCAATGCACGCCTCCCCTACCTGGCGCGCCAACTGTCGCGGGGAATTCGCGGCAATATCCATTTGTAATAGGATTGTTGGGAAAGCGTGTTAGGAAGATCTAGACGATGCACACAAGGATTTTACCCAGGTTCAGGCCCTCCAATGGCGGAGGCAATACCCTACTCCTGCTGTTTGTATTAGGAAGCTTGTGCGAAAAAGAGAGTACAAGAGGTTGAAGATGAAGCTAGTAAGTCTAGAGATCAGAGAATGTAGAGACCAGCCAACGTGGAGTTCAGCCCCCTTCTGCATGGAGGGCTTGGCCTTATATAGGCCTGTACATTAGCCGACTCGGTCACTCGGCTAAGCTACGGTTACTGTCCTAATTAACTGAGACATTTACATCTTGTAACCGTCCGAGTAACGCCAGTCTTCATGTCAGTTAAAACGTATGTCTTGATGAGTTGTAACGCCTGTCTTAATGGCACCCGGACGTTGTACTGTTGCAAGCCTTTCTTGGGCCGTCATCCGAGTGCGCTTGTCTAGGCTCGTTGGGCCGACCCGCTGTGTTGGGCCTACCCGGATGGGCTCCCCTCGTCAAATGCTTAACTTGCCATGATAACTAGTATGTAGGATTTTGGAGTTTGGTACTTCGAGGCTGACTCATGCTACGAGAATCTACCGTTACCTTTCATATGCCATGTGTAGGTTCTTGATGGGTGAGGTGTATAAAGGTCCATCTATATTGTTGTTGCTTGAATCTAGTATCCGCAGGATGTGGAGGTAGTCCAACGAGCTGCTCATGTTCCTCGTTATTTAATCGGGTGTAACTATATTTTCCGCTGATTATATATTACTCTGTTGCGATATATCTATGTTGTCACTCTTATTATTGTCAAATGCTTGTCGTGGATGACCCCGGTACGGAGGAAATGCTACCAAATAGTAGTTTTGTGTAGTAGCCTCCTTCTTATTTAATACTAGATTTGTGTCATAATATAGGTAGTTTTAAATATTGACACGATCTGTTAGGTGATACTTTGACCATTAGTTTCTATAAAATTATATTATCTCAAGTAAAACAAAGTATACATTATGAAAATATATTTTAGTATGAATATACGAATTTAGTGTTGTAGATGTTGGTAATTTCTCCATATTGATAACCAAATCTAAAGTTGTTTAAATTTTACAGATTCTAACACCACATATATGTTACGACAAAAAGGGAGTAAGGCGGGGTGTTACAGAGTTTTGATCACCATGTGGTCTAACTTAATGGAGTGTAAGTATGCACTAAACAGTGTCGTCGAGTGACTAAAGTTTATTGCGCCAAACCCCACCATGATAATCATGATTGTATTATGTAGCTACACAATTTAGATGGCATGAGCTCTCGTTATTCCGTGTAAAAACAGATTTACTTTTCCTCGGCCCTGAGATATTATTATTTTCCAATCGATCGAATAGCTAGCACATCAAATCTAAAGTTGTGTAAAAAGATTATGTACAAATTTTGTCGGATCAAGATCAAAAAATTACAGTATCGATTCAGATTTCATAAAATCTCGGTCAACCGAGCCTTAATCATTTCCTATAAAAAGTCAAGCGAGCCTTATACACTTCGTATAAAAATTCTCTCTCATGGAAACTTATTCGTTCTTTGATATATACTATGATAGGACATCGTTAGTTCATATATGTCCTCTCTCGAGCCTTCGTAACCAAATCTTGGCTCCGGCCTTGCAAAGAGCAGAAAGGCAAACAAGCATGGTAGGGCCGGGTTCGTGGAGGCACTAACGAAGCTGCAGATGGAGGCTTTTGTATTGAATATTTTGACTTTGACTACATCCTCGTTGGTTCTGCGATGCCACAGATGACTATATCAGCGTGCTAGTGCTGTCCCCCAGCTCCAAACTCTCAACTGCGGCACACGAATGAACAACCCCCCAAAACCACGCATCTATACAATTACCATCGAAGCATACACTTTGCAATACTGATGATGACACATATCATGTGTAGATTTTAAAAAATTGCGAGAACATCATATGTTGATTAGTCCCACAATATATCTGTTGTTTGATTAAAACAAAAACAATTAAAACTTGTCTCAATGGAATTCTGTACTACGAGAAGGAATGGTATATGCGTGTAAACTATGCACTTTCATCGGTAACGCAGAGGGTAACAAGTGCAACTTGTGTTGGGCCTTGCTCGACAACCCGGCCCCTTCTACGAACCGTAACAGCTGGTTTTGCTTTCTTTCTTTTTGTTAACGTAACAGCTGGTTACCAGCCTTGCCCTTGATCACGGGAGAATTTCATACCGGCAGAGAAATCTGTGTGAGTCCTGTGTGTGCGTTGCTGTGTTAAGTGAGGCGTTAGAGCCTCAAGCTTTCTCCTAGAGCGTTTGTATGGTGACAGTGTGGTGTATAGGTCGTGTGCAATCCGTCTTATATCAATAAATAAAAAAGAAAGAAGGCGGAGAGAGAAGCGGCGGCATCTTCCTCCGCATCTCAGCTCCGTCCGGCGCATACTCCCCCATGTCAATGCTCCCGGGCGTTTCTTTAATCCACCAAGTAGCCATCAGCAGTACAGCAACCAGCTAACTCGCGCCCAATAAAAGAAAGCAAAAGCTAAGTGCTAATTCAGTCCTCTCCTAATCGAAGCAGGCCAATCATAATCTTTACTCGGCGCGCTCTCGATCGGTAGTTGCTGCAGCGGCAATGGCTCCGATACGAGTGCTCACGGCACTGGACCATGCACGCACGCAGTACTACCACTTCAAGGCCATCATCATCGCCGGCATGGGGCTCTTCACCGACTCCTACGACCTCTTCTGCATCGTGCCCGTCATGAAGATTATCGGGCGGGTGTACTACCCGCCCTCAGCCGGCAACGGGAGCCCGGGGGTGATGCCGCCTGTCGTCGTGTCGGCCACGGTCGGCATAGCGCTGCTGGGCGCCGTGGTCGGGAACCTCCTATTCGGAGCACTCGGCGACCGCGTGGGGCGGCGGCGGGTGTACGGCCCGTGCCTGCTGCTGCTGGTTTGTAGCTCCGTGGCGAGTGGGTTCTCCATCTGCCGCACGCGCCAGTGCGTGATCTCCAGCCTCTGCTTCTTCCGCTTCCTCCTGGGGGTCGGCGTAGGTGGGGACTACCCGCTGTCCGCAACCATCATGTCGGAGTTTGCCAACAAGCGCACGCGGGGGGCGTTCATCGCCGCCGTGTTCTCCATGCAGGGGTTCGGGATACTGGCCAGCTCAGGGGTCACCATGGTCGTGGCCGCCGCGTTCGACCGGTTCACGGGCCACCGGGCCCCGCTTGACACGCCGGAGGCCGCCGACCTCGCCTGGCGGGTCATACTCATGGTCGGCGCCATCCCCGCCGGGCTCACCTTCTACTGGAGGATGGCCATGCCGGAGACAGCCAGGTACGTCGTCCTAAGTGCTTCACTACAAGTCTACGACTACTTATATGTTAACTGCGACATAACGCTAGTCACTTACATAGTTACATGAGGCGCCCGTTGTCATGCGTGTCTCTGGGATTCTCATTTTCTCAGTACATTCTCTTGACTTTGCATGTACACAGCAAGCATGTTTAAACATTGCTAGTTATCACTACTGTGTAGTAAGGTCTGTGTAGGCAACCTACTGATTCTTTGAGTTTTCATATTCCTCCCGCCAGAAAACTTATGCCTAGAACGCGTAAGTCAAACCGTATTAATTTTGATCGAACATGTTGTTTACAATATGTATCTTGCACAAATGAAAATGATACATATGAGTTCCTTGATCATAAAATCTAGTGCTTCCATAATAACAGTATATAACTTTTTTTCAAATATACGATAAAGCATTTTTGAAACCCTAGTTAGTGTGAAAGCATCAATTTCTTACTTTAGATAACAGATTAATGGTTCTACTTTACAAAAATATTATTTTCAACCTGTATTATGGCCTAAGTCAGCATTCTATAAACTAAATATTCAAAACCACCACGACTTAAATTGTCAAAAGCGTCTGCTTTTCACCTTCAATCCAATCCAAATTGAGTGGATAACATGTGTCTGCTAAATCTCTACCACGTGTCTGCCATATTACCCAAACAGCAAGCTCGTGTAGGCTGTTTGGAGGAACATGAGCAGTGGGAGTCTTCCCTATCTCTTTTCCATCACATAGCCAACCCATCATCCTTCTTCCACTCCTTTTAAGTTCAGAAGCTTCTCCTTCGCCGGTCCACCCAAATATTTGAAATGCCGATTGCTTTTTCCCCTTTCGCAATATTGATCCCTCTTGTTGCTTTTCCACCTCTCGCAACCCTATATGGCCATTGTTTCTCGTATGCATGGTGACCCACTGCTTCCATAAGTGGGCTTTTTTTATTACCGCATCCTCCTTCGCTCCTTGTTGTCGCAGAATGCCACCACGAAGCACCACTAGTCTGAGCGATCATGGTTGTTATCCACAATAGCCTTCTACAAACATCCCCTATGTTGTGATCCACCAAAAATAGATTCCCTACCGTCAAGAAAACATTATGTGTACCCTCTTTTCCTCCTTGCCCGCCAAATCCAACCTCTGCTTCTAGTCGATGTTGTGCCACATGTCCCATCATCTTCAGTGTGCCTCTTTGCCACGAATTAGCCAAGCCCCCATGCAGACTTTTGCTAGAGAGCCTCCGCGACACCCCTCGTTGGAGAGTCCCCTTGACGTTACCATATTTTTGCCGCCACCTTTGCTATGTTACTGTCATGTTGTGACATGGTCAAAGAGACGGACGAAAAGATGAGGAGGAGCAGGCGGTCGGGAGAGAGGGGCTAGCTCCCAGAATTGCTCTGGTTTGAGAGAGAGAGAGAGAGAGAGAGAGAGAGAGAGAGAGAGAGAGAGAGAGAGAGAGGGAGGGAGGGAGGGAGGGAGCAAGAACAGAGAGGAACTGCTAACATGTGAGCCCAATTTGACTTAGTCAGCCACAATGCGTTGTTGATGCCACATCAATAGAAACCACCGCTATGTCACACGAAAACCGTGGTAAGGTGGATGGTTTTGAGATGTCAAGGTAGTATTGTAGACTTCTTTGTATATTCTGGTAGATTTGTTGATTGATAATTGCACTTCTCCATAGTGTTTATAGGGTGTACGTACCTTGTAGCGGCAAGTACTTCGTTCGTCCGGTGAAGTGGTACACGGAAGATTAGACGTGCAACATTTGTGCCCTCTCTCTCTCTCTCTTTTGTTGGGTACATGTTCTTAGTGCACTCGTCAATTCCTCCAGATTGATTTATATACTCGTGTAATAGAGGATAGCATCACAGGTAGCAAGATCGTAAAGACACGGTAGTACGAGTTGCACATAAACATTTCACCATGTCAAAGCAACTGTCACGTATTGATTGGTAGATTAAATTATAGTGATGATTGATTTATACATCTGTTATACTGACTAGTATCTCAAACAAATGGAGAGGGGAAGAATATACTGTGGGATACCACTGCGATGCCAAGAGGAAACTGTACTTCCTGCAGCCCAACGAAGAAATTCAGTGTGCTCCCTCTGCAGGAACACGGGCAGTTTGCCTATAATTAGGGTTTCTTTTCCCTCTGTCGAACATTTCAGAACGAATTGTTTAATTCAAAGCTTAAGTAGTCGTCTCTCATCACCATCAAAAAATCAGTTCTATATTTCTTATCCTTAAGTTGCATCTGACCTTGCTACTAACTTGTGTGGGACTGATCATGCATCTTGCTGTCAAGTTTAAGTATACTTAAACAAGTTGTATACTTATATATCTAGATCACTCTTCATCTGATTGGATTGGCTTTGTCATTGCAAACGTCAGATCGGCGTAAGACAATCACATTAACCAATTTATGTGTCATATTCTGGCATTTAATGTTGTTTCACTTTAGTTTTCCTTTTGCAATTAACAACACAGGTCATGAGGCGATTGATTACACAAAGAGCTAAAGTGGTACTCCCTCCAAAATAACTGTTGTTTTAGCAATTGAAGTGCCTTTAACATACATTTTTGATCATTATTATTTACATATGTATGTCTGTAAAAATTATAAAAACATATGTTTGAAAAATATTTTCATGAAAAATCTAATAATATTATTTTGAATTAAAGTATTTTTTAACCTATTATTAAGTAGTACTCAAAGTTAAAATGGTTTAGCTGCACGTTTTCTAAAACTTACCTATTCTGAATGGAGATAGTAATAACTAAGTAAAGGTAACTGAACTAACTACCCTGCTGACTACTTCTCGTGCAGATTTACGGCGCTGGTACAGCACGATGTGCTCAAGGCGACCAACGACATCGGCCGTGTCCTGACCGACCTGGACCTGAACGCGATCTCCGAGGAGGAGGAGGTAGCGGCGGCCATCCCCCAGGCCCCGGCACCGTACGGTCTCTTCTCGCGCGGCTTCCTCCAGCAGCATGGCTGGAACCTGTTCGGGTGCGCGTCGACGTGGTTCCTGCTCGACATCCCCTACTACAGCAGCACGCTATTCCAGTCCCAAATCTATCGGCCGTGGTTCCCGCCTGCGGACCGCCTGAATGTGTTCCAGGAAGCGTACAACGTGGCCAAGTTCCAGGCCATTATCGCCGTCTCCTCCACCATCCCGGGCTACTTCGCCGCCGTCCTCCTCATCGACCGCGCCGGCCGGCGCCGGCTCCAGATGGCTGGGTTCTTCCTCATGGCCGCTTTCCTCTTTGCGCTGGCCGGTCCGTACGACCACTACTGGCGCGGCAACACCACGGACGCCTGGTACATTGTGCTATACGCGCTCACCTTCTTCTCCGCGAACCTCGGGCCCAACACCACCACATTCATCCTACCAGCCGAGCTCTTCCCGGCGCGGTTCCGCTCGACGTGCCACGGTATATCCAGCGCGGCTGGGAAGATTGGCGCGCTCGTTGGCTCCGTGTGTTTCCTGTGGGCTTCGCAGGCGCGGGACAGGGAGGAGGTGCAGGCTGGGTACAAGCCCGGCATCGGCATGATGTACGCCCTGGTCATTCTTGGCGGGATCAGCCTGCTCGGGCTCGCCGTCACCTACTTCTTCACGCCGGAGACTATGAGGCGGTCGCTGGAGGAGAACGAGAGCCAGCGGGGGCAGAGCCAGACCGGCGACTGCGGGATGAGCTCGCTAGAACTTAATCTAACGGAAGTGCCCAAGAGCCCGGCGTCCATGGTGAGCTCGCACGTCAGTACGTCGCCTATCAATTCGCACCGTTTCTCTGCCTGATTGAACTTGGAAACTCAGCAAGACGCCTACGCAGAAACAGGTTCCGTTTTTGAGTCGGATCGGTGATACATAGTGATACGTGAAATACAGTTACAGATTTCGCTCAGGATGTTCCGTTCATTTGTTCAGATGAATGTAAAGTGCAGTTTCATCACTCGTATATATATGTCCACAAATTATCTATGCCGCCTAAATATCCCAAGATTCATACGGAACACTGTGGAAGAACATTTTATATTTACACCTCTCCACTTTGCATTTATAGCACACTCACTCTCCTCCTTTGGTCCTTATCTCTCCACCTTCTGATCATTAACCCTGCATCTCGTCACCGTGAAACTCTTTTCTAACGTGCCCGCCACATGTCGTGCATGGGATCACCGTTGAGCGTGCATCAAGATTTGTGCGTATATCTCCTATCCTCATGTATTCCATTGTATTTTATCATATTCTTGCATTTTCTGTGCATTCACCTTTATGTCCCATCCCCCTTTCTCCTTATTACTTCTCTGTCATCTCTCGTCATTCCCCTTCTCCTCTCCCCGCGCCCGTGCTCTGCACTCCACCCCCCGAGCTCCGCCGCGAGCTCCCCGAGGCTCCGCCGCCCATTCCCGAACCCCGCCGCCCGTCGCCGAGCTCCTCCATGCTGCCTCCTCTGCCGCCGTCTACCCCCGCCGCCCGTCCCCGAGCCCCTCGCTGTCGGATCTACCTCCGTACCGGCCACCCCATGCCCCCGCCGTCTCTCCCCACCGGCCGCTTCCCCACCAGCCGCCTCCCCCCGGTCGTCGCGCGCGACCCATGTCCACTGGCCGCCTCCCCGCGCCCCTCCCCCGATCCACCCCCTCCGGCCGGACGCCGCCTCCCTCCGCGCCGCCCTCGGATCCCGCCGCCCTCGGATCTTCTTTCTTTGATTTGGGGCATTCGGTTTTCATATGCTCATAATTTTGCAGCAGGAGTATACATATGCTTGTAATGTAGTGTTTTCATGGGATGGTCTTCTTGGCTTTTGCCTTGTGTACTAGGGTAGTGAAGTTCTAAGTGTAGAGAGGAAGAGAACAATTGTGTAATGTAATACACTGTGACAAAACTAGCAAGATCACTCTTGTTTTACTTAGTTTAAAATGTAGACAAATTGATTTTTCTGAAGAGGAAGAATATCTAAACGAAATTGTTGTATTTTGGTTGCATGAGAAATTTTTTCTGGCAAATTAGTCAGATTCCAAAGCTGCACCCCTCATGGCTCCTACTCTACCAAATCCTCTCCAGAGGCTTCGTTTCATGACTTTTTTTCTTAATCCCAAGAGCATAGTAATTTTCCTCTAATAATCTCTTGGTTTCATGACTTTCTTAACTCACGTGATTTTGAGTATTTTGAGTACAAATTAATGTTTAAGGAAAAGAGTCTGATTTACCCTAAAATTGGTCTATCCAGCTAAATACCCAGAAACTAAAAAAGGACCAATTCGCACCCTGGAGTAGGAAACGCAATTTAAATAAATTTATATGTAGAAAAATTCACACCCTGAAGTATGGCACAATAAAACACGATAAAACTCATATGAAACACGATGAAACCAAAATGAATCAGAGTGAAACTCATATGAAACATGATGAAACCAAAATGAACCAGAGTGAAACTCATATGAAACACGATGAAACTGGAGTAAACCAGACTAAAACTCATATGAAACACGATGAAACACGAGTGAAACCAAATTAGAATGTAACATGCTGAAACAGTTTCATGTCGGTGTCATCAAGTTTCAAATAAAAAAATTATTTTTCAGATAATATATCCAATATTGATCTCATCTTGAAGATCTCCTCATAACAAACACAACTGTTCAAACGGGACTTAAATCGGACTTCTAGTTTAAAAGATTTTAGTCATTGAAAATATTGGCATGAAAAATTAAATGTTTGAGTTGTAGTGGAGAGAGAGAATGTAGGTAGTCTGAGAATATAGGGGAAAGTAGGAGCACATGTCGTGATGGTTGTATGGAGAGAGAAAAGATGATCTGTATTGTGTACAAATGTGACTATAGTACAGAAATATATAGCAATAAATGGTGCAATACAGACACAGATCCCAAGCAGAGGTGGACGGTGATCCCTTTACCGGCATGTGGCATGCATGCTAGAAAATCCTCTCTCATCTCGTCACCTCTCTCTTCCATCCTCATCTCCCCACGCAATGGCAGCAGCGACCCACCCTTCACTACCCCATACCGGCCACCCCGAGCCTCATCGCCCCATCCATGGCATCCTTGACCGGCGGGCCCTTCCTCGAGAGCGCAAGATCCAGCAGCTGCTACAGGTGGCAGTCCCGTCTACGGCTGCACCAAACTCCTCATCCTCAACTCAGGCAGCCCCTTTCTCAACCTTTGTAAGCCTTGTGGCTCACCATCCATAGCATCCCCGAGCTCTGCCGGTGTTTAGAGATAGCGGGCCCATCCCTGGTGGCACCAGATCCGCCTTTCGTGACAACTGGTGCACCCGTTTGTGGTTGTGCAAGACCCGGCCTCTTCCTCAACTCCATTAGGCTCGGTACCGAGGACAGGGGTCTGGCTCCACCTTTTTTATTGTATTCTCCATCTAAATTTTTTGTTCCTTGTTTTCTCAAGTCCGAATGTAGTGCAAAGCATGTGTTTCTTTGTGTTGTTTATGTGCAGATCCCTTCCTTTTTGTAGTGTTCATGCGTTGGCCAACAAGTATGTCGTATGTGGTTCATTCTCAAAATTTCTTATTCATGGTCATCATCTCTTGAGTGGTTCTTGGGTCTGAAATTGTTCTATCATTTGGTGCAAAATTCAAAAGATGTTCGACCAATATTTTGGAAGATGTTTGTTGTTGATGAAATGGTGCCAAAATGTTCAATTTATCTGGTTCGTGATGCTAGATGAAGAAATACAATGTAAATTTGTATGTGTTTGTCATGTTCAGATCCAAAATATTCATACAAAATGGTTAAAATATCTAGATCTAAAAATATGCAGAAATATTGATTCATGAAAAAAAATGGAAGAATGATAGAGAGTTCATGTTTGTTCATAGAGAAATAAATGTTTGCTGTACGGAATACAATAGGTTTGATTCATGAAATTTGTTTGAGAATAAATTATCAAGAAAATGCTCAAGAAAATGTGGTATATGCAAATTAATCCAATAAAGTTTGTTGGTGATAGAGGTACATGGGAGAACCAGAAACATTTGTTCATGTTCTGAGTGTTGTGGATTTTTGTTCATTAAACTCTTGAAGCAATTCATGAATCTTGTTTTTTGTACGAACTAGATATGAAAATTCTTCTTCTTGTACATTAATGTTTGTTAGAGAGACAGAGAGAGAGGATTATGATGGAGGTAGAGTGATGGAGGCACACGACATTGAGTGGAAGGACCTAAAATTAGAAGGGGATAGATTGGGAGTCTTTTACAAAACAGGAGAGGTTGTATAATGAAAAAGGATGAAGTTGTGCGTTTCTTTTGCAAAATCCTTAGCATGAATCTTGAAGCAATTTGCACGGTGCAGAAATATGGGGACTCCCAACTATACGTGGAATTGCATTCCCGGATGAATGTAGCTTGAACGATGAAATGACATTAGCTCGTATTTATTGTTGGCACCTAAATTGACAATATATGATGTCCATATATGACATTGACAATATGAAAACATGTCATTGATGTACTTGTCTTGATTTATGAAAGTCTCCTCCTTTAGTTGCTCGACTTAAAGTCCAAAAAATAATTCCAACTCACTCATTATGGACATTTTGAACTTATCAATCATTATTTTACCAAATTCTTCACTAGAGGTATTGTTAGTAGACCTGAAGATAATATCATCCACATATATTTGACAAACTAACAAATTACCATCTATGAAGTTGGTAAAGAGGGTTGAGTCAATTTTCTAATTTTGAAGACCTTTTTAGTAGAAACACTTTAAGGCACTCATACCATGTTCTAGGAGCTTGTTTGAGTCCATATAGTGCCTTATGGAGTTTATACACGTGGTAAGGGTGTTTAGCATCTTCAAACCTGGGAGGTTGCTCAACATATATAGTTCAAGAAGACACTATTGACATCCATTTGATAAAACCTAATGGCATAGTGCTTAGCAAAAACAAGCAATATATGAATAGTCTCTAATCTAGCAACGGGAGCATAAGTCTGACCAAAGTCTAAACTTTTGACTTGGGTGTAACCTTTAGTGACCAACCATGCCTTGTTTCTCATCACTTGACAATCTTTGTCTTGCTTGTTGCGGAAGATCCATTTAGTGCTGATCACATTTTGGCTTAGTATCTCCACAAGTGTCCACACCTCATTGCGAGTGAAATTGTTTAGCTCTTCATGCATTGCATTCACCTAATCCAGATTATTCAATGTCTCTTCCACCTTTTCAAGCTCCAAAGAAGAGAAACGAGTAATGTTTACAAACATTTGCAACATGAGAACGAGTTTGGGTACCTTTATGCATGTCACCCAAAAATTGATGGACGTGATGATTCCTTTGCAAACTTCTATGAATTCTTGGATGACCTGGTTGGACTTGATTTTGAGCTTGAGATTGAGGTTAAACTACGTCATCTTGGACTTGTGTTGCCTCCACACTTTGATTATCATCATGTGTTAAGGAAAGAGGCTCTACTTGAACTAATGATGTGCTTTCCTTCACTTTAATTGGCATGACCTCACCGAATGACATATTTATAGCATTTGCCAACACATCTTCACCTACATCATTTGGTACTTGTTCTACTTGAGAATCGTTAGTCTCATTGAATTGTGCATCACATGAATCTTCCATGATACATGAGGTGTTATTGAAGACACGTAAGCATGCGAATTTGAGACATATCCTAGAAAGAAGTCTTTGTCACACTTATGCGCAAACTTAGAAAGGCTTGCTTCTCATTAAGGTCATAGCACTTGCTCCTGAAGATGCAGAAGTAGGAGACCCATTTGGCTTGTTCCCAGAGATGAGTTCATATGGTGTATTCTTCAAAAGTCGGTGGAGATACAACGGTTGATGGCATGACATATAGTGTTGATTGCCTCCACCTAAAAACGGTCAGGGGTCTTGCACTCATCCAGCATTGTACTTGCCATCTCAATGAGTGTGAGGCTCTTCATCTACACCACTCCATTTAGTTGCGTTGAATAGGCAGTGGAGAACTAATGCACTATTCCTTCCTCGTCCAAGAACTCTTCAACATTGATGTTCTTGAACTTGGTGCCATTGTCATTTCTCACATTTTTTATCTTTAACTTAAAGAAGGCACTCTTGCAAAATTCTTGAAGATTTTGTGTGTCTCGCTTTTGTCATACAAGAAATAGACCCAAGTGTAGCGAGAAAAGTCATCAACAATGATGAAATCATATGAGTTACCTCCTATGCTCAAATAGGTGATGTGACCAAATAAGTCCATGTCTAGAAGTTCAAGTGAACTTGTCATCATCATGATGTTCTTGGTAGGATGGGGAGAACCAACTTGCTTCCTGGCTTCACAAGCACTGCAAAGTCGATCTTTGTCAAATGTCACATTCTTAACACAGAGAATGTGTTCACCCTTGAGTAGTTTGTCTAGGTTCCTCATTCCCGTGTGAGCCAACCTTCTATGCCACAACCAACCCTTGGAGAGAAGCTTTTGCTAGATGCTCAACTAGATTCAAACATTCCCTCTCTTTTCTTCCCTCTCAAGGAAGAACACATAGAAGTGAGGAGGAGAAGATCTCAAATGGTAGAGCAAAGAAATGGGCGAGTAAGAGAGAATTTTAGCCAGAGTGCCGGGTGTACTTATAGACAGCCCTCAACATATAGTAGTTATTGACTTTTTTGAACTGCCCAGAGGCTCCGGATGAACATGACCGGGAGGCTTCGAGATTTAAAACAATGGCTAATTTGAGCTGCTCGGAATAAGACACCACACCACTTGGAGGTTTCGAACGATTCAAGCTTGAAAGGCATTCTACCACCCGGAAGGTCCAAATAAGATAAGTTTGGAGGAATATAGATAGAAAATAACCTTCTATCCAGAGAAGAAAACATGGTTCGGAAGCTCCAGACAAAACTCACTCGGATTGTACGGAGGCTCAACACTTAGCGAAACAAAGAACCAGCTAGCTTCTTGATCAACTGTAAATATAGTGGAATAATTCGCCCACAAACAGCGGATGTCGTTTTCTCCTCAGGGACTAGGCAACAGCAAGCGTGCTATAGTTAAAGCTAGGTCGCACAAACAGGATAAAGGCTGGTAATTAAACCTAGACTAACCAATTAACCGATCCACACCAACAGCAAGGTCACAAAGATTGCACTCACAAGCAAACGCTACTGAGACTGGGAAGAAGCAATTGTTTTGGAAAGGGACAGATCAAGCACGAAATAGAAAATGACATAACTGAATCATGATCACAAACACACAAGCAAGTTACCAAGATTGGGAAAGAAGTAGGATTCAACAAGGAAAGCAAGGTTTCAAGACTGGGAGAGAGCGTTCACAGATTACAGCAAAAGAAGCAAGGAGAAAGACTGGGAGAGAGTGTTCACAGATTACAGCGAAAGAAGCAAGGAGAAAGACTGGGAGAGAGTGTTCACAGATTACAGTGAAAGAAGCAAGGAGAAAGACTGGGAGAGAGTGTTCACAGATTACAGCAAAAGAAGCAAGGAAACAAGACTGGGAAAGATGATTACAGATCGCAGCAAAGGTTGGAGAAGAGGTTGATGAAGCTCAGCAGCAATCCAGTAGGAGAAGCAAGGTGTTGAAGACTGCGAAGAGTTCTTCTCCGGCCAGGCCAGGGCCCTTTCCTTGGGTCCAAGGCCCCCCTCTTTCTTGGATCTGGAGTCCTCCTTTTATAACTTGGGTGCTTTGCACTTTACTCCTTCAAGTTCTTTTCTCTCACTTCTGGTTGCCTATGCACCTGAGTTGCCTGCCTGTGTTACCCACCTGTGACACAGGTGGTATGGAAAGTTGTGATCTTGGCGATCTGAAGTACGCCTGTGTCAACTGGCTGTGACATAGGTGATTGAAACAGCTGGTGGAGTGGCGCCTGTGTCAGCTGGCTGTGACACAGGTGACTAATGAAAGAGCATCGGCCCTCAAGTTGGTCTGACAAGAGCTTTACTGCACTTTTACAACTCTGCAAACATGCTTCGGACGGAATGAGTTGCCAAAAAGCACATACAAAGCTAAGAAGATTCTCTGTTCCGCTAGGAATAGATGTACAAAGAATACATGCTTGCAAAAATGACTGGCATCTCTTCCGTAAAGAGTATGAGAATCTACATGTATGTCCGTTTTGTAAGACTTCCCGATACAAGAAGCGCAACAATGCTACAGACGATGACATCGAGGGCAATGAGGAGACGAACGGCATTCCGGTCAAGGTTATATGGTATCTTTCCTATCATTCCTCGCCTGAAGCGTCTGTTTGCAAATCCTGAACATGCAAAGAAAATCTGGTGGCACGCGGGAGGGGGCGTTAAGTAATGATTTGATCAGACACCCAGCGGACTCATCCAGTGGAGAAACATCGATAGGAAGTTCCCAAATTTTGGTGCGGATTCTAGAAATGTACGATTCGGATGAGTACAGATGGAATAAATCCCTTTGGTAACATGAGCAGTCGTCAGAGCACTTGTCTGTGGCTCATTTGTCTTGTATGTCAACCTCCTTCTTGGTTGGCATGAAGATGGAAGTATCATCATGTGTGGCCTAACTACTCATCGATAGGCCTGAGCAGACCCAGAAATGACATAGATACAGACCTGTCTTTAATGAAGGAGATCTCGAAACTATTGTGGCACGAGGCGTGCGAGAACGTGGGATGCAGACAAGAGCAAGAGACGAGAACTTCACTCCTACGAGGATGGCTATTTTGCACCTCATGACTATCCTGCGTACGGTAACCTATCCGACTAGAGTACCAAGGAGCAACAGTCTGTGTTCAATGCATGGAGATAGCGGCCAGTGGTACCTCGAGAAACACGCAAAACTGTATACATGCGGCGACCATAGGTTTTTGCGTCGAAATCATCCTTACCGCAAGTTGGTTGCTCGAGTTCGACGGAACCATCAAAGAAGGATGAGCCTCCACTCATTAACCGGGAGACAGGTATACGGAATGGTTAAGATGTGATGTTGTTCTTGAGAAAGGGGCGTAAATTAATGAAGGGTTTGTGGAAAAAGAATCAATATTTTGGGCGTTTGCCTTATGGAAAGAACTAGATGTTCGCACTAGCTATCAACGTCATGCACATAGAGAAGAACGTGTGTGACAGCCTAATTGGCCTCTTGACTGAATATCCCTGATAAAACAAAGGACGCGTGAAGCACGACAAGAACTATGTGAAACTGGGCCTCAGGCCTGAGTATAGCTCGATAGAAACTGACAAGCAGAACCTTCTCCCACCTGCACGTTACACACTCTCTAAAGCCGAGAAAATTGAGCTATGCCACGTGCTTGCACGATGTGAAAGTTCCAAGCAGGTACTGCAGCCAACATCAAGAAGCTAATTTCAATGTAGGAATTGAAATTAATTGGCATGAAGTCTCACGATCTATCACGTTTTGATGATCGCAGATACTTCCTATTGCTATTATGAGGGATTTATGCCTGTGATGTCGAGATACAATCATCCATGCTATGCAGATATCTTCGACAGAACTATCACAAAGGCGATAAGTATACTTGAACTGGATGCTCTAGACGCACGGCGGTGGTTGTCCATATGTCGCCTTGAGATCGTACTTCCCCCCCTCATTTTTTTGATATCATGCCGCCTCATGAATTCACCTAGTTAGAAGAATCACAAATGTGCAGTCCTGTGTCTAGAAAGTCATGTACCCGTTTGAGAGATATATGGGATTTGAAGGTTATGTACGAAATGCTCGCGGCCTAGGAAGCATTGTGGAAGGTTATGCCACACCAAAGAAGTCGTTGTTGGTTTGAGACTACATGTCGCATGTCAATCTGATAGGTCTACTCTGAATCACGACAGCGGGCAGGCTCCATGGTACCTCGGGTCTCGGTAGCGAAATCCATCACTGCTGATGGGGATCCATGCTCGAGCTCATTTCATGTCTTGCAGCACATGTCGGTGTGTCAGCCGTACATCGATGAACCATGGTAATCGCTACGACATCAAAATCAGAAAAGCAAAAGCGTGGAGCAGAAACAACATATGTCCCTATCAACTATGTTCCAAGATGGATACACCACGTCATCATCTGATGAATGCTGACATCGTTGTCAACGAGCAACGCGGGTACAGTCCGGACACACAAGTATAGTCGGACAGCCATAGATACACATTTTTATGATCGAAGGCTAGTAGACGTATGCCATCAAGCAAGTATCACGAGCAGCGGTGTGCCGACGAAACCGGAGGACGAACGCGAACAAATCCACGCACATTCTCTGGGGATACTGTAGGGAGAGCCCTGTGAAACATAACCACATTGACGAACTGAAAGATATTACCACGCGAAGGAGGAGGACAGTTAATGCGCTGAGTAAAAAGGTGGTTCGAAGACGCGAACCACACGAAGACCGTGTCAGAGCGGGGTGAGTCTGCATGAAGACCTATGGCAGGCGTGGAGTCGTTCAAGAGCATCTAGACAACAAAGTTCGTACGGATGCGAGTGTGAGAGAGCCCGTTGAGAAGTACGGCTTCTTGACGAGCAGTATACTAACAGATAATGTTGAGATGAAGTCCACGCCAGAGGAAGTGGCGAGAGAGTGCACTGGCAATAGGACTTAAATGGGCCCTCCAAGCAGAGAAACAAGCACCCGCATAGGCTTGGAAACACAGGATATGAAGGTGCATCGGCGAAATGGGAGATGCAGGACGTTGGCAATGGAGAAAAATTTACCCTCTCCATTTCCCAGTGTGGTTGTTGCCGCGCCGCATCCTGGTGCAGAGCACGTGCCAAGTCAGATCCCAGAGTGGTCAGCTATATTTCCAAACCCACTGACTAGGAAGTGGTCGATCGCATGGTAATATACAGACTATGTACACAATTCTTCGGAACCATACGAGTATCATTTGTAATTTAACTTACGCGCGTGATCGTTGCAGGTGCAGATAGCTTCGCAAGGGTCACTAGATGACGATAAAGAGCCAATCATCTAGGACCAAAGACATCCTTACCATAACGTTGGGAAAACCCGGAGCACCCCAGGTCGCACAAGACATGTGCGTTGCAGTTCCTAGAGAGAGAGATATCCCCTGAGACCCGAGGAGCAGTACGAGAGGAGGAAGGCCGCTAAGAGAGTCGTAGCAGTCAGACAACGACTACGAGAGATGAAGAAGATTTGTGAGAGGCGTATCAGGAGGAGTCAGGAGGCAGGTTGCGGCATTTAAGGAGGAGTTCAAAGCTCAACTTGCACTCACTAAGGTAGATTGGCGAGCCCGGAAATATTCGGAGTAGCTGCGCATCCGCTGAAAGAACCGGGTTGAAACATATCCTACGACACCATCTCGGTAAGGGCATTTATAGGGTTTTACAATAGCAAGTACATAACTTTGGACTTAATCAAAAGGTACGTACTCAATAATTTTATAGGAGACGACTCCGTGCACGTTGTTGGGCAAGGGTAGCCGAAGATGTCTCCCTCGATGTTTGCATTTGGGATCGCATATCCCAAGGAGGCGGGGACTATACTGCATGGTCGCCCATAGCACCAACTTTCAAAGGTGCATGTGGACGACGTGGTTGAAGGTTTCAGGAGCTCCCGCTTGCCATGCCACCAATGACAGATCACGGTGCTGCATCAGGCGGTTGGCACCTTTATCCAGTGGCCAAAGAGGACATCAATTACTCGTACAGCCTGCCTCTCAGAGCGCATCAACACTGAGTCAGCTAGGATACGAAGTTAACCCTGCCCGATGGAGCTAGTAGCGGCATGCGCAATGGGCTGATAACCCAGCTTCATCTATGGTCAAGCCGTCTAGAGCCAGCACCCGCTACTCCATAGGGACTAAGGAGGTGCTACAGATGAGACCAGTTCCTTCACGGTGAAGCACACTTATGCTAAGGGACTAGCAAAAACGGCAAGGGCAGGAGTCGTAGTAGTGCCCCCAAGACTTCCAGCAGCCAAAAATCGAAGGCACTAGCGATAGTGGAAGAACTTGGTTTGACCCGGACAGAGTGGATGATCTTTCTTTCGCGCCTCTGGCTCGTCGATTTGTGAATGGACAAGTCTTCGTCACGCCAGAGGGACATATCGAACTCAATGTATGTGAGAGGTTGCATGTTGGTATATGACAGCGACGAACAACCTACAGCCTGGCCAAACCATGCCACATGCCTCAATAGTCGCTTTCCAGGAGAACACCTTTTCACCAAGACATGGGCGGGTTGTTCTAGTGTACTTTGAAGAGCTGTTCGAACTCTTCACCCTCGACGCCCTGGAGCAGACCTATTGAGATGCTGGACATTGTAAGTCTACAACTTCTCAGTCAATCAGTTTTTCCATACCATGTACTTATTAAGCCATGACATGATTTCCCATTGCATAGATACATGCACACTGAAGCCAGACTTAACAAGGAACCTATCGGTTATTGACCCGGCAAAAGGTGACTTGGAGAAATATTAGAGACAACAAGAGCAAGTTCTGGAGTATGTT